>OZ007590.1:209340634-209913027 GCA_963931845.1 Maratus michaelseni
CAAAAAGGTTGAAATGGGATTTTATTTTTTACCTGTTGGAGTTATCAGCGGCGGCTTTAGTATTCATAGCAGCACCCCTACGAATAGTAGCTCTTAAAAAGACTATTAAGAATTAATCAGGTATTTTGTATATTTTGTGACCCTTGGTTTTCAGCAACCCGGGCGGTCGTCCAACCTCTCTTTAAAGTCAGCCCTGTTGAAGATAAATATGCAATGCAAATTGCAAAAATGCTCTGGAAAAAAAGTGATGTTAATGAAATGGACCTCCTATTAATTTTGTTTTTTCTCTCGTCTCCAAATACATTTAGCTCTTTTAATACTGTGTTAAAGTAAACTTTTAATAATGGTTCTATATATATTTTAGAGTTATTCATTACGAATATTGTTGAAATACTGTTATCTTTTGTTTTAAATCAACTGAATATGTATTATCGTGTTTTTTTTTTTACGATATCTCGAAAATTTGCATTTTTAATTTGATATATGGTCTCCATTCACAACGGTTCATTTTTAATTCACTCATTCAATTTTAAAGATACATAGGCATTTTTTGTAATGATCTTGTTGCACCAAAGAGAAAAAAATTCTTACCAATTTTATCTAGAAGGACCATAAAAAAATAATTAATTAATGTCAAGGGCTCAATTTTATTAATGTAATCTTATTTCCTTTTATTTTTTAAACACTATTGCAATTCACTTTACCTACCAATCTCCAACAGGTAAAAAAATAATTCGCGTTTCATCCTTTTTAGACACTCTGTTTTTATGCTTATTAAAAGTTATTTAAAGATGATTTTTTAATTGTTGTTATTTATAATTTAACCATATTTTTAAACTAATGTTTTACATATTGATTTTCACAAGATCATAAAAATGCACAAAAAATTACCTGCTTGTCATTAAAAAATATCTATTGAAGACACCAATTCTATTGATGAAAATTAGAAATCGAAAAATCCACCCGAAGTTCTCATTTTCAATCAAAAACAGGCTGGATGCCAAAACATAAAACACGTTTGGATATAATTTAAGATGAGATTACAAACTGATATGTCAGCCCCTTATACCAGTGGGGCCTAGGGGGGGGGGGGGGGCTTCTCTAAGTAGTAATCGGGCCTTTACCGCATCCGAACAAATCTCCCCTAAAACAGACTTCCCGGTCGAAAGCCAGACGATTGGCAAGTCTGATTTGAGAGAGCGCATCTTTAACAGTTTCTGCAGAACCTAAAAAGCTGAGAGTTGACTTATCTTAATAAAAACAATTTACTCCTTAATTTGTCCGTCAGTTGTGGCGGCATTTGGCGACCGCCGCTCTGTTTTTCCCTTAAGTTTTCTATTCCGTTTGCGATAAAGGCCCAAGAGTTAAAGTTCAAGAGGACCCGCGCTGCATTCAGTAATAGATGCTTAGAAGAAATTAAATGACGACGTCCACTGGGGATGCTGTGCATTCAAATGCCCGAAGTAAACTTTATGTGGATAATTAGAGGAAATATCGTGTGCTTATTATCCCCTGTGTCTGCAACAATGCTGTAAGTGTGTGGTGTTAGAGAAGCGATCGTACTTCTTTGGGAGATGGTGGTGGTGATTTAAATTATACGATGGTTGTTTATCATCTTACTCTGTGTTCCTGGTTGATCATTTCGTTCATTGCGCTAAAAGGGAATGCCGAGAAGAGAAGCTATATGACTTGTGAGTATATATCGGTTATATGTATAGTTCCATTTTCAAGTTCGTTGAAGTTTTAAACTGCTTGACGATTTTTATAGAATTAACATAAAATTAAATAGACAAATTTATATCATGGAATCTGTATTCATCTGCATGAAATTGTGAGTGAAAAGTTATATACAGGAACAGGGTGTACCGAAAAGTCGTGTACAAACTTTAACAGGTGATAGAGAACACTACAACAAGCATTTTTTGCATAGGAAACCAGGGTCGCAATCCAAATAATTTCATCATAAATACAAGTCGTCTCACTCCAAGAGGCCACCGGATTTTCGTACATATTTTTAAAATATGACGAATATTTATTGAAATATTCAACAGAATAACTTTAGTTTGTGTGAAATATGATGCTACCACGGGAAGTGCACTGTAATTAGATCAGTGACATCATATGCACTCTGAGTTACATTTAGAATTATGGATCAGTGTTGCTTGGACGTAGATTGTGGCCATTTCCAGCAATTCATGAGAAGATCACTTTTCATAGAAATCAATGTAAATCTTGAAAAGGTCGATACAGCATTTTTATTATTGGTAAAATTATGAATGACAATCGGAGTTCGGCTTGGAGAGAGACACCCTGTATTTATGACTAAATAAGTTGATTGTGACTCCAGTTTACTACATAAAAACATTTGTTGCAGTGTGCTCTATCGCTTCTTAAAGTTTGTACAGGACATCCCCTATAGTATGAGCATATCATTGCTTTAAAAGCCGTCGATATAAAAAAAAATAAGTAATCACAAATTAGAATTATAAAAAGACTAAGTAAACCGGGAAAAACATTCAACATTTCGCTTTTTTTTTTTTTTTTGTTACAGCGCCGTAGCAACTCTATATGGCTCTTAGTGCAAGTATTCTTATTGGTTTTTCTATCGCTACTGTATCGGTAGATCTCGGATTAACGATGCCGATGAAGCCCTGGTCTTAGATACTCTCTATAGCTACAACATACTTATTGTGACTCTGCTATAAAAGAAATAATATAGTATATGATTAATGTATGTCTAAATAAAATACCAAAACTTTTAACAAGTATTAAAATGTATGCTTTAAATTTAAAAGTTTTACCCGAATAAATTGTTTTATTGGATTCAGCATAAAGGGGAAAAAAGAGACAAGTTTAGGATTTTCTTTAGGCTTTAGAAATAAAATAAATACATGGAGCTTTTTATTTGTAGTCATTATACAGGGTGAAAAATGTTATCTATCGCCGACCTTTAATTTCTCAACCGTTGGTTGTAGACATATAGTTCCAATTACAAAAGTATTTAAAATGAGATAAATATTCATGTTTTGGCGTTAATTAAAGTAAAAAATCAATTTTGTAAAAATTACGAAATCTAACTTTTTATACGGTCCCCCGGTCCCTATAGTTATATTTAGTAAATGTTTGCACATATCATAACAAATACAACACAAAAAGTTTGACTTCTGTACGACAAAAATTGACACAGTTATTAAATTTCAAAGTTTGAGATTTTTTCACATGATTTTGTCTTTCATTCAGGGATCAGTTAAAAAATTAATTAGAGTAATTCGATATCGAAATCAGGGTGCAATGTCCTTTTTACGGCAAAACAACCTTTAGCCGGTATCGTTAAATCGGTGTATCACCAAAGATGGTTTTTTCATCTAAAAATTTGAGCTGACTTTGAGGGGTCGTATACAAAGTAAAGAATGAAATATTGAAATTAAACAGAAAAATAAATATCAATTTATTATCATATTAGAAAACGGTCTACTATAAAAAATGTATACATCAAATACCGGAATCTACTATATAGAGATACTGCTCAAAGTGTTCTCCGTTGGTGGCAATGCACAATTGAATGCGTGACAGTACTGAGTCCTGGACACGTTGGAGAATAGCAGGTGTAACTGTGCGACAAGCAAGGATGATGCGCTGCTTCAGATGACCCAGAGAACTAGGCTCAGTGACATACACCTGACTACTAAACAAACTCGACTCAACCCTATTTTGATAAAATCAAAACAGACTGGACGCATTCGCAAAAGAGCAGAAGGTTTTATTTTCCGATAACAATGCCTACTTTCAGTGTTGAATTCAGACACTTTTCTCCGGCGGGGGAACATTATATAGTTCCGGGGAGAAATTGCACTTTTTGACCATTGAGAACACAAAATCTCATATTTTCCAGGAGGGACATTTCATTGCTCCGGGGGGAAGGGGGGAATGTCCATCCCGGGCCACCCCATGAATTCAACATTGCCTAATTTGACTTTTGGATGTTGTTTGACCCCTAAAAGTTACCTTAAATTTTTAGACGAAAAAAAGTCTTTGGTGATACCCGGTTTTAGCGATACCAGTTAAATGTGGTTTCGCCTGCTATGCTCCAATGTGTCCAGGACTCAGAACTATCCAGCATTCAATTGTGCATTGCCACCAATGGAGAACACTTTGAGCAGTATCTCTAGTAGATTCCGGTATTTGATGTATACATTTTTTATAGTAGACCGTTTTCTAATATGATATTAAATTGATATTAATTTTTCTGTTTAATTTCAATATTTCATTCTTTATTTTGTATACGACCCTTAAAGTCAGCTGAAATTTTTAGATGAAAAAACCATCTTTGGTGATACACCAATTTAACGATACCAGCTAAAGGTTGTTTTGCCGTAAAAAGGACATTGCACCCTGATTTCGATCTCGAATTACTCTAATTAATTTTTTAACTGATCCCTGAATGAAAGACAAAATCATGTGAAAAAATCTCAAACTTTGAAATTTAATAACTGTGCCAATTTTTGTCGTACAGTAGTCAAACTTTTTGTGTTGTATTTGTTATGATATGTGCAAACATTTACTAAATATAACTATAGTTACCGGGGGACCGTATAAAAAGTTAGATTTCGTAATTTTTTACAAAATTGATTTTTTACTTTAATTAACGCCAAAACATGAATATTTACCTCATTTTAAACACTTTTGTAATTAGAACTATATGTCTACAACCAACGGTTGAGAAATTAAAGGTCGGCGATAGATAACATTTTGCACCCTGTATACTAAAATTACATTCAGATTTTTCCCACCTGAAAAAGTATATATATATAACGTGTTAGGTTACCTAACGCGTGATATGGTCTTAAAAAAAAGCACTTTGTTGGTAGCTGGTACTGAGACGTCTTGGAATCATGCCTTGGGACTCAAATTTGCTCCTAGCTTACACTGAGAAGTCCTGAATCATTCATAAAATATATTAGAAATAGTTACAATATAATGTAACAGTTTTTTAATTAAAAACTTTATTAAAATGGCAATATTTTAAAATGTTTTTTTTTTTTTTTTTTTTTTTTTTTTTTAAATCAGATAAATGCTTGTATAAAATCAGTATAGCGAAGTACCGGAAAAATCCTACTCTGCTTTATAATGAGTACAATAAGCAACATTTTATTTTATTAAAAAATAAATAAATAAATAAATAAATAAATAAATAAAAGTTTAAATCGTGCCTGAACAGTGTTTGAGTTTCAGTACTGGTCAGTTCAAAATAGGAGATTTTGAGAAAAAATGCGTTTTAAGTTATAAGTTACTCGGAATTGCAACATATTTCTCACTATAACCATCTCAAGAAGTTTCCTTTTTCAGGTTCTTTTTTTTTTTTTTTTCTTTTTTTTTTTTTTTTTTTTGACACAATAAACTAAACATATGGACAAAATACCACTTTTCTCAAACTAAAATATTCGCCTTGTTTAATCGAAAATTTTCTGTCTAAATAAAGCGAATATTGCGTTTAAAAATTAGTGATAGCCAAATGATTTGGATAACGGAACAAGCAAACTCTTCTTGCACGTACACGTACAGTGTACGGGCAAACCAGTTAAGGGGTTAACTATCAAAAAGTAGGCACGCCTATAAAAGTCATAAAGATTTATAAAATGATTTTTAAAAGATAAATAAATAGAAAGAAAATATATTTGAAAGTATCCGAGTTGGATGGGTCTCTTTGTCCCTCGAAATTATTTGGAAGGAGTGTGAAGGTATTTGAGGAAATAGTTGAATAATTTTTTAAAGGGATATTTGTTTTCTTATTTGAAATGATTTTTCTTTCCACGTAATTGAATCGCTCTTCAGATTTTCTCTTCGGGATTGGATTAAAGGTATTATAATAATCAGCAAAAGCGAAACAATGGTAATTTTGTAATAATGGATAACTTTTGAAGGAGTGGGTACCTTTTGAAATTTGATGTGGACGCAAGTTTCATCTCTATTAACTAACAGCTATTTAATATGGAAAATTTTAAAAATTAAAAGAATTTAGATTAGATAAACTTAATCAATGTTAACAAATTGTTTTTAAGGTTTAAGGATATCGTTATTTATTGGATTTAAAATTTTTCGTAAAATCTACCACTTTATAGAAATATGCTTTTTATTTATTTATTTATTTGGGAAAATTCAACGGTAATTGATATATATATATATATATATAAGGTTTATTTAAGTCGGGTATAAGCTGTTAGTTGTGAGAATTAATTATTTTGATTTTATAGATTTTCAATTTTGTTTTTTATTTAACACTTAAAATGTCATGGAAATCCAATTGGTATTTTTTGGAACTGTAATAATAGTTAAAATAATCATTTTGTGCCCTACTTTAAATTTTTTTTTCTTCAATAAGAAATAGAACTTTGATATTTATGATAATACGAGTTCCGACAACGTTTTTTTTTAATATTTATTAAAACACAATATTGTTTTGTAGAAAATAGAACGATCACAATTACAAGATTTTCTATAATATTTATACGTGAATGTACAGCAAGTACAAAATTAATACATAAATAAATAAAAACTAGTGACAGCATTGCATATTTCGTCGTACAAATACAAGGTTTAAAAGTCCTAAATTAAACTATTGACTTTCCATTCTAGTAAATAACTTTTTAGATTTTGTGGGAAATCTTTTGAAAGAATTTTTATAAAACACGTACGGTGAAGCTTATAGTTTACCTCCTGCTACTTTAACAAAAACAACAACATTATTATTAAATGTATATTTTTCAGTTTCTGAAGAATATTTTAATACTTTGATACCATCTCTAATTATATCAGCTGAATAATATGCACTGTTATATCTTATTGAACACAAGTGCAAAGAAGTTTTGGTCTATTTTATGATGAAACTGAAAAAAATGGTTTCTGTATTATTTTATGGAAAAAGGAAGGTTTTAAAAATAATTATTATTTTATTTTAGAGTACAAGAAATATTTATTAATCGTTGAAATATCGTAATAAAATGAAATAAATATTCGAAACGTTACTTATCTAACTTTATGATGTTTATACTATAAACGTATAATTTTATTGTCCTAAAAATTCTAAAAAATCTTGTATTTAAAATATTTAAACTACTTTCTGAAATTTAATGCTTGCTGTTTCAACATGGTACATCAATAAAAATATCTTTGTAATATTATATTAATAATAAACAAACAAATGATAATGTATCACGAATCCCGATAAAAAATTATTTTCTATAATCTCAGAAGTTATTTTAATAATATAATTTTCATAATATTTAAAAGTAGAATTTCAAATATAGTTTAAATTTTTGTTATAAAAATTAGTTTTCTGCGCGGTGAACTTTTTAACGAATATATTTAAATTTTCGATTTACAAAGTGCAATATTAATTTGCATTTAAAACTCGCCCCTCCCCCCCCCCCCCCCCAAAAAAAAAGGGATTTTGAAGAAGCAAGCTTTTTCCAATGCATAAGTTCTTTTCGAATCTTTCCGAAATCAAAATTGTTTTAGAATGAGTTGCTCCTACGCTGGTCACTTTGAAATCTTAATGAAATACAGAAGTTTTCCCGAAACAGCCATTGTGATTTCTTTCATTTTCTTTTTTCAGAAATTTAGTATTGTTTATTAATTTTAATGTCATCTGATAAGACTTTATCATTGCAGATTTTTTGCAGTTTACACACATTTGATTATTATGATTTTCTTCTCAGTAATAAAATTTTTCAGAAAAAGTATTTATTAACTCATGAATACATGATAAATTTACTTGTTAGCCATTGTCCTTTCATAACAGTTTTATAAATATACGAGATTGAAATAAATTAATGGGCAGTTGTTTTATTTATTTCACTGACTTCATCTTATTTGTCAATTCAATTCAATTAAAAACACTAATCTGCTAAATATGGCAAAATATTGCAACTGAAATATCAAATAATTTATTTTACATTTTGAGATTAATCAAGTCAAATTGATTATTAAACCCTAAAATAAAAAAAAAAAAAAAAAAAAAAAAAAAAAAAAAAAAAAAAGCCCCCCTCACCACCAAAAAATAAAATAAAATAAAATAAAATAAAAATAAAAAATACAGAAGTACAAAGGAATTTCCAAGCTAAAAATTTGGTGACTTCATTCGAATTGAAATTTAGCTCCTAGAGGTTTGCACGGGTCCAGACCGGTCCGTACAAAAATTTATTGGCCCGGTCTATACAAAAACTTTTAGCTTTTAAGCTAAAAGTTCCACCCAATTCCAGCCAGGTCGTACTCAATTTCTACAAAACATGTCGATATTTCTAGCAATAACATCTTGCAATTAAAATTCTTCAGAAAGCACACTTACTTAATAAACAAACAAATGATAATGTATCACGAATCCCGATAAAAAAAGGATTTTCTATAATCTCAGAAGTTATTTTAATAATATAATTTTCATAATATTTAAAAGTAGAATATTTAAAAGTAGAACATACTTATGCATAGATTTTATTTTCATGTCCGCAGATCATAGAATATGGAATATCAATAATATTAATGACCACTTAGGCAAATACGAACATAAACACTCATTACAAAATTGATTTGGACAATTAACATTCAAATGAAGATGCAGTAAGAAAATCAATATAATTTAAAATGCTGAATTATAACACTACATTTCCTAAATATAAAAAAATGTATGATTGATTTGACATACTGCTTAAAAATGCATAAATGTTTTTATCACAATTTTAAACCGGGAGCCAAATTTAGAACATTTAAGAACTTAAAAAAAAAAAAAAATTTTTTAATAGCCTTTTCTTAAAGACAGAAAAATTTGGTGTTTATCAATTTTTCATTAAACTTTTTGATTTTTTTTATCGTCTTATTAATTAAGTCAGAAATTGCAATATGTTTCTGCATAAGATTGATTAAGAAGTCACTATCATTACTTATTATAATCTTGTTTTCTTGTGTAATTTATTTATTTGCAAACATAGTAAAAGATATTATGGGATTAGAAGCTCAAAATCTGATTTTTTCCTGATTTTTGTTTTTGTTTTTCTTGTCACATATTAACATATATAAAAACTACGATGGTGTTACAAGCGAGCGTTTCATATCAAAAATAAAAAATCAAATTTTATGTAATTGAAGTATATTAAAACTTTTTAAATAAACCTCTGTTACTTATCTTCAGTAAAACATTTAAATAACCTTTAGACAAAATTAATCAAAAATATAGTAAATATAGGTCCTAAATTAAATTAAAACAATCAAAACATCTTAGGAAAATGAAGAAAAGAATTGAACCTGTCGGTCCAAAAATCAATTTGTCGGGCACTAAAAATCAATGCCTAAAACCAATCATGTTCCGTCTCCTTTGCAACCATTGTTCATTATCTTTATTTTGTCTAGTACGAAAAAAAAAATGAGCAAGGTAATAATTTTAGTTCTAATTGATGCAAAAAAGAAAAAAAAAAGAAAAACCGTTTTTGATTCGTAAAAGCCTTTCTATAAATAACTTATATAGGTTATATTGCTATGCGGGATCATCTAAATATAAAAGTTAAACTTAACTTTTAAAGTTTAATATGGACACAACCACTTTATTGCATATTTAAGTTCTGCTTGTAAAAAGAAACAAACTTGAAAATACAAATTTCCATCCATTTTGAATCGATGATCAATGAGATGCAAATTATTACTGAAAATTGAGCAAATTAATGTTATAGGTAAACGTTTGTAACCCACTTGTTCCGAGAATTATGTTTTGAGAATCTTTGCATTTTAAACATACAACGGAAAAAAAAAAGTTGATTTTACATTATTAGCATCCCAGCTGCTTTCTTTAATCAATGATTTCTCACACAAAATCTAGTGCTTAAACTTTATGCGCAGAAAACAAAGACTAAATGTAATACTGGAGAGTTACAAATAAGTAGTAAAATAAAATTATTGTTTTGGTATATTCCATGTATCTGACATAAGTGCAAAAATAGGATTCGTACTGTTTTGACTTTTGAATACCACTATTTTAAATTAGCATTTTCCTCCTTATTTAACCACAAATTTCTGTCATTAAATATGACAGATATTACATTTCGAAATTAGTAGTACCAATCCTGAAAATATATGTTGGCAGGAAATCCTGCCTAGCGGAACAAATGGGCTAAGCATACACATAAAAATAATTTATGTATTTTATTAATTTTTATTTTGTATGATATTATGTGAAAGCCTAAACATAATGTGCATTCTTATTTAGCATTAAACTTTTTTTTTAAATTGTAATTATTACTTAATAATGTAATTAGTAAAGCTTTAAAAATAAAATCATATATTTTTTGGTTACCTGTTAGAATCATTATCAGGCCTTGGAGCGGTCTCTTTTTTGACCACCACTATTTTCTTATGAAAATTTTCTTTTTAAATTTCGCTTGCAAATGTCATAAAAACCTTCTTTGTGATGAGCTTTCTCTTGCAAATGCTGTAGTAATCTGCCACGAAAATATTTTTGAAAAATTAGTGGCGGCCAAAAAAGAGACCGCTCCGAGGTTTGCACCATGGTCGGCCAATAACAAATATCCATTGTGATCTTCAGTCGGCAAATTTGTAAAAACAATTACATTGAGTCCCTAGATTAAATTAAAATTTACAAATACATTTCATTACATTTCATGCTAAAAATATTAAAAAAACAGTTATAGATTTATTTACTAGAAAACCACTTTACTCTTGATAAAAAATTATAGTTATATCCTCATTATGTTAGTTATAACAGAATTTTGATTATTTTAAAGTCCATTTCTCAATATTCATACATTACCAAATGCATTTTAAATTATTGTTAATGTGTTTTTTTTAACCTATAGCAGTGCATATTTATGTTAGTGTAAATCCAGCTGAACAAATCGAATGAAATATTCAAATTAAGTTTCTTGTATCGAAAAATTTTAGTTTGAAATAAAATAAATATGTAGTTATTCTTTCAAGAGAATATGAACATTCATATTTTTTTGAGAACCTCAGCCATATCTCAATATGGTGTGTTATTAATTAATAAAATGTTCTTTTATCGAAACATTTGCCAATTAAGTTAAACATGCTTAGTAAGTATATCCTATAAGCATAAATTGAACTGAAGTATGATGCAGTTTTGATAAAGAAGATTCTTATCATTTTCTAGAAAGACTAAATTGCTTAAGAGGTTTGGTTGACTCATGACCTTCATATACAGAGCATTTTTTTAACATGTTACTGACTTCGAAAATATGCACCTAGATTAACTGTTTATAGAGCGTAACATGAATGAAAACAAAAGTTGTGCTATTTCTGATTTAAGGAATTTTAAAACAGCTATTACGTTTGTCTTTGCACGATGCCGGTGATATTAATCAAGGAGCTAGTGTAAATTGTTTTTAACTTTACTAAATGAAAACTCGGAATACATTTTCATTTGTACTATCAATATTCCATATCAACATAAATTGTATAAAGATCATCAGGAAAATTTTTATAAGTTTTCGTGACTTGAATGAACAATTTATTTACTGCATTTCTTCACTTGCATTTGGACTTTCATTTCATAGCAAAAAACAACGAATTGCTAGAAACTTATATGTTTGATTGCAGAAAGCTTTGCCTACAAACGAAAAATATTCCGGTAAATGTGCAATAAGTAAAAGAAATTTTAATTATTAAAGCTAAAAATGATCCATTAAATATCTTGAGATAAGGGGTCATAGGACTTTTAAACCTCCAAAACATTCAATCTTTAAAAGATATATATATTAAAGAGTAATCATTTCTGAACACTTTAAAACAAAATGAATGACACTTTTAATAGTTATTAAATATAGAATGTTTTCAAAAAAAGAACTTTAAAGTCATTTTTCTCAAAATGTGATTTTGGGACATTGCATGCAAGGTAGTTAAAAACTTTTCGATAACTTTTCATGAAATATTCAAGATATATAGTATATGGTAGGCTCTATGAACCTAAATTTTCTTCTTTTTTTGTTGAATTTTTTTTTCTTGCTGTTATATTGCTAAACTTTTGAAATTTTTATCTAAGCAAGATACAGTTATGTTTTTAAAACATAAAATTGCTATGAATAAACACTTTTTTTAGGCCCAGTGTAAGCATAAAACTCTCAAGTATAATTATATACCAAAAGATTTGTTTTACATTTAGAAGTTCTTTTGTAATCATGCGCGCAACCAGTGATTCCAATTTTTTGCCAGACAAATTAAAAAACCCCTATAACAACTAATTTTCCCCATTATAATCTGAAAAAGTATGAAATGAAAGAAGAAATATGTATCTATTACCATTTTCAAAAATTGTGTTTTGTAATGTATTACTTTTTCAGATATAAAATGAGAAAAACGGTCATTTTTTATCAATATTTTAAAAGTTCTATGACCCTTTAATATTGTCTAAGAAATATTTTTTTGAACCATCTATAATTTTATAACTTTTTTGTACCATAATCTAAATTAACATACGAAAGATCTAAACATTCAAAATAAGCTTTTTATGTATTCAAGAATGCTCAATAGCCTTACTCGGTTCTTTTATGAATAATTCTTCAAATACCATTAATTATTTACAAATTTAATTAATTCTTCAAACACCATTTAAATTCAAACAATATACGTAACATGAAAAATGCAGAAAATGGCAAATTAGGTGATTTTCTGACAACAGTTTAGTTAGCAGTTTTACACTATTTCGTTGTAATTTTAAGATTATTGTCTTTCTCAGAAATAACAAAAAGTTTATTTCTTTCCAATTGTGTATGGTTTTTTATATATCAGGTAATATATTAAAAGAAAAAATATTCACGTTGTTCAAAAGTATGGAGAATATTTTATTTAAATGGAGCTGTTAGCATTATTTTTCACGTATTAGTTTTATAGATATCCATAAAAAACTACAATAAATAAAAAGAAAAATATTTTTTAACTGTTAGTAAACAGTTTCACATTGAATGAAATAAAAGCTTCATAAAAAATAAAGTAACGTAATTGAAATTCACAAATATCGCGCAATTGCGATACCCTTGTGTCCCAATCTTTGTGAGAATGAAACGAAATTTCAACAGAAATTACGTCACTTAAGCACCATTAAAGTATATAATTTTAGTTTTAACAATAAAAAGTATTTACTTTTAAGTATGATCATATTTCCCTCGAAAAATATTTTGCATATGTATTCTTTATATTCTGGGTTTCATGTATCATTTAAAAATATTTTAACGAGCAATATCTTATGCATATAGAGTTTCAAAAATCCGGTTTATTCCTAGGTTTATTTCCAATAGACCCGGTTTATTCCCAGGTTTATTCCTCAAAGACCTGGTTTATTCCCAAAAAACCAAGTTTATTCCCAAAAAACCCGGTTTATTCCCAGGTTTAAACCGGGTTTTTTCTAGCCTTTGTAACTCTATATGCATACATTTATTTCCTGCTAAAATTTTGCCTCCAAAAACATTTCGTGCAAATTCATGTTGGGGTCCTATGAATAATTTTATAAATTTTTAATACGCAAGGTTATTATAAATAAAAGGCTGTTGCCATATCTTATACTAGCTGTTACCCGTGACTTCGTTCACGCAACGTTAAAATAATAATAAATGCATTAATTAAGCAAAACATTTCACTCCTGATAATTAAAAACGTATATAATAATTGACCAATGCTTTATCACTTTTTATAGGAGACAATACAGCATTTCTTTTTTATAAGGGCATTAATATAACTCCGTCTTAAAAAAGTGAAATTTTGCGCCAAATAATATAAACAACCGCGAAAATGAAACTGCAACCATTTGAAAAGGAGTCCAAGGTGAGACAAGGGCTTTACAAAAATCTACAACCGACAGAACGAAAAAAAAAAAAAAAAAAAGGGGGGAAAGAAAAAGCCATTTTTTAAAATTACAATAAACTTTTTATTCTTTTAAAGTTGGAAGAAACGTGGAATTAAAATCCGGTTGCCAATCCACGATCTACGATTGTACTAATGGGGATCTAGAATGTCTCGATTGTACTAATGTACTTCCAGCCATCAAGCCTTAATTTTAATACTGTAGAGGGACAATTAGGTTACTTTGATGCAATAATATTTAATCTTTAGGTTTTTATGAAAGAAAATTCCACTTTCTTTTTTTTTAAAAAAGTCATTTTTATTCAGATTTCCTGAGATGAACACCTTTACGAATAAACGCTCGTTAAATACTGTTTTTTATTCAAGAAATCGAATTTGTTGTTGTTGTTGTTGTTTGTTTCTATGAATGAAAATAACTACTTCCCGCTTCCCGCTAATCATGACGTCATTTTCGATATGGATAATTTTGCCGTGCATATTAGTGACATTTGCTATCCATTTTCTTTTCAAACCTTTTTTTACAACGGTTAAAAATTCAAATTAAAAATACGGTATATTTATGTTAGGTGCGCGCAGACAATAAACCTTGCCATCATTCTTATTTGATTCATTTAAAATTAGTTATCTTCATTGGGGGGGGGGGGGGGGCATAAACGTCTGGGGCAAAAACGAAACTTAGTGATATGCTGCCACCAAGTGACAGTAGAAACAAATTATATTATAAACAAATTGTAATTTACAATAATAAGCAACAGATTATAGTGTTAGATTTTTTTCAAAAAAAGTATGGCTTGGCACTTTGTTGCTCCCCCCTCCCCCCAATTTTCGACAGCCTTTCTTCCTTTAGTAGTACGTAATACTAAATTTACTTTTTTTATATATACTTACATACATATATATGATTTTTTTAAAAAACATATACAACTTACATCTGAGCAATTACACAATAAAAACAATTAAAATTCAGACAATTTATTTACAAAAAATAAACAATATTGTAGGCGTTTCGGGTTATTACAATCCTCATCAGTACACATAACGTAATAGCCGTAAAATATGTCAATAACAATAATTACAGTTATGAAATATACGTTATTAAGATTGGCAGTTTAAACTCAAAAATAGTTATCCTTGCTTTGGACACAGAGCATTGTTCTGATTTTGCGAAAGCCAATGTCATCAGGTCTAATTGCAACGTTTACGTAAGCCGGATTCTTTTGGAGATACGGGATACAAAATTTTCGAATTCTCCATTGAACGAAGCAAGCCCTGTGCCACCTGAATACACAGTATTGTTTTTATATTTAGTTTTTGACTTTTGGAACGTATATGTCTTAACTGTAGTGATTGTTATTGACATCTTTTACGGTCATTACGTTTTGTGTGCTGATGGATGTAATGTAATGTGTAATAACCCGAAACGTCTACTTTTTTAATATGTGTTTAAATGTTTTTAAGTAAATTGTCTGAATTTTAATTGTTTTCATTGTGTAATATGAATTTTTGTATGTAAAACATCCTTTTGTTAATTTTTCTGATTATAATTGGATCTGGTGATAGTATAAAGTAATGGAAGAGTCGAAATAATCAAATAATACCTAGTTACCTAATTTTGATTGAGTCATCAAGATGCGTACATTCCTTGGAATTTCCAAAGAGTCTAACATTACTATTTAAGTTAAAAACTTTTCTATTTAATATTTAAATAGCTGAATTCACAATCGTTTCGTTTATTTATAGAATTATTAATATTTTTCTGCGGTTAAAAACAACGAAGAATTCTTTTAAAAGAATGAAAAATTATTTCGTGGTAAAACTGTACGCACCCTGGTCATGTTTAAAAATATATATATATACTTCGTATATTCTTCAAACTAATTTATTTATTTTTTTCTAGTATTGATGCCACGCACTTCAAATTTTTGAAATTAAATAATTTACACTCTAAAGAATAACATATATTGATATCAATGCGTGGAGATATGTGCAATGTTTTGTACATCAATATAAACGTACAAAATTTACAATTCTAAAGTCAGTCAACCAAACGACACTATTAAAAAAATACTTACGAAATTAATGATAAAAATTTTCTTTTTTGTACTTTTTTTAATAACAATTCACCAAAAGAAAATAATATTTTTTATTATTAATTGCGAGAAAAGCAACACAGTGAACAACTGTCACGTCTAATAAGGTAAAGTTTATTTACATGCATTATGTTATTTTGAGAAAATGCACATACATTAACTTATGTACCTTTTCTCAAAGTATTTTGTTTATCTTCTTTAATAATAAAAAAAACCCTGTTGTATGAAAAAAGTAATTAAAAAATTTAATTTTTTCGTGCTAAATATCGAAACTAAACCACTGTGCAATTACTCTTTGAAACCGCAGACCTCAATATTAATATAGACCACTTAATATTTGGTCTAACCTTGACTCTCAAAATTATCACTGGGAGATAGTTTTATGGTGGCAACTACTTTTATAAAAGATGTTTTTTCCCAATCAATTACTGACGCTTTATGTTATAATAGTTTTGTTATGATTTTCTGTAGATAACAACTCATCCCAAGCCTCTGGTGGATAACACATAAGATAAACAGATGGTGGTATTTTTGTCTGCAATTTTCTTCTGTAAACCGCTTTTAGCTCAAACGTGGATTTTTACGCTCATATCTCGCTTGTTATAGAAACAGAAAAAACTTGTCATCAGCACCGTAAAAGCTAGTGCAATATTTCAGGAATCTGTGCATCGTGGTGGCATGATGTCAAGAAATAAAAGAAGACAAGATAATGATGGAAATGCGAATGCTTAGTTTTGAACATCTTTTCTAAATATTTAAATATTTTATCTTTATATGTTTATCTGAGAGATAGTCTAACAGTTTAATGAATACGTAACTCAATTATCAAATGATACAATTTTTAAATAAAGTATAGTAAAACTGCGATAATTTCTGATAAAATTGGAGGGAATGTATTCAACAGTTTTATCAAAATCTATATCGGAACTGAAATAGGATAGTATTTACATTAACGTTTAACAGATTATTAGATAGAATTATAGATTTATCAAGAAAGGTATTTCGAATTTGATGAATGAATAATTTTGGACAGAATAAATATAATTTTTTGGACAGCAAACGTACTTTTAAAATAATGAACAATTTGAAAGGAAACATATATTACAAGCACATTTTCCCCTCCTTTCTTAATTTTTTTATCATAATTTGTGTGAAAATTGTGGAAATACTCGTTTTTTATTTACCTGTAATTATTAGATATCATCAGATTATAAAGAGATATAGATTTTAATATTTCACTTATGCATAAAAGAAAACATGCATTTCTTTCTGAAAAATGCTCATTAATTATGTGAGTTATTTATTATTATTATTATTTATTATTATTATATCATTATTTTATTATTATTATTAAATTATATTATTTTTTATTATTATATCATATGATTTACTTATTTTATTTTATTTCAAATGAATTATTTTTAAGTTTATATTCGCTCTAACGGATATGAACACATGCGTATCGTTATTTAATTAAAATTGGCTCAATTATTTATATATTAAGCCTTTGATGAATAGTGCATATACACTAATATACATATACAAAATTTCTGATCATTCCGCCAAAAAGTTTTTGATGCCATCATCCGCAATATAGTTTGCGGGATCACATATTCATTTCATAAAGATTAATCGCATGCGTATTGTTAATAAATGTAACAGCGGCCTCAATTATTTTATTTTATTGCAAATGAATTATTTTTTAGTTTATATTCACTGTAAAAGATATTAACACATGCGTATCGCCATTTAATTAAAATTGGTTCAATTATTTAAATATTATGCCTTTGATGAATAGTGCATATGCACTAATATAAATATTCAAAATTTCAGATCATTCCACCAAAAAGTTTTTGATGCCATCATCCGCAATATAGTAGTTTTCGGGATCACATATTCATTTCATAAAGATTAATCGCATACGTATTGTTAATAAATCTAACAGCGGTCTCAATTATTTTATGGTATTTTTAATTGATTAATTTAGCATTTTTCTAACACTAATAACATTTTAAATTGAAAAATGAAAAGCACTAATAAAATGTGTATTGGATCTAAACCTCACACTAACGGATTTATGTCCAGTTTTAGACCACCCAAGAAATAGCTCATTTTTATATATTGGATAACTAATAATAGATTGGATAACTAATAATAGGAATTTCGTGAAAATTTGTATTTAGGCTAATTGTAGTACGAAGAATATTTTTATGGTGTCAAACTTGCGGATTATCATTAAAAAAATAATAAAGTTTGTGTTTGTTTTAACATAGAGAGAACCGCATAAGGAAAATGTGAAGCTATCAAATAAAACCAAACGTTATTCTTTACTGACTAGTACCAGCTTTATTTTTCTATTGTTAATTGTGGCGGGAGTTTGTGTTTGTGTATCCCTTTTTAAAGACAAATTCATTAGCAGTAGTATTATAATTCAAATCACTATTATGTTCAAAACAAATTAATTGTTCAAAACAACTTATTCTTTCAAAAAAATCATATTTTGAAAAGATTTTTTTTTTCCCACTACCAGTTTTCGACATTTATTGTCTTCTAAAAACATTCAAATATTCAATAAATTCGATTACATGCGGTTTTTTAAAAAGTAATAATATGCACATTGTTAAAGATCACTCTACGGAATTTTTTTTAAACATGATCAATTTTCTTTAAAAACTCTCAGATAAATCAATACTTTTTTCTTTCTTTTTACATGTATGCGGTATTTTTTATTTTATTTTTTATTTTTTGCTAGCAAGCTACGCTCGCTACGTTGGTCAATTTCTCCTAACGAACCTTTAATCAAACGAAACATTGACATTTTATGATTAACTTTTATATTTTAACAGAATAATAAGGCTACTATAATTTGTAACTCGTGCTATAGCCAATATATACGTCAGGACATGTCGCCCTTATCATTATCTTTTTACGCGTGAAGGTGTCGCTATGGTACTCCATTGTGAAATTTTGTAATTTTTGAAATTCAATATTTGAAAAATGGCATAATCATTAGATTTGAAATTTATATTAAGAAATATACAATTTTTTACCTTTCAAACGCAGTTTGTCTAACAATTTTCTGACAAATACTTCTCGAGCTATTATTTTTTTCAGTGACTTCAAATGTTTCATTTTCCGAGATTAATCTATGGCAAAGATTAGCGAAAAACCCGGTCGTCAGCAACGCATAGCTTCATATTAAAGATGATGTTGGAGCAAGGATTGTCACCATCACTTTTGAAATCGGTTCTGTAGTTCCAGAGATTCCATAGCAATTGTAATTTAGAATGATTTTAGAACGCTTTTCGCTCATTTCAGCCTTTTAAATTTCGAATTTTTATTTAAATTTAGTCTTAGAGAGCATTTATATCTTATAAGTAATTACAATGCCAAATTTAAAATTTCTAGCTCCTTCAGTATAAAAAAAGTCGCAATTTTCGAACATTTTTCACTCCTGCACCCCATTGGGGTTAGTGGCACCGACATAAAATATAGCCTATGTTGGAGTAGGGATTGTCACCATCAATTTGCCACCAATACTTTTGAAATCTGTTCTGTGGTTGCAGAGATTCCATAGAAATTGTAATTTAGAATGTTTTTAGAACGCTTTTCTGTCATTTCACCCTTTTAAATTTAAATTTTTTTGTTTAATTTGTTCTTAGAGAGCAATACATCTTATAAGTAACTACAATGCCAAATTTCAAATTTCTAGCTCCTTCAGTATAAAAAAAAAATTGCAATTTTAGAACGTTTTTCGCTCCTGTACCGACTGGGATTAGTGGCACCGACATAAAATATAGCCTATGTTGGAGCATGGAGTGTCACCATCACTTTTGAAATCGGTTCTGTAGTTCCAGAGATTCCATAGAAATTGTAATTTAGAATGTTTTTAGAACGCTTTTCGCTCATTTCACCCTTTTGAATTTCGACTTTTTTTTTCTTCTTAGAGAGCATTTACATAGTATAAGTAACTACAATGCCAAATTTCAAATTTCTAGCTCCTTCAGTATAAAAAAAGCAATTTTAAAACGTTTTTCGCTCCTGCACCACCCTAGGATTAGTGGCATCGACGTAAAATATAGCCTATGTTGGAGCAGGGATTGTCATAAAAAATTTTCCACCATCACTTTTGAAAAGAGTTCAGTAGTTCCAGAGATTCCATAGAAATTGTAATTTTTAGAAAGTTTTTAGAACGCTTTTCGCTCATCTCACAGCTTTAAATTTCGAATTTTTTTAGAATGCTTTTCGCTCATCTCACAGTTTTAAATTTCGATTTCTTTTTAGAATTTGTTCTTAGATAGCATTTACATCTTATAAGCAACTACAATGCCAAATTTCTAGCTCCTTCAGTATAAAAAAGTCGCAATTTTCGAATATTTTTCACTCCTGCACCCCATTGGGGTTAGTAGCACCGACATAAAATATAGCCTATGTTAGAGTAGGAATTGTCACCATCAATTTGCCACCATTACTTTTGAAATCGGTTCTGTGGTTCCAGAGATTCCATAGAAATTGTAATTTAGAATGTTTTTAGAACGCTTTTCGCTCATCTCACACCTTTTAAATTTCGAATTTTTTTAGAATTTGTTCTTAAAGAGCATTTACATCTTATAAGTAACTACCATGCCAAATTTCATGTTTCTATCTCCTTCAGTATACAAAAAATCGAAATTTTAAACTTTTTCGCTCTTGCACCTCCCTGTGGTAGTGGCACCGATTATAAAACATAGACTATGTTACAGCAGGGACTATTACAATCAATTTGCCAACATCACTTTTGAAAATGGTTCTGCAGTTCCAGAGATTCCATAGAAATCGTAATTTAGAATGTTTTTAGAACGCTTTTCGCTCATCTCACCCTTTTAAATTTCGCATTTTTTAGAATTTGTTCTTAGAGAGCATTTACATCTTATAAGTAACTACCATGCCAAATTTCATGTTTCTAGCTCCTTCATATAAAAAAAATCGAAATTTTAGAACGTTTTTCGCTCTTGCACCCCTCCCCCCTGTGGTAGTGACACCGGCATAAAACATAGTCTATGTTATAGCAGGGACTGTTACCATCAATTTACCAACATCACTTTTGAAAATGGTTCTGCAGTACCAGAGATTCCATTGAAATTGTAATTTAGAATGTTTTTAGACCACTTCTCATTCATCTCACCCTTTTAAATTTTGAATTTTTTTAGAATTTGTTCTTAGAGAGCATTTACATTAAAAAAAAACTACCATGCCAAATTTCAAGTTTCTAGCTTCTTCAGTATAAAAAAAATCGAAATTTTAGAATGTTTTTCGCTTTTGCACCCCCCTGTGGTAGTGGCACCGACATAAAATATGGCCTATGTTACAGCATGGACTGTTACCATCAATTTGCCAACATCACTTTTGAAAATGGTTCTGTAGTTCCAGAGATTCCATAGAAAGTGTAATTTAGAATGTGTTTAGAACGCTTTTCGCTCATCTCACCCTTTTAAATTTCGAATTTTTTTAGAATTTGTTCTTAGAGTGCATTTACATCTTATAAGTAACTACAATGCCAAATTTCCTGTTTCTAGCTCTTTCAGTATACAAAAAATCAAAATTTTAGAACGTTTTTTCGCTCCTACACACCACTGGGGGTAGTTGCACCGACATAAAATATAGCCTATGTTGGAGCAGGGACTGTCACCATCAATTTGACACCCTCACTTTTGAAAACGGTTCTGTAGTTCCAGAGATTCCATAGAAATTGTAATTTAGAATGTTTTTAGAACGCTTTTCGCTCATCTCACCCTATTAAATTTTTTATTTTTTTAGAATTTATTCGTAGAGAGCATATACATCTTATAAGTAACTACCATGCCAAATTTCATGTTTCTAGCTCCTTCAGTATACAAAAAATCGAAATTTTAGAACGTTTTTCGCTCCTGAACCCCCTTGGGGATAGTGGCACCGACATAAAATATAGGCTATGTTGGAGCAGTGACTGTCACCATCAATTTGACACCCTCACTTTGAAAACGGTTCTGTAGTTCCAGAGATTCCATAGAAAGATGTAATTTAGAATGTTTTTAGAACGCTTTTCGCTCATCTCACCCTTTTAAATTTCGATTTTTTTTTAGAATTTGTTCTTAGAGAGCATTTACATCTTATAAGTAACTACCATGCCAAATTTCATGTTTCTAGCTCCTTCAATATAAAAAAAATCGAAATTTTAGAACGTTTTTCGCTCTTGCACCCCCCCTGGGGGTAGTGGCACCGACATAAAATATAGCCTATGTTGGAGCAGGGATTGTCACCATTAATTTGCCACCATTAATTTGCCACCATCACTTTTGAAATCGCTTTAGTAGTTCCAGAGATTACCCTCTACAAACAAACAAACAAACAAAAAAACAATCTTTACTCTTTTATAATATTAGTATAGATTTTATCTTTTATTTTATTTTATTTTTGTGGGATTGGGGGGGGGGTTAGTATTTTCTTTATCTAACATTTTAGCGTTTCAAGTTATTTTCTTTGTCCCTTTTTTTAATTTCAGGATTTCTGTAAATTTCACTCTTGTTTGATGTATATATGTTAAAAGTTTGAACTGATTGATGAATAGGCTTTTTCTTTGACTAAGGATTAATTAGAGTTCGAAGAACTACTTTCAAAACTTCATTCTACATTTAAACCATGTAACCCATTGTAACAGGACTCGGTGTGACACCAGACACCATTTTAAAAACAAACCCCGCCGAATTAAGTCCTGTTAGCTGCATCAGGTCATGATGTCACACTCAGTCCTGTTACGGTGGGTTAAGTACATTTAAAAAAAAATTATTAAACATAATCCTGAATCATTGTACTATGAATTTTAATCTGAAATTTGCAATGGATGAGTAATTTTATTTCTTCTATTTTACTTCATTTAAAGGATTTCAGAATTTTGTCTTTTGTTCATTTTCTTCTTTTATTAATGAAATCTCCTAGTTGCTCAAATTTATTAAAACAGTTTTATATTAGCAGCGCACTTCTATTGATTTAATGGCAAAAAATGCAATTTTTGTGACGCAACCATCTAGCCAAAAACCTGCAGATAAAGATTCTTTGATTAGTATGCGAAATTTCAAACTAGATCGTCGCTCTAGCATATCTCTCATAAATGTCACTTTCCCACTTCTGGCGTTATTGAGCCCAATTTTACTCATTTACGCAAATTCTCCATATTATTATCTCTTTTTCTTCCTAAGAAAAAATAGTTAACTCCTACTTTAACCGCCACCTCCGTAATATAGTTACGGATGTAGCGTTTTAAATCACTTGAGCGATTATCTCGTATGGGCTTACCTCACCTTTCTTTTTTCTTAGTTTATGGTAATTCCAGTTTGATTTCATATATTGTATATGAATTTTTACTTAGACATTTGTGAAAAGCCAATTCTTTCACACATGTCATTTGGTATATTTAAAAGAAAAAAAAATGCAACATGATTTTCTTTTCTTACACACACACTTTGATTTTTTATTTATAGCATATCTCTCATTATATCTCTCTCGCATTATAGAAATAGAGCTATCTCTCTATTTATAGCATATCTCTCACTCTCATCATATCTCTCTCGCATTATAGAAATAGAGATATCTCTCTATTTATAGCATATCTCTCACTCTCATTTTATCTCTCTCGCATTATAGAAATAGAGATTATCTCTCTATATATAAGCACATCTCTCATTATATTTCTCTAATAGCATACCTCTCTCGCTTTCTTAGCATATCCCCCAGTGCCACTTTCCCAATTCTAGTGTTATTAAGCCCAGTTTAACCTACTTACTTTAATTCTCCTTATTCCCTTTCTTTTTCTTCCCAAGAAAATAATGTTAACTTACTTTAATTCATTTGAACTATTGTCTCTTCCTTTCTCCTTAATTTATGGTAATTCCAGTTTGATTTCATATACTTTATATGAAATTTTACTCAGATATTTGAAAGAAGCCAATTCTTTCACTCATGTTATTTGGTATTTGGAAGAAACTTGAAGAAAGACAACAGGAATTTCTTATCTTATACACACACTTTGATTTTTTATTTAAAGTATATCTCTCATTACATCTTTTTTCTAAAAATAGAGATTATTTCTCTCTATATAGCATATTTCTATTATATCCCTTTATTAGCATATCTCATTTCTTACACATACACCTTGATTTTTTATCTATAGCTGTTTTCTCATTATATCTTTCTCGCGTTATAGAGAGATTATATCTCTCTCTATATAGCATATTTCTCATTATTATATATTTCTACTAGCATATCTCTCATACATGCCACTTCCCCAATTTTGGCGTTATTAAGCCCAGTTTAACTCACTAATATTAATTCTCTTTATTGTTCTTTTTCAATTCCTACTATTAGTTCCCACTCTCCCTATATATATTTATATAACCTGTTCAAATTTTCAATCGTTAATAAAATACTTTTTATTCATCCACTCAAGTTTTTGGTGTGTGTGTGTACTCAAGTGTACTGGAACATTTGTAAAAAGAGATTTAATATAAAAATAAACCATAGTATAACCTGTTGGATTTAAGGTACGAATTTTATTTGCAAATTGAACCGAATTTTTAGACGTATAAATATTGTTAACCATGAGGGGGGAAATCTGGAAACCAAATATTTAGCTAGCTTGTATGACGCAGTACCGATATTGAAAACAATAGGGCGAAATGGAATATCAGGTTTGTGAACTTTAGGTAAAGCATATAACCGAGCACAGTTTGCCACAGAAGGAATGAGAGTATATTTGCTGGAATCAGCAATAATGGGGGATGAATTTACCGCAGATTTTGTTTTTCAGTTCAGAAGTAGATGGATCTTTCTTGATATTGATGTAAGGCCCTTATTCATTAATTAATTTCAAGACATTTTGAACGTAATTAGTTTTATTTAGTACCACAATTTGACCTCCTTTGTCTGCTTTAGTTATAACGATATCTGGATTAGATTTAAGAGTTTTGAGGCAATTTTTCTCTGAATTATTTAAATTAGTCCGGTCAAGCTTTGCATTAAAATCAACATTATTTTTAATAAGATGTCTAATGGAATCTTTTTGCGTAGGAGATAAAGCACTAAACTTGAAAGCTCTTTCAATTGGAGCAATTATTTTTGGAATTTCAGGATTTTTACCAACTGCAAAATTGTTGTTAAGTTTTAAAACATTAATATGACTATCATTCAACTGAATATCAGATAAATTAACCCCAGTTTGATTATTTACAACAGATAAATTTTCAGGGATTTTGGGAGTAGAACGTTCAGCAAGTTTTGTAAATTTCCTTTCCAAACTTATTTTATGGCTGTGAGCAGACGAGCATGCTCTGTTCAAGGAAATTGTGTCAAAAGATGAAAAATCTTGTTAAGAATCAGCTGCAGAAAGATGTAGTCTGTACAACTCTTTTCCAATATTAGCTAAACGTGTGCGAGTATCCTGAATAAGTGCTCTCTAAAGAGATAGACGAGAATTAAATATAGCCCTTTTGATTTTTTTTGACTGAAATAAATTACTAGTGACTGAAATAAACCCAGGAATAATTTTGCGACGTCTGCAATTGATTAAAAACCATAAATGATTAAGGTATTTGAAACGTTTAAGTCGGAGATTCATAAAACGATTGGCCAAAGACATGATAATTCAAATTGTGGTACTAAATAAAACTAATTACGTTCAAAATGTCTTGAAATTAATTAATGAAGGGCCTTACATCAATATCAAGAAAGATCCATCTACTTCTGAACTGAAAAACGTAAAATCTGCGGTAAATTCATCCCCCATTATTTCTGATTCCAGCAAATATACTCTCATTCCTTCTGTGGCAAACTGTGCTCGGTTATATGCTTTACCTAAAGTTCACAAACCTGATACAGTCAAACCTCGTTAACATGAACACGCTTAACGTGAATTAATTTTAACATGAATTGTTTTCATAGTCCCCTATAAAAACGAATACAAAGATTTGATACTGATAACATGAATTACTGTTAGCATGAACAAAAATTAGATTCCCCTTGAGGTTCATGTTAACGAGGTTCGACTGTATTCCATTTTGCCCTATTGTTTCCAATATCGGTACTGCGTCATACAAGCTAGCTAAATATTTGGTTTCCAGATTTTCCCACCTCATAGTTAACAATATTTATACGTCTAAAAATTTGGTTCAATTTGCAAATAAAATCCGTACCTTAAATCCAACAGGTTATACTATGGTTTCTTTTGATGTTAAATCTCTTTTTAAAAATGTTCCAGTACAAGGTGCTTTAGATTGCTTAAGAAATAGATTGAATGATTTTCACTTTTTTCAATATGAAATTGATAACTTGATTGCTTTAACCAGCATTTATTTGTCACAAAATACTTTTGTGTTTAAGGGTAAGTTTTATAAAATGTCGGAAGGTTTAGCTATGGGTAACCCTTTAAGCCCAGTCTTAAGTGATTTATATATGCATTATTTTGAGGTTAAATTATTTAAATTAATACAATTTCCATTTTATACACGTTACGTCGATGATTCCTTTGCTTTACTTGATTTATCTAAATACAATATTAATGCTGTACTTGATACATTTAATTCAATTGATCCTTGTATCCAGTTTACTTTCGAGGTTGAAACTCAACAACATCTAGCTTTTCTAGATGTCCTAGTAATTCGTAATGATTGTGAATTTTTGACAACAGTTTACCGCAAACCTTTTGCAGTAAGTTTACCCCCTCACTATAGATCCAATCATCCCCCCATCAAAAATTAGCAGCTTTCAATACACTTGTTTTCCGTGCACGTAAAATTTCTTCAAATTCCGAGTTGTTTAATAATGAAATTAACTATATTAAAGCAGTAACCATCGATCGTGGATTTAATTTGAATATAATTAACCGTATTTTATCTAAACCTCCGACAAACACTGATTCTGTTCCAGCTAATAAAGAATTTAAAAATGTTATTGTCTTACCTTATTTTCATAAAATCAGTGCACAAATTTCTCGTATTCTAAATAGGTTTAGTTTCAAAGTTGTTTTCTCTCCAACCAATAAAGTTTATTTTTCCAACCTTAAAGATCCAATTGATGAACATAATACCTGGGGCATTTACAGAATTTTTTGTGAATGCGGCCTCTCTTACACTGGGCAGACGAAGCGTGCTCTTAGAATTAGGCTGAAAGAACACCAAAATTATGTTAAAAAGCAGGAGTGTGAGAAATCTACAATAGCTAAACATTGTTGGGATTCCAACCATAGGTTTAATTATTCAGAAGCTAAAATTATCCAAAAATGTAATTCAGTTATAGATCTCGACTTTCACGAAGCTTACCTTATTCACAAACACAGTTCATCCTTGGTGAATGATATGACCAGCACCCCTTTTCTCTCGAACGTGTGGAGGGATCCTGCGCAGTGACTCCTTTCTTCAGTTGATTCCGGTCAACTACGTCACTTCTTTGGTATATATAAACTCTTGCTTTAGCATTTTATTCAAGCCAGTACTCGGGGCTATAACCGAGGGGATCTTTGAATCCATTTTTTATCTTTTTTTTTCTTTTTTTTTTCTTTTTTTCTTCTCGCACTGAGGAAGGGGATCGATGCATCCATGAAACGGCCGTATGTGGTTTTTTGTCTCAATTTTTACATTTGTGAGTTACAACGTTGTAATTGGTTTTGGTGTATGAATTAAAATTCGCACAAAGTATTCGATTTATACAAGTTACTTTAAATTCCAAAATACAGTCAGTACCGGCTATATGGTCAGTTTTCTAAAGTCCCGTCTAACTTAATATGGAAAATCTGTTAAAGCGCATCGCTTATATAGTCATTTTATTTTCCCGCTTATCGGTTATATGATCTTTTTTTAAGCTTTTCAATGATGTTTTCGGCTATTTAAAAAAAATAGTATCTTTTGTAATATTTCTTGAGGTGGGGAGAAACAGGCAATGACTAAAAGAAAAAAGTCTTTGCAACGCCGGGGAGGACTTGAATTCATGACTTTACTTACCTCCCCACCCCGTCAGCCTGATTTCTCTTTTGCATTGAATCATCGTCGACGGTAACCCCCCCCCCCCCACTCAATTCTCTTCCTCCCCGAAGACAACAGGTGGATATATGTCTGTTATTGGTTAGAGTTATCTCTCTTTGTTTGAAAAGTGCGTTGAAATTGGGACAAAAAGAATAAAGGAAAATTTTGTTTCATATGGATCAAACGCGTCGAATAAGAACACTCATTTTATATTATGGCTTCGAAAAGAAAGAGTTTATAAATTACTGAAAAAAAAAACTGATTGAAAAGTTTAAAATTCTAATTTTTCAAAAGCTGCATTTGCCAAAGTAAATTCGATACCCCGGACGACATTAAACAGCATTTTAACAGCCAAACTTTACTCCCCAAATGTTCAAATCTGTGATCAAGAAAGAAAACGTCAGCGCTTATCACCTTATGGAAAGGTGGATAAAGGCTCTTTTGTTATGGATTAAATATGAACGATCGCAAAATGCTCCTATATCCTGGAATGTTTTGAAAGAAAAATCCTTGGAATTTGCTAATGAATTTGACGAGTCAAGTTTCGTTGCTAGCAATGGCTTTCTACAGCGATTTAATTCGTTGGCATAACCTATGCTTCAAAAAATTGTGCGGAGAAGCTGCTGATTTTGACAGGAATTCCTTAAAGAATGGAAAGATGTAGTATTGCGGGACATCCTCAAAACATATGAACCTGCCAACATCTTCAACGCTGATGAATGCGGACTTTTTTATAGAATCTTGCCAGATAGGACTCTTTGTTTTAAAGGTGAAATATGCGTAGGGGGAAAGAAAAGTAAGGAATGCTTAACCGTGTTATTAGCTGCAAATATGGATGGATCGGAGAAAATTATTCCTTTGGTGATTGGAAAATTGCTTAAGCCTCGGTGTATGAAAAATAGCAAATCTTTGCCTCTATTCTACGATGCTAATTCAAAAGCATGGATGGCAGTGGACACCTGGGGGAAAAAACGTTTAGGAGGTGGAATCAAAAATTTTCAAAACAGAACAGGAAAGTTGCACTAATTGTAGACAATTGTGCAGTGAACTCCACTCCTGATGGCTTGAAATCAACAGAACTCGTTTTCTTGCCTCCAAACAGCACGTGTGTATCACAGCCTTAAGATCAAGGCATAATCCAGAGATTCAAGGCTACCTAAAGAAAGCTTCCACTGCCAGATATGATTTCTGCTATTGACCGAACAGAACAATTTCAAGTGTCTCTGTTAAATGCAATTTTTTATATTGACCAAAGTTCTAATATGGTGTCACAGAAAACTATTGAAAATTGCTTCCGACATACTGGATTTCAGAGTTCACCAAAGTTTGAAGAATTATCGGAAGACGCGGATAGAAAAACTGAGGAATCGAGGTTATTCAATTCCAGACGAAAATCTGTATACAAAGATTGATGAAGATCTCGCTACTAACAGTGAAGCTTCAATACAAAATATTGTTTGTAATGTGCTAAATTTGAATGCCGAAGGAAGCGATGATGAGGATGACAGTGAATGATAAAATAAATCAGTATCATCATCAGATACGCTTAAAGCCCTAGATGACCTCAAAATTTTTAAAATTAATTACGAAGCAGCAGATGAACATTTACAAGCTATTAGGGATTTAGAAAGAGTTTTATTAACAACAAAGAAAAGGAGGCAATCTTGCATACCGAATATTTTAAATAAGTGCATTGAATATGGGTGCAGTTCACGTATGTATGCGTACTGTACATAGATTGGTAAGGTAAGCTAATAAATTTCACTAAAGATATTGCATATTTGTTACTGTAGTTTTTACTTCGCAAATTAATTTTTAAAATGTTCTTAAAATTTAATTATTTGTTTGTGAGCACTATATTCTGATAAGTGAATATAATTCTGCCATAATTCAGGATTCGTACACTTCAAGGACTTTCAAGCACCTTTTACCAGAATTTTCGTAAATTAATATTTGGCTTATTTAATGAAAATTCTATTCTCAGATATAGCGACCAGTACTCTACGAAATTTCTGGTACTAAAACACTTAAAATCTCCCGAATCCCCTGATGCGTACGAACCATATAATTAAATAGTGTAATAATTGTAGTTCCGCATATATGGTTACCCCGCTTATATGGTCTAATTTTTCTGGACCGCTGAGCTGACCATATAACCGATACTGACTGTATATATAAAATATTTAAAAACAACTTATCCCTACTAATGTTTTTCAAGAATACCACAGTTTATGAGGCAATTAAATATCCACTACTATTATTATTATTATTATTATTATTATTATTATTATTATTATTCAAAAGAAAGATTTTAAGAAAGCAGAAATCAAAACTTTCAGAACTAGAAACAAAAATTTATTTTGAGCCATGAATATCCTATTTAAAATATATTATTGATTAATTACAAATTTGCCTGAATTAATTACAATATTTTACAACATTTCGTGCAATAACGTTATGCAAATATATTAGATGCTGTGTTATTTGACTGTTTTGTAAAAATATTTATTTTAGCACATTTTGACTACATTAATATTCTTAATTATAAACAATGTCAAACATAAAATCAGTTTGTAATGGAAGCTAAACAAATATATATATATATATATATACACTGGTTTCCAAAAATTAAGGAATAATCACAAAAATAGCGATAACTCGTTCAAAAATAAAGTAATCCGTATGAGATTTGCATATATTGTTAAATAAAAGATGCTGAATAAAAATACCAAATGCAAATCAGTGGCGCTGCAATCGCATTGCGTCATCTGTGAGGAACATAAAAAAGCACGTTAGAGTTTAAGGTTGCAGTTGTCGCTGTAATAGTGATATTATAAATTTGGGATAGACAATTCACTACAATGACCTCGAGGCATCATTTTCCCACAGAACAGCGATTTAGAGTTATTGGGAGATTGGAGGCAGGACAAAGTCAGACAGAGGTGGCTAGATGGCTAAATGTGAGTTCTTCTGGGGTTCAAAGGCTTTGGCAACAATTTCAAACTACTGCTTCGGGATCAAGAACGTTCAGCCAAGGGTTTCGACAAACGCCGATGACCGATATTTGTGGTTATGTGTACGAAGGAATAGAACTGCAACCCCATCTCATCTTAGATTCTGTCTTGCTGCACCCACTGGAAGGGTGGTGTCAATGTCTACTGTGCATAGAAGGCATCACGAAGATGGACTTTACGCGAGGCGACCAGCAATTTGTGTGCCGCTACCTCACGTCACCGGAGGGAACATTTGATGTGGGCACGTCAACATGTCCATTGGGCAGCTGATCAATGGAGGCGTTTTCTCTTCACGGATAAGTCCCGGTTTAGCCTACAAAGCGATAGTAGGCGTTGTTTGATTTGGAGAGAACAGGTAACACGTTATCATCCATCAAACATTCGTGAAAGAGATTTATACGGAGGAAGTAATGTCTGCGTTCGGTGTTGGTATCTTTTTGGGTGGACGCACAGACCTCCATGTCTTTCCGTGTGGAACCGTGAATGCTTACGTCTATAGAGATGACATCCTTGATGCTTATATGCGTCCTTATGTCGGTGCAATAGGTAATGATTTCCTGTTACAGGACGACAACGCTAGACCGCACAGGGCTCGCATTGTGGAAGATTATCTTTAGCACCAAACAATTCAGCGCATGGAATGGCCAGCTCGATCACCGGACTTTAATCCCATCAAGCATGTTTGAGATGCTTCAGGAAGGCGTTTTTCTGCTCTCAATCCCCCTCCTCAGACTCTTGCCACGCTTACAACTGCTTTGCAAGAGCAATGGCTCGCACTTCCCAGCGAACTCATCAACCGCATAATTGACAGTATCACACATCGCTGTATGTGCTGTATTGCTAGTAGGGGTGATCATTACGGCATATTGAAGTTACTTTTCCTATACCAAACTGACAAATTGTTTTTGCTAATTTTATAATTATGCTATTTTTTGAAACACCATAATCGTCTGGTAATTTATTTTCATGTTATTTTATACCTTACTATGCGTTGTATATTGTGGCTAAGTTTAATTAAAATCTACATGTGATATTTTGAGTTATCGCTGTTTTTGTCATTTTTCCTTAATTTTTGGAAACCAGTGTATATTTATAGTCGAAAAATTTCTGTATATAAACTGTGGGAGCGGTTAATACGCACAAAATGTTTCTTTTTTTCTTTATTCTTCAAGGTTAATCTACTTAAAAGAATGCGTAAAAAAGACCCTATTATGACACTGTTCATAATGGAGTTTTAAGTAGCAATTTGTTACTGACAAAATTGATGTAGAACAGCTTCTATAATTTACCGACTCAGTTTAAGAGAAACATTTACGTTGGTTAAGTTCTAAAGTTCTAAAAGTATTCTTTATTCTTTATTTATTTATTTATTTATTTATTAGAAAATAGCTCTTACCCGTGACTTCGGTCACATTAGATTTGAAGAAAAATCAATGCATCAACTAAGCAAATTTTCCACCTTCTATTATTAAAAAAGTATAACCAAGACTAGTTCCAATATTTTCGTGTGCTTGAAATTTCAGTCCATCTTTACTCGTTTAAGACTAAGTAAACTTTTTTTTTTTTTACATTCACGAATATGGATCACCTAAGATTTGGCGTCGAAAAATGCCATCTGCATGCCATCTAACATTGTATGCATGAAAAAATAAAATATGTTTTAACTTTGTAGTTTTATTTCGAAAAAAAATTAACAGATTAAAATTTATCTAAACTATTAAAAGAAAATGGTTGTCGGTCTGTATGTCTCTGAGTGTGCCCACGATGGCTAGCAAAATCTACTGCCCGTAGAGGTCTGAAAATTTGATTGAGGATAGACGAAGTAGGGGGGGGGGGGGGTCCAAATGCACTGAAACTAAGATTTTTCATTTTTTCGATAATTAGCCGATATATTTATTAAAACCATAATGAATATCGCAAAATGGCGCACCGCCACTGATCGTTGGGATTTCCCAAACATTCCGAGGTTCCGAAGAAGAGAAAAAAGAAAATGGTTTAAAAGGCTCCGTTTTTATAGCATTCTTACAAGCCCGCATTCGCTTAACAAATAAAAATACGATAAAATATACCCACTTAATCAGCGTCCTTTTCCGGTTCAAACAGTATTACTTGTTAAAAAAAATTAATAATTATTACCTTTTCAAAAGAAATAATTTCCAACAGAAATAATTTCCAACAGTTGAATTCGTGTTTTTTTTTTCTTCCGTATGTTTACAAGTCCGTATTCGTTCCTTTTGATCGAAATACGGGGGGGGAAAAACAACCTTTTTCTCTCTAACGACTTCTTCGACTAAAAAAAATATTAATATTAATCCTTAAAAAATTATTTTCGTAACGCCGTTTTCGGGTTTTTCGTTTGTTTTTTGCAATCTGCACCAGCTTTTCTGAACGAAATACGAAAAAATAAAAAAATACCTACTTGTAAGATAACACTATTCCCTTTCTAACGATGTCTTTGTTTTTAAAAATATTAATATTTATTATTTCAATATATATATATATTATCTGGAAGTCTTTCCATAATTTCGCAAGATTCTTTTTTTCTCAGAGATTTCAGAGAATTCGTTTTAAGTTTGAAGAGAAATGTGTTTTGGAAATTTTTCGGATGGAGAATGGGAGATATTATTTCATGTCTTAACACTAGAACTGCCAAGAGCGGTCATTTTGACCGTTACCAAATGAATATATTCTGATTCGAACCAGAAAATTCTTTTAAAAATCAACTAAATATATACCTCACGGATTATATGTTAAATCGATAAGTTAAATATTTTTAAATAAGAATTCTGCTGTGAAATAGTTTTATAAAACTTGAGTAAAATTTCCGGCCGTTCTAGTGTTAAAAGAGGAAGGGGAAGGGGCGTTTTTTATTACTTAGGATTCCTCGAGGACTGTTGGTTATAATTGAAAGTTTAATGTATCTAAATGACAGAAATTAAATCGACAATCACTATATCGGGAGGTGGAGGGAGTTACTTTGCTTGGTAAGATTTTCATTTAAAAATATAAATTCATACAAATCGGCTTAAAGCTGTAAAATCATAGAAATTTGAGGTTTGGTTGAAAAAACAAACGAGCGTGCATAGCACGTCCGGTGTATACTGCCGAAGGCAGTAATGTCTCCCAACTTCGTTTGGATAAATTTTCATTTAATAATATAAAATCATACCAATTTGAGGGTGTACGCTGCCAGAGACAGTGAGGTCGACAACTTTAAATTCATTTGGAAAGATTTTAACTTTTAAAATAGAAATTCGTTCAAAATTGGTTTGAAGATGTAAAATCATACAAATTTGAGGTTTGGTTGAAAAAACAAACTGAAGCGTGCGGTGTACACTGCGTCCGGTGTATGCTGCCGGTGTATAGTCATCGGTCGGTGTATGCTGCGCTGGTGTATAGTCATCGGTCGGTGTGATACGTCCGGTGTATGCTGCCGAAGGCAGTAATGCCCCAACTCTAGATTCGTTTGGATAAATTTTCATTTAAAAATATAGTATCATACAAATTCGAGGGTGTACGCTGTTGAAGGTAGTGGGGGTCCCAACTGTAGATTCATTTAGAACGATCTTCGTTTAAAAATACAAAATCATTCTATACTGATTTTAGGTATATTTAAGGTTATTATTACGTGTCGGGGATGGGTGGTGGGGGGGGGGGGGGGGCACGGCGGCAGGTTAGAAAGTTTATAATAAAGTATATACTGATTAACTACATTTCATTAGGAGAATCGCAAATTGTTCAAAAGTGAACTTAACCATTCTTCATGCATGTTATTCATACGTATATATAAATAAATAAACGCAAAACATTCAACCACACGGTGTTAGAGATGACTTCGAGCTCTTTCTTTGAGGATCGAGCCCACCCGATCCCGACGATTAAAAATCCGAGTCTTTTGAATCCGAAAATTTTGTTTAACAGAGCCCGAGCCCAATAAAGAAAATACGTAGTAGAAAATTGTCAAACACATATTAAAATTGTTTTAAAATTAATTTGCTCATCTAAAAATATCTTCTCACATAAAAAATCTATTAAGCAAAAGTATTCTCTCATGACGTTGTTTCGTGATTATAATGTCACTGAAAAGTTTAAAATAGCAAACTTTTTATTTATACCCAACCACTGGCAGAAATCTACAAAAGTCATAATTCTTATTCTTTTAAAATATGATTGTACACCTATGGCAGAAAGACATGAGTTGTGTTTTCCAGTAATTCTAAAAAAAAAAGACATCAAACAGAAAGAGAGGATAAACAAGGGATATCCCAAGGCTTCTTCATGTTACTAACGTTAACCATGGTATCAAATAGAATATTTCTTCCTAGATCTCATCAATAACAATTCAATTCCCTTTCGAGCTGATTTCTAGAGGATTGTAAAATACTTTAAGAAACTTAGACTACATTTTTGTTTTTCTCAAATATCATCTGGTTAGTTTTTCCCCATTTTTTCAATTTATTAGTAAATAAAATTTTTGCACTGAGCCTGAAGCCGAAGATTGGTATAAAAATCGAACCTGATCCCGTTTTGGGCTCGGACTATGAGACCGTCTCATCTGTAGTGGGTGTTACTTTAGGGTTGTATATGTTAACTAATCCTAGCTTTCATAAAACTTTAATTTTATATGGTCTTGTGACTAATTTATATTTACTTTTATTTAGTGCGTATAGGCATGTTTATGTTTCTGCGACCACAAAATCAAAAGTTCAATGCAAACCTAATAAATACGAGTAATGTGTAGTAAACTCTTGCATTCATATGACCAAGAGGTTTATGACAGCCTCATGACATCCCAATGAATCAAGAAAATCTCTAGAAAAAAGTACACTTTTCGTATATATGCATTAATTAATACACATTATTATTGAAAAAAAAAATCATTTTACCCTTCATGTACCCTTTTCTAAATTCAGAGCTAGGCCCGCCCCTGCTTATGACGTGAAAAATTTTTTGACATTTTCCTTAATTATAGATTTAGATAAAATAAATATGTATAAAAGTCTGTATATCCTAATTCAGTTAAATAAAAGTTAGTAATTCCATGTATCATTACTACAAGTTTGACATAATTTAGCAACTAAGATAATTGCCGCATTTTTATTTGTTTGCTTATTTATTTTATTCGTATCGGTAATTTTGTGCCGCCACTTAAAGAAAGTACTTGATTAGAATGTCTCTCATCTAATTAACATACGATTACCTGAAACATGAAATGCAATGAAAAGCTTTTCGAATGAAAAAAATAAATGCAAAGTTTATCTAATAATGAAGTAATTACGTGCATTAGTTATGAACAAAAACTTTGAATCGAGACACTATACAAGTGTATCGGACTGCAATAATTAATTTTCTGAATTATAGTTTGATGAGTTGTGACATAAACATTAAGTTTTACCCGAGGTTAGAACGTATATATTGAAATATTACTGTGTGATACATGGCTAAATTTTGTTTTAATATTTGGTCATGGTGACACATTTTTGTTGTAATAAATAAATAAAGATACATATTTTGTTATTTTTATCTTCTTTCATCCTAATTTGAGTGTGTCGTAGAAGAGACGTGAAATACAAAAGGCTGATATACACTGTACTGAAATACACGGTACTGCTATAAGAACTTATGAATATAAAATCCACAGAAACTTTATTGATTTTTTAAAATGTGTTTACCACATCCCTTCCATTATATGTAAAAATAATTGTCTTTCTTTTTTTTTCATATACTCCAAATTTTAAAAAAATATATTTTCTTTCCTCCAGATAAAAAGCGATATTTTAAAACAAGAATCGTTAGGTACTGACACTGTATCGTTTAAACAGAGCACAAACATTTTTTTCTTAAAATTTCCCCAAAAAATTTTGCTCGTTTTCGTCAAAAATTTCGTCTTTGTTATTACCGTAGAAATATTTCTTTAATAAAAGAATTTTATTTTTCTTTAATCATAAGCTATTAGAAATTTGCCACTGAAATCTTTAGTACAATGAATAATTTCTAATAGTCATATTTTCTTTAAACGTTTACTGTCTAGAGCAGTGGTTCCCACCCTTTTATTGCCTACGCCCCACCGAAGCATCAGTAAAATCACGACCCCCCCCCCCCGCACACACACACAAACTCTATAACATTATATCTTATTATTTAAAAAGGAAATTCTGTTGCCATAGATGGAGCGTTAAGATCTTTAACAATAACAAGTCATTTCGCATTTTTTAGCTTTCAAACGGGTAATTTTCTGTAACAAATATGTTTTTAACATAATCTATACTAATATAATAAAGAGAGAACTCCTGACTGACTGACTGACTTATCAACACAGAGTTGAAACGACTAAACTCAGGATCACGAGATTTGGACAATAGATTGTTGTTAAAACCTAGGCAAGCAATAAGAAAGGATTTTTGAAAATTCACTCCTAAGCGGTTAGATGGGGAGTCGAAAGTTTTAGGCAATTCACCATATCTCTATAGCAGTTTTAGGTAGGAGCGTGAAATTCAGCATAAACAAATCTAATAAAAAATAGTTAAACGCGAATTTCAGCGATTTTAGAAATTCAACAACTAAGGAGGTGAAATGCGGGGAGGGGGGGGGGGGGTATGAAGGTTTAGGTCATTTCTTCATATCTCAGCAGCAATTTAAGGTAGGAGCGTAAAATGCAGCATAACCAATCTACTAAAAATAGTTAAATACGTATTTCAGCGATTTCGTCGCTAAAATCGGCTATGAATTATATATTTTGCGTAAGACATTTTTTCCAAGGAAAAGTTGTTTTTTTTTCATAATATATATAGATGCCATACAAAACAGAATTTCGCTAAATGCTACGCCATTTGGTTTTTTTTTCGTATTGTCAGGGAAATCGTATATTTTTCTGTTACTTGCACCAAAGAAAAATGCACATCCCCATTTATAAAGCCGAGGTTTGTTTTCTATGACTGTGTCAATTTCAAATTTTTTTCCTGATTGTCTTTTAACGATTTATGTGTGGGAATGTACAGAGCTCAGTTATTTTGATCGCCATATTATTACATTTTTATTTATTTTCCCTGTAAGGCCCTCATGGCTGACATGGACAAAGCCAGGTGTTTCTCCTAGTAACTGTATAAATGTAATGATACTAGACCATGCAGCTTTGTCTTTATGCTATAAAGCGTTTTGTTGTTCCTTGCCAACTCACCTCGGTGTGAAACAAAAATGTTATATCGCCAGCATTTTAATCTTCACAAAATTTCTTGAAGAGACTTTCACATTTGGCATTAAATTTAATAGAATTTGTACATTTTATAATATATTTTAATAACTAATTAAGAACTAGTGCAATTTTTTTGGACACACTAAGATTTCATTATGCGTAACACAGTACATGAATTCAAGAATCGTTTCTGGATATTTATCTTTGTCAACTTTTAGTAGCCATATTTCTTTCCCAAAATAACGCACGTGTATAGTTTGATTTTCAAATTTAATGTGTATGTCGTTATATGTATCTACTTACCGTGTATGAGGCCTGCACTAGAGCCATAAGAAATTTACTGTTTATCCATTTCCTTTTCTGATATATATTTGGCCTTTATACATTTCATAAGGTTTGTTGCACCTCATTCAGCTATTTCAAATATATTTTAGTTTAAATGTGTTCAAGACAGTCAGTTTTAGAATATATTCTTAAGTAGTTTTACATGTAAAAGTTTCTTCATGTGACATACGAATAAGAACGGATAAAAACACAAGTCTCATTCAATAAACAGTCGAAAATCATTTAAAAAATTGTAAAATACGATACTAATCCAAAAAGTTATAGAATTAAAAAGAAAAAGGAAATGGTGTGTGTGTATGGGGGGGGGGGGGGTCCTAAAAATCTTTAAAAATCTTTATATAATTATTCCAGTATAAGTTCTATTTTAACTAAGTTCAATTTAAACTTTCGTATGAGAACTTTTGAAAATTCAATAAACAAACTTTTTCTTCTTTTTCTTTTTGAATTTTGTGCTATTTTTATTAAATTCCTACTATTAGCTCACACTCTCTCTATATATATCTTGTTCAAATTTTTAATCGTTAATAAAATATTTTCTATTCATCCCCTCAATTTCAAATAAATTTTTTAAACTTGTTGTGGATGACACTTTATGTTAATACAGTTTTTTCAAATATTAATTCATTAATTAAATTTAATTAATTAATTTTAGTTTTAAATGGGAGAAAAAAATTCCTCCCATTGTTTTCATAAATGAAATGAAAGATTTATCTCAAATGAGTGATGCCACAGAAATAAAATACCGCAACGATGATTATAAAATAATGTTCAATAAAGATAACGTGGGACATTAATGCTGCACGGGTTTATTTTATATATTTATGATTAAAAAGTAGGAATTGACTTTAAAAAATTATATTACTTGTTTTCAGTCTACAATATTACTTTTCCCAAAATAAGACGAAAAAAATGGCATGGAAAGGGTTAGTAAAAAATTCGAGATTGCTTCCATTATTATTTTATTTACGTCACGTTGAGAGCAACTGGTCTAGAGATAAGATAAAATCTTTGATAAAGTTCACGATTTACTTTTTTTTTTTTTTTTAACTTAAGTTAGCTATCAACGTTTTTGAAATATTGAAATCGAGAGTTTTCTTTTTTCTTTTATATTTAAAATTTTATTTAATTTTTTTTCCTAACCACAAATTTTCAATAGGGTGGGCCGAATTTTTTTTTTTTTTTTTTTTTTTTTTTTTTTTTTTTTTGAGTCGCTATACCGCGGAAAACTTGGTTTTAAGGTTGCTTAGTAAAATAAAATGAAAAAAAAAAATAATTACATTTTAATTTTAGCGGCAGAGCAGCTCAAATAAATTTATTGGAAAGCAATAGTTTTCTTTCTTTTTTTAAAGCTATAAAAGAAAAAAAACTGCTATAGTGAAAAATCTTTAAAAGAAATATATAAAAATACATTATAATAAAAAAAGAAGCAAAATTACTTCATTTGAGGTAGCGCAATGCATTTAAAAGATCCTTAAATTAACGCAATCAGGTTGTATTCACTCAGTGAATGTTGGCCGGGTCTTTTTTTCTGTTTTGATTCGCTATACCGAAAAAGACTTGTGTCTAGGGTAGCTAAGTAAAATGCAAAAACAAAATAAATAAAATTTTACTTCTGGTGGTAGCGCAAAAGGCCAAAAATTTGTGATTTTTTAAATTTGCGCTACCTCAAATGAATAATTTTGCTTCTTTTTTTATTATAATGTATTTTTATATCTTTCTTTTAAAGATTTTTCACTATAGCAGTTTTTTTTTCTTTTATAGCTTTAAAAAAAGAAAGAAAACTATTGCTTTCCAATAAATTTATTTGAGCTGCTCTGCCGCTAAAATTAAAATGTAATTATTATTTTTTTCATTTTATTTTTCTAAGCAACCCTAAAGCCAAGTTTTTCGCGGTATAGCGAATCGAAAAAAAAAAGTTTTTTTCGGCCCACCCTACTCTTTAGGCATAAAGATTCATTTTTATTTTTCAATATTTATTAAATATAAAACTTGAGTTGAGATTTCAGTTTTTCAATGTATTCACTACGAGATATAGATATTTATCGGAAATAACTTCCTTATTTGTATTATCGTATTACAAATACATCATTTATTATTATTTTATATAAATTTTGTAATGTATTTTAGGTGTGGTATAGAGCCTTGATTGATAAATTTATTCGCTTGATGTAATTACATTAAAATTTTAATATGAAAATCGAATAGTCATTTGTAAAATCACAATTCAATTGGGCTAATTTAAAATATCCATTTCAGGTTGAAATATTACTTCTATAAATATGACTTTTTAATACTAAAATTAAGTAACATTATATAATATAATTTTTTGTTTCCTATATGCATATTTAATTTATTTTTCAGTCATGCTTTTGTCTGCTAACACATATTTTAATTGCTGCGAAATATTAGCTTACACATATTTTTACTGTTTAATGTTTTTATTTAATTTCAATCTCATAATAAGGGTTTCATTTTCAGACAGCTATAATCGTTCTAAACCCAATAGAAAAGGCTTTTGCAAATTTTCAAGAGTTGCTTTCTTTAAATGTGTGTTATTTTAAAAAAGAAAGAAAAAAAGATTATCCTTCCTCTAAATACACTAAATATACTATAATAGAAGTATTATTATTATTATTTGATTTAGAAATTTCTATTTTTGGAAACAACCAAAACTGACGTAGATAAAGAAGTGTCCATTTCCGACTTCTTGAATAACTTAAAACAAATAATTTCATCCGAATATCAAATAATATATATTTCCGTTGTGACCTTCTTACTAAATTTGCATATGTTGTAAATGTATTATTAACAGAAAAGATACGTTTTTATTTACTTATTTTCCTTTCATGCCACTTTTTTTAGTAGCATTCATTTCTTGATTGTATTTAGTTTTGCTTTCATTAAATTGAAATTTGGCTACAGGTAGGAAAATAAATTTGTACTTTAAAGTAAGTGAGTGCAATAGGAAAAAAAAAATCAAAACTATAGTTATAACGTCAGTCCTAATCAAAGCAACAAAAAGAAAAATATATAAATAAAAGTACCCTTTAATTTGTAAAAATTTCTCTGCAATTGGTTGATTTTATCAAAAAGTCTCAACTTATATATTAAAATTTAAGCTAAAATTTAAAAGTTCAATAGCAACAGCACAATTTTATTATTATACTGGCAATTGCCCGTGACTTCGTTCATGCAAGATAGAAAGAATAATCAATGTATTAATTAAGCAAATATTTTTACTATGAATAATTAAAATCAAATAATTAACCAATTCTTTATCCCATTTTATAGTAGACAATATTTCTGATGATTCCATTTTGAATATTTATGTTTTTATATATAAGATCATTTCCATATCTGTCATGGACTTGAAATTTCACGAGCTTTCTCTAAGATTAAGTATCTTGTGTATTCTTATTTCCTTGTTATTCTGTTTTATCATTTTTATTTTTTTTATTTTACATTTATTACATTAAATTTATATTCATGAATACGGATTTAGCCTATGTTTTCATGTTAAAGAACATTGTATAAATGATTATGTTAAAAACGTTTTTGGAAAATTTGTTAATTAAGCGGTCACTTATGACATGACTTTGAATTTATTAGTGAAATCGAAAAATCAACATTCAAAATTATGTTTCTAGTCCAAAACACCTCAAACTTTGAACAAAATGGTAAATATATGCTATTTAAAAAGAAATTTAAAAGCTAGTGAAACAGAAAAGTTAAAAAATATTTCATAAAAAACGAAAAAATGTCTAACTGTCATATATTTATTGCCTTTTTTCACAATATCACATTATTCACAGCGGTAGAGCTATCAACAATGTAAAAATAATTATCACACCCAAAAGAGACTGTGAAAGTCTAAATGCTAATTTGTTAAGCAATCGCAAACATTTTTATAGAGGGTGCTTATTGCCTCCAATTACCAAAGAAAAGAAATCTGCTATGTTTTAAAGCACCCCGATTATTGAAAAACATTATCATATCAATTGTTTTGTTAAAATTTAGGATTATGGAAGACTCGAAATTTGGCAGAAATATATTCCAATGGAAGGCTATGAATACCTAGAATTCATTTTCACAGATGGCGCTTATAGCGGCAACACATTAGAGAGAGATTGGACATTGACGAAATGTCCACCATGTGAGTTCCAAAGCAGGTGGAACGCAGTAGAGCGGAATGTATTTTCATTATCATCTAACACATTTTATTGTTTTAAATTCATGGAAAATTTGTTTTATATGCCTTCAAATAGCCATGAAAATACATTGCGTTCTACTGCATTCCACCTGCTTTGGAACTTACATGGCGGACATTTCGTCAATGTCCAATCTCTCTCTAATGTAGGATCTCTACAACATACCACCTGAGCTTGAATGTTACAAATATCCAATGATATAAATTGAAACTGAATAATATAAAATGCAATCTGAATAATACTTATTCAATAACACTAAAATTAAATATTAAATTTATAAACATTAGCTCAAGAATAATATTCTAAGTTAATGGTAATACCATACAACACTATTGAAAAAAACCATTTGATTAATAAAACACAGATACACAAAATTTTAAATAGTTGATATATTTTCATCAACATAAGGCAAAATTTTTGGCACAGGCCTTTTATAGAATCTTCCATTTTTATTCTGTAACGTTACAATTCTAACAATATTATCTTGGCCTGGATGGGTTGTAATAATCTGTGCTAAATGTCGTTTAAAAGGGCTAAAAGACTAAATCGTCCTTTTTTATCTCTACATTTACTTTATACCATCCATATCTATTTAAGAGCCTTTTCAAATATTCTGATGACCATATTTTTTTCAAAGATGTTGTGTTAGTCTCTGAACTAATTGTCATCTGATCAATTGATTCATAGTAATTTCTGTATAGTTAGGTTTGTTGACCATTTGATTGTTGACCATAGTTGACCATTTTTTTCAAAGATGCTGTGTTAGTCTCTGAACGAATTATCATCGCTCAACTGATTCATAGCAATTTCTGTATAATTAGGTTCAGATAATGATACTAAAGATGAACCAAAAAGAAAGTGAACAGCTGTCAAGGCCTCAATATCGTTTGGATCATTTAAAAGAAGACAGAGTGGTTGAGAATTAAGAAAAGCTTCAATTTGAATTATAAGACTCACAAACTGCTCTTAACTTAAAATGGTTTTACCTATTAAATTAAAAACATGAAAACATTTAAAATGAATCATAATTTATCAATAAAATAGGCGTAAAATGCATTTTACGCCTATTTTAATAATAAATTATGATTCATTTTAAATGTTTTCATGTTTTTAATTTGTATACGAAGGTGAATTTAATGTTCCAACATTAGAATTTTTTTCTGTTTATTTAATGGTTTTACATATAACACGGTTTAAATGATATTTAAGGAATTTCCCACTTGCCTGTCATAAACCTTCAAAGTGATGAGTAGATACAAGGATTAAATTCCCAATTAATTCCTTAACTAAATAATTTTCAATTTCCTCCTCCCTATTACTCTTAAATGAACATTTGAGAATTGCTTTTAATTCTTTATTGGCATCAACAAATTTTCGGCCATTATTACTATAAATAACAGAAGGTTTGCCTCACCTCGCAATAAAACGTTTAAGCGCTGCACCTTTTAAATCATTTACTGCCTGAAAGTACCTCATATGCTTTCGTAGTGCAACAAACAAACACAGACATAAATACCTTTTTTACTGTTTACTTCTACCTACGAAGATTTTTACCTCGAAAGGACCGCAGTAGAGTAGTCAAGTCTAGTTCTACAAAACGCTCTGGAAACAGTTGCCGTAGCAGCTGGTAAATGAGCCATCAATTATTGCGAAGTGTAAAATTTATTCTTTTAAAAATTATGCAATTAAAAATAATAAATAATTTTACGAATAACATTTCTTGCTGACAGAATCCAAAATTGACTTTTAATGAGCGACAGTGTTTTAGCACCTGCATGAAAATATAAAGTATGAAAATGATTACTAACATTAAAAGTAAAATTATGTTTAAAGGGAATAATCATAAAATATTTTTGGGTATCAGATAAATTAGTGTTTTTCAGCTTGCTACCAACTCTGAGTATTCCACTACTATCTAAAATTGGACACAAGTTTATTAGTTTATTAGTGTTCTAAATTGGACAACCCCTTTTTTAAACACACATTTCATTCACGAATGAAGCCCTCTGAATGTTCTTTACAATACACAATAAAGACTGAGAGAGTTGTCTGCTTGCTAAAGTTCCAGTTGTTGGATGCAATGGATTTCTAGTATTTTATAAAAATCTCTTACATAATGCCACTACTCTTTGCATTTTTGTGAATGAAAAAACATTATTAATGATGTCTAAGGGCACCACAATTTTTGCAAAACACTTTAGCTCTTGTTACTATTGGACCTATCAGACAATCAGAGTATTAACTAAGGAACATATATGACTTGCTGGTGATGTTTTTAATTCTTGAAGAAATAACATTGTTCTCCACAGGGATAATTTAGAAGCACTCAGACACCTCAGACTGTTGCCGGGGAACCAAACCACCACATTTTACACTGTTGGAACTTGAAGGGATCTATACCCCTAGAAACAAGGTCTGCTGGATTTTGCTTAGAAGATATATGACGCCACTATTCAACCGAAGTTAAATTTTGTAAAATAGATACCCCATTTGCCATAAATGTCATAAAATCTTTGAATTTTTTTTTCTTTTTTTTTAAACCGTGAAAGTACAATGATGCTATCTATCTCAAAGTAGATTTTAGAAACTTATAGTTTTATAGCACTTAAGGCATTTTTCATGAATTTAGCCAATTGAACTGCAGCACAGAGTACAAGTTATGGTTGTAGCGACACATTTTAAAGGGGCCACTCTAGATTTATTCCTGAGCGGGTTAACAACTGAGTCACCATAAGAACTGATGGATTTTATATAGATGACCGATCCATAGGCAAGTTCAGATGCAACGGAAAACTATAATTCTACACTAATAGACTGTTCAACGAAAATGCATCTAGAGACCTTGATCATGTTTACGACCTTTAAGGAATTAAAAAAGTCATTTCATTCGACATTTTCCTTCAATGGAAAAAACTCACACCAATCTATTTTCAGGAACCACAATTTTGCAAAAACACTTTAGCTCTTGTGACTATTGGACCTATCAGACAATTTAAGATAATATGGCATCGTTTGATTAATATTTCACTTTTCTCTATTAACTATATTAAACCCAAAACAATCTGGTTTCGGTTTTCACAATATTCCCAAAGATTTTGTCTCTTTAGTAAACGAATAGTCAGATTCTGAATCATTGCACAAAAGAAAATGATTTTTGGCTGACCATTTATACAGCGCCATTTCCCCTCTATCTAACAAAGATATAAGCTATTGTTGAACCTCCTTAGCTCCATTAAGATTATCAGTTCCTGTTAAGATATTATCCATTTAGATGTAATGATACATAAGCTGTTAAAGGATGTCATTTCCTTCGTCTTTTTGCTGTTGATGCAATATTTTTGTTGCCAAATAAGGCGTACTAGTTGTCCATAAGTTGCAGTACATAATTTATACACATTTCCTGGATCATGCACTTCGGGTTTAAATAAAGTTCTTTGCTAGGATGTATTAATATCATACGGTACCCTTGACTTTTCGGTAGAAGTTAATGAACTTGGATTAAACACGACACGCAATACTATTTGAGTCTGAGCGAAGTACCAAATGATGCAGAGCGTAGTATTTTACATCTGGTTCTGTCACCTCTTCCATGTGATTCATAGTAAAAAATATTCTAGCATAAAAGTTCATAAAATTTAGGTCCTCTAACTAAGCGATTCCACAATGAATTTAAACATCTCATAACCTTTTCTCTGATTCATCAAGATTATTGCAGTGACCTTTTTACCATATACTGCCCCGTTTTAATTCTGAAATAATTTATAAGGGAATGCTATTTATAAATGTCCGCCTCTTTAATTTTAGAAATTTCAGACACTCTCTCTGTTTTCTATTTCCCAAAACTTTTTAATTAATTTTCTAAGTCAAAGTTATCTGTTATGAGCCCACAATATATGTTACCTTTATCCTTTACCAGAAAGCTTCCATTAACAATATAAGGTAAAACGCTATTTTGTAACACTATTTAATTATTCTGGGGGTAAATTTAACCTGGTGTTAGTAATTCACAGAAATTTTCTATACCCAAAAGCAAATCAATTAGGCCTGGCACATTTATACAATAGAACAATGAAAAATAAAATTAGGGATAAAAGAGATTTCAATTACAAAATGATGAAATATGTGACCCTTAACCCTTATTTTTGATGGAGAACCAAATTTACAACACAAATGTCTGAAACATTCCTTACCGAATTGTGAGACTTACTGGCATATATATAATGGTTAGTTTGCAAGAATATTCCCCGCACATTTTTGCATTAAATTTTCCTCTGCTTATATTCAGTTAAATACAACTCGAGAGAGAAGAATATTAATATGGGGCTATTATGGATACATAGTATTTAGGTTACTGTGAATATATTTACGTTGAACTCTGTAATTTTTGGTGTAATAAAAAATGAATTAATAACTTGTCATTTCTCATTTGACAATTTATAACTGATCAAATATTTATTATGTATAATAAATAAATAAATGTATAAAACACTTTTAATAATTACCCCATCTTAAAATTATTCTAAATTTTCTCACTTAATTTACTATTTTCCGTCTTTAAAAATACTATTACTATTTTTAATCGTTTCCCCTTTTAAAAATGTAATTGATTTTCCGACAAACTCAAGTTCTTTTCATTTTGGCATTGCGCCAGTAAAATTCTCTCCAATATATTTCGATAGAACGTCTCTTATTTTTTTCGAATCGATTCTAGAAGTCATCAGAATATTTTCTTCCCGCTTTTTTCGGGAGCCTAATCGCTGACTTTTGATTATTCCGCCGTTACTTCAAAATTAGAGGTTTTGATTGTATAAAATCCATTTGTAGTTTGCATTTGTTTTCTTCCGCGAATGGGCTTAGGACCATTTGAACGACAGTGGAACAGAACATTTTCAGTGATAGAAATACCCAGTTTTGTTAAAAATACCCATAATTTTCATGAGCAAAATCTAGCAATTTTTTTCTTAAAGATATGGGAACTACTCTTTTTCGAATCCCTTCACTTTGATAATAATAATCCCATTCTCAGTTTTATAAGTTTTACAACACACATTATCTTTTTTTTTTTTTTTTTTTTTTTTTTTTTGCATCTCTATAATTTTGCTAGCATTCAAAAGTAAACTAACTGGTAATAAAAAGGGGTATAAGATTTCTAGACAACATTGCTGCTCAATATTTGTCGAATCCCTTTCATATTTAATTACATAATCAAACATGCTATTTTAGTGACCATCTGAACTATCTACCTCTAAGATTCTTAACATTCTTTAACCAAACTAGGGATGCATGATTAGTATGTATACTAAATTTTAAGCAATGTAAATGATGATCAAACTTATCTAAAGAATCAACAATGACAAGACATTCAAATTCGGTAATAAAATAGTTTTGTTTAGTTCTTCTCTAATCTCTGGAATAAAAAGCAATAGGATGTAAAAAGTGATAATTTTTAGAACTACGGTAAATAAATTCTTCTTCTAATTTTATTCTTAAAATTCACTTTAAGACTTCATGATAATAAAAGAAAGGTAGAGAAAGTTTGTCCTACCTTTTGAATCCGCGAAGGTGTAGTGAGTAATTATCCAACTTGCGAATTAATCCAGCGATAATGCACATTTGAAGTAGATATTAACAAACACAATCTTGTTAAAATAAAGTATGGCTTCATTGTATAATTTCTAAGTTAATTATTTAATTACTGTTGAAGAAAAAGAAAGATTAATTTTACATTATAAAATTTACATCACACTATAAAAAGTTAACACATTTAATTTTAAGAGAAGTGTTCAGCAGGTCTGCATTAAATAAAAGTTACTCAGAGACTGAAGTATTAGTTCTTGGATGAGAGAAAAAACACAGTCAAGTCTACGTCATTTAGCCTTGAACTCTTGAGGTTACACGTGTAAGTTCTTTAATGAGAATCTCACAGAAAACAGAAAAGTACTTTGTCAGCACACACGTGTTTCGTTTCACCAGCTTGAAGTCGGATGGATGAATATTCAGGCTCACAATAATAGATGAAATGTTTACATCAGAAATCACTATCCTAACACCCCTGCTTGATTTCTGAAGTATAAATGTTCTTGAGATTTAAACCTGTTCTGTGTTTTGTAAAGTCAGGTTTGGGAAGGGGCTTCGTTAGAATGTCAGCTGTCATAGTTTTGGTTGGGCAATATTGTAGTTCAATTATTCCCTTTTCCTTAAGATCTTTTATGCTGTTGTATTTTATATCGATATGTTTAGTTTTCGAATGATGTTTATAATTTTTAACCATGTTTATACAAGCTTGATTATCTTCGAATAAAGTTATGGGCAAATTTTGTTGTAGATCAAGGTCCTTTAGAAGATTGATAATCCAAACTGTCTCTTGTGCTGAAGTTGCTGCTGAGATGTATTCAGCCTCAGCGGATGATAAGGCAACTGAATTTTGTTTCTTAGTTGACCAGGAAATTGGTGTATTTCCTAATTTACATAAATTTCCCGTTGTTGATTTACGGTCATTTTTATCCCCTGCCCAATCGGAGTCAGCATATGTTGTTAGTATTGGCTCATTTTCTTTACTAATAATTAGTTTTAGTTCTTGTGTTGTTTTTAAATATCTAATAACCCGCTTTACTGCGTTCCAATCCTTTTCTCTGGGTTTTTCGTTTCTACGACTCAAAATGTTCACAGCGGCGGCTATGTCTGGTCTGGTTATTGTAGCTATATATAACAATGTTCCGATAGCTTGCCTATATTTACTGTTATTAGAAAGTAAATTTTCCTCATCAATTATGTTTAAGTACCCGGGTTCCATCGGAGTATCACAGGGTTTCGCTTCCTTTAAATCGAATTTTTCGATCAGTTCTTTTATTTTGTTTCTTTGATCAAGTGCGAAATTTCCTTCTTTACTTCTTTTTATGTTTATCCCCAGATAATAATTTACAAGTCCTAAATTTTTGACTTCATATTCCTTTTTTAGTTGTTCTATTATTTCATTTATTTCTTTAGTTTCCCCTGAAATTAATAAATCATCAACATATATAATGATGTATGTTGTACTTTCCTTTAATTTTCGTGTGAAGAGACATGGATCGGAGGTGCTTTGCACAAAACCAAGTTTAGTTAAACTTTCTTCTAATTTAATGTTCCATGCTCGTGCGGATTGCTTCAATCCGTAAATTGATTTTTTTAGTTTGCAAATTTTATTTTCCTCTCCCGGTATTACATGCCCTTCTGGTTGTGACATATAAACTTCCTCATCTAAATTTCCGTGGAGGAATGCAGTTTTGATGTCTATATGATTAACATCTAAATTTTTATACGCTGCACATGCTAGGAACGCTCTTATAGTTGTATACGTTACTACTGGAGCGAAGGTTTCAAAATAATCGCTTCCGTATTTTTGAGAAAAACCTTTGGCTACAAGACGTGCCTTATATTTTTCTATTTCATTATTTTCATTATATTTTTTGGTGAATACCCATTTATTCCCAATTACTTTTATTCCAGGTGGTGGATCAATTAGTTCCCATGTTTTGTTTTTTCTTAATGAATTAATTTCTTCATTAGTTGCTTCGTACCATTTGTTTCTATCATATGGGTTTTCGATTTTCGCTATATCTTTCCACTCTGTTGGTTCAATATTTTCTTTTTGTATTTTAGTAATATAAGAGAATCTATCGGGTAGAACTCCCCTATTTGATCGTTGAGATCTTCTAGGTTCGTTTTCGTTTAAATTTTCCTCATTGTCTGTTTGTTTATCTTCCTGCATGTCTATAAAGAATTTTGAGGAATCTCCCCCTGCTTTTTCAGGTTGTTTCTGAACTTCTAATTCTTCTCTCATATCAATGGATTTTTTTTCGTTTTCATTTGAATTAGAGTTTTCTATAAATTTAACAGTTCTTGCCCTTATTACTTTATTATTGCCAATGTAGATCCTATATCCTTTTGATCTATTATCATAACCGATAAATGTTCCTTTTATTGCTTTATCATCGAGTTTTCCTCTTTGGGATTTATCGAGATAAGCATAAGCTTTGCAGCCAAATATTTTTATGTTTGATAAATCCGGTTTTTTGTTTGTCCATAGCTGGTATGGAGTTGAATTGTGTGATTTTGTTGGTAATCTGTTTATAAGATACACAGCTGTATTTAAAGCTTCGGCCCAAAATTTATTTGGCAGCTGCGCTTCCGATAATAGGCACCTTGTCATTTCGACTAAAGTCCTATTCTTTCTTTCCGAAACACCGTTCTGAGGTGCACAATGCGGAATAGTGAACTGGTGATGAATACCTTCATATTTTAAGAATTTTTCTAATTCTTCGCTAGTGTATTCACCCCCATTGTCTGATCGGATTTCTTTAACTGTGCGACCGAATTTATTTTTCGTTATGGCTACATATTCTTTCACTTTGGTAACTACCTCACTTTTATTCGATAAAAGAAATATCATTGTGAATCTACTAAAATCATCTGTGAATGTGAGAAAATATTTCTTCCCTCCTATGCTTTCTGTTTGCATCGGACCACATACATCCGTATGCACCAGATCGATCGCCTTCTTAGCTCTGTTCTCACTCTGTTTTGGATACGGTGCATTTGTTAGTTTTCCCTTTATACAACTCTCACAAACTATGTCATGTTTGCAATTTTTAATTTCTAGACCTGTTGCTAAATTGTTGGATAAGAGTTGTTTAATTGAATTAACATTTCTATGACCTAATCTCTTATGCCAAAGCTCAATGCAGTTTTTATTCTTGCATTGTTCAGCAAAATTGACATAGATTTCTTGCTTAGGTTTATATAGGTCAATTTCATATAAATTTTCTCTCTTTTTTCCTTCTAAGAGAGTTTTTCCATTATAGGATAAGTTACAGGTGTTATTTTCAAACATGAATTCATAACCATACTTTGTGGCTTTCGTAACCGACATTAAATTTGATTGAATATCAGGGACATATAAAACGTCCTTTAAAGTTATGTCATTTGATTGTGTCCGTAATTTTATTGTACCTGTCCCGTGCGACTCTAGTGTTGTTCCGTTTGCTATCGTGACAGTATTTTTGTTGTTATTGTCAATGTCAACAAATACATTTATGTCATTACAAATATGTGAACTGCTTCCAGAATCAACAATCCAAGTAGATTTAGACTCATTATGTGCGATTAATGATAATTGCCTTTGAGACAATGTTTTTTCGTTTTGATTTTCTTCGCTTTTACTCTCTTGAATTTGTGTGTTTTTTTCTGCTTTAGTTTTCGGAGTAAAATTACTTGCTTCAAAGCATAAAGACGAATTTTGTCTGTATTTTTCATTTGTTTGGTTCTTAGAATTTTTATTCTTAAGAAACCAACAATTTTGTCGCACATGGTTTTTTCTTTTGCAATTCGTGCAAAAAAGGTTTTGTTCTCTTTTTGGATATGCCCTAGTGTTTTGTTTTTGTTTATTAAATGTTTTGTATACATTTTCATGCGATGAATTGGAGCTTTCTTGTCTCCTTTGAAATTCATCTGTTAGTTTTCCTTTTATAAATTCCGAATTTAATTCTGTCTCTGATCGGGCCTCTAATGCCGTGATCAGAGTATCATAGCTAGGTGGAAGGGAGCACAACAAAAGTGCAGATAGATGAGAGTCCTTAATCTCTTCTCCTATTGCTTTTAACCTATCAGCGGTTTCTAATATTTTAACAATATGGTCGTTCATATTACCATTTTCAACTAGTTTTATACTATATAGTTTTCTTAGCAAATATAATTTACTAGATAAATTCGCGCGCTCATGTATAGTTTTTAATGCTAACCATGTAGCTTTAGCTGATGTTTCGTTTTTTATGTAAATCAGCTGTGAGTCTTCTAAGCTTAAATTTATAATAGCCCTGGCTTTATTGTCTTTCTTCGTCCATTCGCCTGTTAAGGGGTTTGGCGGATCATCAGTTATCTGGTTGATTAAATCCTCTTTCATTAACAGCATCTCTACCTTGAACTTCCAAATCGCATAATTATTGGAGTTCAGTTTTTCTATGCTACACATTTCTTTCATATTTGAAGCCATGATGTTGTATTTTTATTAATTTTACTAATACTTTTATAGTTTCTATTATTTAAAATATAGTTTTTTATTTTATTTATTTTTCTTATTAGAGAGCGGTTTTACCGTGTTCATTCCTCAGCGCTCATAATCTGATAATTTTTAGAACTACGGTAAATAAATTCTTCTTCTAATTTTATTCTTAAAATTCACTTTAAGACTTCATGATAATAAAAGAAAGGTAGAGAAAGTTTGTCCTACCTTTTGAATCCGCGAAGGTGTAGTGAGTAATTATCCAACTTGCGAATTAATCCAGCGATAATGCACATTTGAAGTAGATATTAACAAACACAATCTTGTTAAAATAAAGTATGGCTTCATTGTATAATTTCTAAGTTAATTATTTAATTACTGTTGAAGAAAAAGAAAGATTAATTTTACATTATAAAATTTACATCACACTATAAAAAGTTAACACATTTAATTTTAAGAGAAGTGTTCAGCAGGTCTGCATTAAATAAAAGTTACTCAGAGACTGAAGTATTAGTTCTTGGATGAGAGAAAAAACACAGTCAAGTCTACGTCATTTAGCCTTGAACTCTTGAGGTTACACGTGTAAGTTCTTTAATGAGAATCTCACAGAAAACAGAAAAGTACTTTGTCAGCACACACGTGTTTCGTTTCACCAGCTTGAAGTCGGATGGATGAATATTCAGGCTCACAATAATAGATGAAATGTTTACATCAGAAATCACTATCCTAACAAAAAGTTATTGTTATCTGGTTGTTTTAACACGGCAACTACTGCCACCTTTGAAGCATCAACACACATATGAAGGGTTAATTTACGGTAATAAATTTTAAGAATGGGTTTAGCAATTGAGATATTTTTTTAATTTTGAAAAGAATTTTGACAATCTGCATTCCATTCCCAAAGAGTATTTTCTTTAGTAATCTATTGAGAGGTTGTCTAATTTCTGCATATTTATCTATGAATTTATGTTAAACATTAATGGAACCTAGGAACTTTGGTGCTATTTTATATTAGATGGAGATTTCAAAATTTTTATAACTTTAATATTAGCATTAGCAGGTGATATGGTTCCATTTTGAATTTCATAACCTAGGAAATTAATTTTATTTCGGACAAAATGTCGTTTTTAAAACTTGAATTTAATTTTTTCTAGTTTACATAATTAAAAAATTTCAATTAAATGCTCAATATGTTCTTTTAAAGAAGAAGAAAAAATAATTATGCCATCAAAATAAGGGCAAACAAAGTCTATTTTATACTTTGTAAGGATCCTCCTAAGAGTTCTGTTGAAAATGGAGGCTTGATTTCAAAAGGTAAAACAATCCACTCAAATAAACCAGAATTTGTAGTAAATGCTAATTTTTCAGTATTTAAGGGGTTGTATTGGTATATGCCAGTAGCCAGAGACTATGTCCAAAATGGAAAAATACTTGGCACTACTCAATTTATCAAGAATACTATCCATACAGGGTAAAGATTCAGCATCATTTTTAATTATTGCATTTAATTTTCGTAATCTATTACATAATCTAGTTTTTTTTGGCAGAATATGGATTATTACTTTCTTTAATTAATCTTGAAGCAACAGAGATTGAATCTGAGAGTTGATTCCCTTTTCCTCTACGAGGGATGTATGGTAAGGTCTCAAAAATATTGGTAGGTCCTACTTAAGAAAAATGCGCCATGGCTCAATTCTAATTTTATCAACATCATGTTTATTTATAGCAAAAATTTCAAATTATCCTCTTAAAGTATCCCTTAAAATCCCATTCTGAATTCAATCAATTTCTTCATTTAAATTATAATCACGAAATATTTTCTCGCGAGAACATTGAGGAGCTATGGATCTTCTAATCAGGCTTGACATCTAACTGATACGCCAATAACATTCTCTCCGATATATTTTAATCGAACGTCTTTTATTCTTTTTGATACGATTCTTGAAGCTGCCAGAATTTTTTTCTTCCCACCTTTTTTCGAGAACCTAATCGCTGTCTTTTGATTATTCCGTCATTACTTCAAAATTCAAGGCTTTGATTGGATAAAATCTATATGTAGTTCGCATTTGTATTCTTCTGGGAATTGGTTTGTAGCCATTTGCACGGCACTGGAACAAAACTTTGTCAGTGATATCATCTGTTAAAAGACGATATTATTGGTCCATGGCATCAGAAGAATGAATTCCGATTTATTAGAATTTCACCGTAAAGATGTACTTTATTAAATGCCGGGCTGACTAATTTCAGAATGGTCCATTTTGTGTGATGGGATGTTAATAAAGAAGTTGAACTCGAACTGTTTGATTCTTTCTCGGGGAAAACACACAGGAATTTTCGACTATTACCTTTATTGTTTTTTATTCACTCGATTCTACGCTGGTATGTCTGCACTGTTACTAATTATGGTCGTTCATTTAATTGACTGTAAGCTCCTATTTTTAGTTATGCAATCTACGCTGGTATAACTGCAAATATTTTTCCTCTGTATAATAACTGTATATTTTTCCTCTCAAACATAATTGAGTATGTGATCGTTTGGAATGTACCATCCTTAATTCATTGGCTGTATAATATTTTTCAAGACTACTCACCGAAATAATACAACTTCTACAATCAAGTAATTACTGTAGGCTGCTTAAATGGAATTTCATCGTAAATATCTTACACATGTATATACATGTTAATTTATTAGAAAATCTTAATTAGTATTAGGTCTAACTTCAAATAATATCAATAATTTTTTAAGTTTACAATATATGACTAGACATTTTTTAATACTAATATATTTAAATAAATAAAAATTTTAATTAATAAGGTAAATTTAAAATGTAATTATAATATATATATTTTTTAAATTTTAGACTTTAATGGTTTGAATCAGCAAAATAAAAAGATGTTATTTTAATATTTCTTTCAAATGTTGTTAAAGAAGTTACTAAAGATGTAATTTTGGCTCAAAATAGCAATCGAGAACTAGCATTACATTAAAATCTTACTAAAGTTCATAAAAAGTAAAAACTGCAAGAAACCAAGGAAAGACCTTTTTTCAAGTTCAGATTCTGCATTAAATGAAAATGAAATATTATTGATACACTGTATGTGTATATGCTCTAAAATGTAATTAAGAAATAAATAACCACTGTAATTTTAGCAATGTTATTATTGAAGAAAGTTAATTTTCAACATTTTTCACGTTAGCTCAATGTTTTTTATTTATTGTGTATGAAAACATTCAATATTTTTATTTTTTTACAAAGTAGCTAACAAATAAGTTAGTTTTGAACATATATGCTTGTGTGGTAAGGAATTATTTCAGCCTTAAAATCATTGTTCAAAGTAAAAATCCAGCTCTAGATAGATTTTTTTTTCATGAATGCTACTTTCTCTTCCATTTAAAGCAAAAATGTATACAAAATACACGTGCAATCGAGAAAAAAAACAGTCCATGTGCTTTTCTCTGACCACAACTATCTCTTGCCGAAGTTTCATGGTCATCTGTAGCTCTTTTTAGACACGATTCTTTAACAAATAAATAAACAGACTTTTCATATCCATAATATTAGGATTGAAAAGAGGACGATTATTCGATATCTAGTTTAGTGATCTCGCAATCAGCACAAGATCATTAATCATAATATTTGGTATTTAATACTAATAAAAAGGCTTTTGAGTGATTAATAAGCTGTTGAAAAATAACCACCGGCGGACAAATAACATCTCGTCAGTCGTACAAATGATTTATAGATAAAAAATAGGAGTAACATAAATAATTTTATTGGTGCTTTTGATCTCCCTTTCCTAAAACTTTGATAAAGATCTTTAAAAACAAATTATGAAATAACAGAACACGGCTTTCGTTTAAAATTATTATGTAAATACACGTGCAAATCTATATAGCAAAAACACGTCTGTGGGTAACGCTGATGACACAGTATGTATGATGATGTCATAATGACAGTGGCAACGACATGAAAAATCAATTTCGTTTTTAACGCAATTTTCTTTAACTTCTAAGCATCTCGCAATTTAAATTTGTACACTAATTTTTATTACTAGTTAAACGGAAAATTACAAGATAAAATGTGAAAATTAAAAAAAGCAACGGTCTATCAGACCGGGATGACAGGGATGACCACCTCGGAAACTCAGCTTATGCTTCAGAGGGATAGTGCAATCCCGAGGGGCAGACGGTCTGTGAGACCGCTAACAGCAGTCAAGGGTTAAAATAATCATGTGATGCTGGAAAAGCGAGCAGAGCAGCTAGAGTTTGCCTTAAACTGCAGGATGCCCATCTTTGTCCGAAAACTCTTCCAATCTTGTAATAATTCCAAGTTCTTCGGATATTTTGGAAAGTTCTATTTGACTCTTATTCGATTGCTGATAAATGATGTATTCTTGTTAATAAAGATTTTAAAAGGATTACTTGCTTTATTTCTTTTTTTTAAGTCATTCAGAATAGGATTAAGGCGGCGACTTTAACAGCGTCATATTAAATATTTGGAAACTCTTGGAATTCTAGGGCTTACTTCAGGTTTTCTTCCAAGCATAATGTTAGCACCATCGAAGCAAAATCTTCCTATTATTATTTTTCTAAATAATAGTTCTTAGTAAGTCTAACCCTCTAAGCGTGTGGAACGTAATATTCCGTTCACTAAGCTCCAGGTTTCACTGCAATATATGCAATGTTTAAGATAATATAATTCTATAGATTTAATGAATTTTCAAAACATTGAAGAATGATTAATACTCTCAAGGGTTACATTCATATTTGTAATTAAGTTTTATTTATAATGCTGAAATAATCATATTTTTTTAGCATTTAAAACAAAATTCAGAGAAAACAACATTACAATTTTCCCCTTTTTCAAAACGCTCAGAGGGCTAACATTATTTAAACTTCCCATAACTAAAGAAAATATTATTTCCGGATCATTTCCCCCCAAATGTTTTATGAAAACTGTTGGTGATATAATAGAATCAACAACTTATAAAGTAAAGTATAATAACCGATTTGCAAGATATTGTCAATAATCAAACACATTTTCAGAATATTTTTAATAATTTGATCGAACATTTATTTTTAGGGTTTCGTTCATCTGACGAAACACCTATTCGTCTCACTCCTCTCTCTGTCTGTTACAGAGTTTGTACAGTACTGGTATAATGTTAAATCTATATAAGTAAAACTGTATAAGTTAGACACTTGAAATTTTGTATACTTATACCTCCTGTCACATAAAAAATCATAAAATTTTGGAAATGTCATATTATTTTAATTAAATGAATTAATGCCATCCGACCATTTCTGCAATTTTCTTATATCTTAAAACAAAAACCTAATTTCAGTGTATTTGGTGCAGGCTAGATGGTACTACTTTCGACGACGTAAGTTGAAATTTTCGGTTTTTACATTTCATTGTCCTATTGATTTAATCAAAAAAACTTTTGTATTTTTTCCCTTAAGGGTTTCGTTTTTTCTTTTTTTTAAGCTAAAATTAAATCACGTAATTAAATATGCTTTACAGATATAGAAACATATGCTGTTACAATTGTCTGAAAAGCAATTCTTGAATATTTTTAATTGATTTAAAAAATAGCCTCTTGTTATCGTTTAATTATTAAATTTAATGGTGGTGCCATCTATGTGCTTATTGATAAAGTGTATTGATAAATGATAAGGATAATTATAAATTAATTATTTGGATTTATTAATTAAAGGATAAAGTGATTTGAAAGGAATATTAAACGAAACCCTTTGTGCGATTTTCGATGACAGTTACTCACTTGTTTAGTTTTCTTTGCAATGAAATAAATAACTTTAACAGCTGTTTTTATCTCTGTGCACTTAGTCACAACTCTCTTACAAAGATACTCTTTGGAATACTAGTTTTTTTCTCTAGTGTGAATTAAAGGCGTAACACACAACTGAAACAAATGAGAACATGGTATGGTGTCATGCTTAGAATATGCTGTTGAGCAGATGAACATTTAAAAAGTGTAAGAAATGTAAATTTTAAGTTCCTTATTACAAATGCCATTTTAACAACCACTTTGCCGAACTCAACAAAGATTTCGGTAACGATTCTACCGAACGGGGACGAACCGGCCGAATCCCACCACTGCTAATCTACATGATGGTCATAATTAAAGTGACAGTTCTCAGCTGCTCTGTAGCGTGATCAAATTGCGAGAATGGTGCCAATTTCTGTATTATGAATAAACAAAATGGGAAACGAAGAATACTGCGAAAAAAAGTTCTAAAAGTCACCGCCACGTGGAATTGTGGCGCTGTATAACAGAAAAGAGAGTTTAAAAAACAGAATCAATACTGAAATAAAATTAACTTTTATTTTAGCACATTAAATTTTATTTCCGTATTCATTCTGCATTTTTTAAACCCTCTTTTCTATTACAGAGCGCCACTTTTCCACCTAGCGGTGACTTTTGGAACTATTTTTTCGTGGAATCATTCGTCCCTCGTTTTCTTTAATCATAATACAAAATTTGGCCCCATTATCGCAATTAAATCACGCTATAGTGTACGCCGAGTACTGTCACTTGAATTATGGCCAACCTGTACACTGATCTTGTTAAAAGCATTCCATTTGAGTTACTTCTGTCCATTGTTCAGTTAAAAAACTGATTTTATTATTAAATATAACCGAAATCTTCTGGCGATCTTTAATTTAATATTCGGCGGAATTCACCAATTAGTGCAAATCTCACGACACTTTAAAGGAAAAACTATATGGTTTCTGTTCGGTTTTCTTATAATGTGTATCGATGTGTGTAGGTATTGTTCGTTTTCAATGTATATTTTTGTAATTATACAGTAATTACACATAAAAATACTAGACAATTTTTAAAATGTTAATATTATATGTTAAGATTATATTTATTTGATATTCTGAATGCAATATTTTAAATTATAATATTCTAAATATTTGTGTATGAAAAAAAAATCTATTTTAACTTTTATATTAATTTAATATTTTTTAATTTGCTTAAACTTCTTAAAAGTTAATATTATTGTGTACTTATTTTCTTCTTCGGTTTTCTAATTTAAGTAAAATGTTTCAACAATTCTATAAACTATGCAATTCTATAAACTATGTAATGATGTACTTGAAATATGGCGTCAAATATTCGCAGGTCAAGCTAGTCAAAAAAGAATAGTTACTAGATCTGTTATTGTTTTAGATCACAGGCTATCAAAGTCTTTAAATTTTGTATATGGGTTCATTCTGATAAGGCGCTATCATGATTAGTTTTGGGCTTCCATTGGTTAAGTATAAAGGGGGGGGGGAGAGGGCTAATACCCCCCCCCCCTTAATTTCGATAAATGGGTTTTTCATGCAGAATTATCCGATTTGCTTCACATTTTGTATATGGGTTCATTGCGATAAGGCGCTTTCCTGATTAGTTTTGGGGGTTCATTGGTTAAGTTTAAAGTGGGGGGTAACGAGAGGCTAACCCCCAATTAATTTATTGTCGATTTCTTTATTTTTCGAGGGGCATTATTTTTTAAAATAACAGTATAATATACAATTAGTGTGAATATCCTGTGTGCTCAATGCCACCAGTTTAACTGGGCACTTTACTTTTTTTTTATTATTACACTTCAAGTTTTTTGTCAATAATTATTTCAAAACCATGGTGGGAGAGAAAAAATTCACAATGAAGTCTAATCAACAGTAATATATAAAAAAAAAGTCAAATATTTTGTTTTTACAAATATGCAAATTATACATAGATTGGACAATTAGGTGATTCAGTGTGATTTTTTTTTTCAACAGCTACCGCGCCCAACCCAAAAATCGAACAAAATTCGCAATCACAGCGCCACTTTCTGACCGATTTTCTCCAAAATTGTATACAACCTCGACCTATTACATTACATCTAAATATAAAATTCGTTGAAAAATACTCAGAAATTCTTTCCTTAAACTGCAAAAAATCAAGAATCGCACAAAAATTGCTATCATAGCGGCCCCTTCCGGGAGAATGTAACCATTTTCAACTGGAATCTGACGTCCATACTCAAAATCATGTAGGGTGAAACCCCCAGTTATTGACACCTAACCAGTAACTGACACTTGAGCAAATATCTAACTAAAATAAGCATTTTATTGTAAAATTCTGCAGAGTAATGTCATCTAGTGGTAAATGAGAAACTTATTTTTATTTTGGAGTCAATTTATTCACCACTAGAGGGTCAAGAATACATTCAATGAGGAAAAAATTTTCGAGAATACAAAAAGTGCCATTTTGAAGCAACCATCTTATTTCTAAAATTAAGGAAGTGTTTTTCTAATCTATTTTCAATGCAACCACCCTACACTTTTTTCTTAAAGTTATACTTGTAGGAATTAGTTTAAAGATGCATATGATATATTAGGGTCATGTTTTAGGGTTTATAGTTATTTAATTTAGCTTAATGGGGGTGCCAGTTGTTGGTTCCTAGAATTTCATTTCACCAGTCTTGACAGAGGTGTTATTTATTGGTTATATTAAAAAAGGTTAATATATAGTATTAGAACTCTTTAAAAATGCATAATAATAAATTAAATTTATCTTGTAGTAAACACCAGTAAAATTGAAGTTCTTTTAACGGTGTCTGACACCAGATGTCAGTTACTGGTTCATAAATGTCAGTTATTGGACATTTGCATTACTAATAATCCAGTACTAAATTTTACTCCTATTTACTCTTACTATATACTCTGCATTACTAATAATGCAGTACAGATTACTAAATCCCACTTTTTATAATAAATATTAATAGATTTTGTTTTTTTATAACAAAGAATAAAGTTTTCTTTAAAGCATTTTAATCTTTTAAAATAAAGTGTCAGTCACTGGTTCAGTTTGTGTCAGTTATTGGTGTTCCAAAATAAGGATGGTGTCAGTTACTGGAGTTTTTGACCATATTTGTGAATAAAATTAATTTTTAATAATAAAATGTATAATTTTTCAAAATTTTGACAACAATAATTTTTAATATATCTCTACTATTCTTTCAAAAGCAAAGGTAATAGTAATTTGTAATAGTAATTTTTGTAATAGTGATTTGAACAAGAAAGAATTCCTAAAGTGTTACTGGGGGTTTCACCCTATATGAAGTTCTATTCTATCCATAACTTCATACACTTTCCGATGATACAAAAGAAAAATCGCACAAAATCGCTATCATAGCGCCCCTTTCAGGCAGAATATCTTCAGTTTCAACTGGAACCAGCTGGCCATAGCCAAAATTATATATAGTATGGAGTTTGGTTCAATTCTATCAAGAACTTCATTTACTTTTCGATGATATAACGAGGACACATAGACACATGTACAGACAAACATTTTGTTAAAACACGTTTTTCTGGATATCTGACGCCTAAAATGTGTAAATCCGTCGAAAACCGGAAGTCGAAGAAAAATTTCGATTACAATGCTTTCTTCTACTGTAGATATAGAAGTAAGTAAAAAAATCTTTTTTTTTTTTTTTTTTTTTTTTAAATATCTCTTTACGTTGAATTAAAGCAATGCAGTCACGAGATTAACTAAAGAAAATGTTGAAATATTGCAAAGTTGGATTCACGTCGAGAAAAAAATCGTTTCAAGTGCATTTTGATGATGTTACACGATTCCGAACATAATGAAATTTGATATGCAATTATGAAGTGCAATAAAACATGCTTTCTGTAGACTATGGGGTGCAAAGCATTTATTAGTATTCCTTAACAGGGTCAAACAAAAGGATTATGTTACATAACGGTCTACGGGAAAAAATCGTTTGCAGTGCATGTTAATGATGTCACGCTATTTTAAACATAACGAAATTTATTTGCACTACCGAGGTGCACTATAAGTTGCTTACTGAAAATTATGGCGTGCATTGCATTTATCGTTCATTCACAGGGACTCAAAATAATTCGGTTATAGTCAGTTATACTGTGTATATATAAGCGATGATTGCTGAAAGCGCGTTTTCAACTTTGGTTTGTGTTTTTAATTTAACTAAATTTTTGCATAGTATGTGGTGTGTATAAATTTTGCTGATCATATACAGTGCTACACAAAGGATTTTGTACGTATTACTGGCTATGGGAGTGAATTGCTTAAGGGTTGTTTTTAATTGTATTATGCATTTTCATGATCAACTACATTTAGTAAACTAATAGAAGTATGTAGAATATAAACAAGTTGGAAATTGTACGTCAAACGTGACATACGAGGTGCGTTCGTACTATAGCTAGTTACATAAATATTCAGACCTAGATGATTTTTAATTCTGTGAAATGAATTATATCGTCTGCAGATTAATTTCTGTAATAAAATAAGTATCTCGGTCGCTTGACGATGAAACTTCCGAAGCTCCTATAACAAAAAAGCACCGATTTAAAAAAAAAAATTCAAATTTCTTAATAAATATTTTTATTAATATCTCCTAAAGTTTTGATTCGATTTTAATAAAATTTGAAATGTCTCGACAAAATTCTGCAAAGATAATATATCTTAAATTTTAAAACATTCGGTTGGGTAGTTTTTGCGTTGTTATATGCGGACGGACGGACGGACGGACGGACAGACAGACGGACGGACGGACGGACAGACGGACAGACGGACGGACCAAGCGACGACAATAGGTGCTACGTATTTATATAATTACGAACGCACCTAATAAATTCATATATAGGGCAACGCAAAGAATAAGATACATTCACGTTTATGCTTGGTAATTGCTTTAAGTTCGTTTTCAGATGTGTTATGCATTTTTTACCTGCATTAAATTTTAGCTCAATATGTGGCGTGTACCAAGTCTGTAGATATTATACAGGGCTATACAAAAGAATTCGAGTGCATTTCCATCTATTGGTAAAAACTGCTAAAAGTGAATTTTCTAACTGAACTAAATTTTAGCATGCTATGAAGCATATATGCAAATCTATAGATCATATGCAGAGCTGCACAAAATAATTCGATTATTTTTTTTACTATGAAAGGTAATTGCTAAACTGGATTTTTGAAAGTGTTATATGTTTTCTGAACTGTTTAGTTTTACATATATTCTTTCACCTTATTTAACGGTGAAGTTTTGTTACAGTTTTCTGGATGTGTTGGAAAATGTTTCATAATCTATGCTTGACGCATGATTTTTCGTTCTGTTTATATTAGAAATAGTCTGCGTGTAACTAATTATCCTGACTTTAAAGTGCTCTTGTGTATATGAAGTAATATTGAGAATGAAACCCTCGCTTTTCTAAAATTAAATATTAAAAATAATATTAACATGTGTGAATAAAACAGATATTTTTCAGTTACTTTAGATTGTATTCTGGGTCTATACTGATCAAATAAGTATCTTCTAGTTCGATCCGTTCATTTTAATTCAAAACATAAAAGGGGTGAAATACATGAACACGTTTCATCATTCTACTCAATTTTAAATGATACTTGAATGACATTATTTCTTACTGACATATAGAAAAAATAAAATTTAAACATTGATAACTTAAGATGTCGGGCTTCACTATGCGCAGCAAAAATATAGGTTTGCGAAAAAGAATTCGATTTAAATTCTCATGCATTTATGTCCAATGTTCAAACAATTTCTTAAACTTGACAGTCATTGATGCTGCGAATATCAATATTGATACTATCGGTTTCTTTGCTATAATACAAAAGCTATATGCTTTTACTAGTTTATAGAACTTGTACTAGATTAAAATAGTACTAGTTTATATTTACTCTTACTAGTTTAAAATAGTACAAGTTTATAGTTACTCTAAATAGTTTATAGAATACCATTTTTTTCTTCTGTTTGCTAGGTGAACACTTTAACTATTCGTGTAACTGATTTATCTGTAAAGCTGTTGATTAAAACATGGTGGTCGAATAGAATCGATGCCATAAAATATCCATAATTATTTACTTGATGTGTATGTTTTATTTGAAATGTGAATTAACTCAATACCGGATGAACTGTACAAATATCAGGCAAAATGTTTAACTGCGTTTACATTTTTTTTTTGTTTTAGAGTTTAGTATGATATTTTATATACAGTGAATGTTCAGTATATTTATTCAGACGACTTAATCACAGTTTATCCAAATTTTGTAATTGCTCTTCGGATTCGTTTGTCATTTGTAACATCTGCGGAACGCTTCTTTATAAATTTAAAATTATTAAAAACTACTTATGCTTCACAGTGGTAAAAGATTTTTAGATCGTGTCATTATAGCAACATAATCAGATTTTTTATCAAATTGATATGCATGTTATTAATTGAAAATTCTCATTAATGAAAATAAGAAAATTCTATTCAGTATTTTTTTCGAATTAAATATTTATTTACTCATTTAATATACAGGGTGGTTATAATTAAGCTTACCCTATAAACAGCATCCTACAGCGCAAACGGGTGAACGGAATGCAACGAAATTTGGTATATAGACTATACACGAGATGCGCTCGCGGAATTTTGAAAAAAAAAAAAAAATGTTCCAAAATGTCCACCAAAGGGTGCCTTTTCCGGAAAAACATTAAGTTTAGCACTATAAACGGCCAAAACAGAATTCAGAAACAATATTAACATTTATTGACTATTTTCTGATCACCTTGTCATCGAACCACATTAAGTAAAGGTAAGGAAAAATTACAGTACGCTGTTTGAGAAAAAAAAAAGTTACATAGTTACAAGAACATATTAGGACGAAATTGCACAAGAGGAGCAGTTGTTAATCGTGTCCAGGACGATGTAGGGAAAGATGCTCCATGTGACCACCCTCATTCACTTGCAAAATTTTTAAGTCAATGGACAGTGTGTTCAACAACAGATCGTAATTGATCAGTTGTGATGCTTCGCACGCGAAGTGTTATGGAGTTCTTTAAGTCATTCAACGTCGCAACACATCAACGATATACAAGAATTTTTAAGTGGTCCCATAACCAGAAATCGCACGGATTTAGATCCGGCGAACGTGCTGGCCATGGATTACGAAAGAAGCGACAAATAACACGTTCGTTTGTGAAGTGTTGGAGCAATAGCGCCTTCACGGACTCATGGATATGTGGGTGCGCACCATCCTGCATGGAAATGGTCGATGTAAGGACCCGCCTTTGCTGTAGTTGCGGCACAACAAACGTCTGCAGCATGTCATGGTACCGACGGCCCGTAACGGAACATGTGACAGGACCATGTGCAGTTATTTCCTCAAAGAAAAGTGGCCCAAGGATGAATGTCGCCGTGAATCCACACCAGAAAGTCACCTTTGGAGAATGTAAAGAATTTCAGTGTGCATCCGCGGATTTTCCTGAGCCCAAATGTGGTAATTGTGTGTGTTGCATCTTGTATGGGAAGAAGTGCATTATGTTTCTGAGCACTTTTCGGACGATGCTGTAAGAATAGCCTGTCTGTCGAGAAACTGCTCGTGCGCTACTGTCCCCAAACTCTGATATCTGTGACTGCGCGGCAACTGCTGTCTTGACGACATTAACAAGCACCGGTGTGACAGGCTTACAGCCTCTTCCAGGTTGAACTCCTAATTTCCCCGTCTCTTCAAATCTCTTAATCATAGCTCGGATACCTTTAGTAGACATTGGTCCACGCCGTAGGTTCTTTATACGACGAAATTCACGAACTGCAGCAGAAGCATTCCCCTTGTTTTCGTAAAACAGCTTCACCAATAACGCACGTTCAACTAAATATACCGTCATCGTTACAGCCGGAAACATCGACATAAAACATGACAACGTCTGCAAACGTTTTATACCCTAACCTGTTTTGCATAAAGCTTCCCCCCCCCTTCTTCGCAAGCATGCAAATCTCGAAAATTTTTCCCTAGAACTGACAGCTTTTCCCAGTTTTACATTTTATTACTCATAATTCTTGTTCTGGATTGTTAATATTGTTTCTGTATTCCGTTTTGGTTGTTTATTGTGTTAAATTTAATGTTTTTTCCAGAAAATGCGCCCTCTGGTGCACATTTTGGAACTATTTTTTTTTCAAAATTCCGTAAGCGCATATCATGTATAGTCTATATACCAAATTTCGTTGCATTCCGTTCACCCGTTTGCGCTGTAGGGTGCTGTTTATAGGGGAAGTTTAATTATAACCCCCCCCTGTGCTAGCATTTTATATACTTATAATTTTATCTGTTTCTTATTAATAGGTATACAAGATACAAATGACAAAAACATTTTTCTTCCGAAATAAAATATAGTTTAATTATTATCATTATTATTATTTTCGTTTATAATTTTTTATTTTTGTTTAAAAAAAACTATTATTTTACGTCATATATAAATTAACTAGTGTAAATGTTCGTCCTAGGACGGTAGATAAAAATCGTGGTTTTCACTTAAAATTTTAAATAATTGATAAAAATATTCGTATACCATTCATCGGCAATAAGGAAAACTGACATGAAACGTTTAGTTCAGGGCCTGATTAATGCATGGGCCTTAAATGATCTTTCAAGCCGAAATGGTCTCCCTCTGCAGTTTAGCAAGAAACATGGATCTATTTGTAAACACTTTACCCCGAATCACACAGGAAGACTGATGGTAGACGAGGTGCAAAATGTAATTTTGGATAATTTTCGTTAAAACTGCAATTTCTCGCTTTCTTATTTTGAATCTACTTTTTGATATTCAATTTTTCACATGCTGTATGCGAGTAACGTAAACAAAGACTGGTAGTGGGAATTATAATTCGCACCAGGTACTTTATACAAAAAATAACAACAGATCTAACACAAACATTTGAGGCTGCTGAAAAGTTTTCAATTCATAGTGATTTTTGTAACAATAAATTTCGTATACGCCTTTAGAAAAAAAGCCCACTAGCAATAAATTGATATAATTAAAAAATTATCTATTTTCCTGGACCGCTGCGGAGTTCCTGAAAAGTGCACGAGGAGCCCTTAGGGTTTCGAGGAGCAGTGGTTGGGAACCCCTGCTTTAAACTATAAAATTTTTTAGCGTTTTTTTCGTCTTTATTGACAGAAAACTATGGAAATTTGTAAAATCCAAAGAATCATACTCCGCAAGTTTTGGTCGTAGAAGAATAGAATTTTTACTGTTTTGCTTGTTAGAGCACGGAGAAAGTTTTTCTAAATATAACTTAGTGGCCCACGGACCGTAATATAAAAATTTAAATTTCGTAACTTAAAGCAAAAAAAAGTAAACTATTTTGCCGTAAATGGCTTTGGATATTATAAAGAACAACATTTGAAACATTTATGGTACTAGAACCATACCTCTAAAACTAACGGTTTAGAAATGAGCTATTGTATAATAAGAAGAAATGTATACATGTATCATTATCGTTAACCTGTGTATCACCTTGTATATGCGTATCACTATTATAATAAAATACAAATATTAAATAAAAAATGACATTCAAAAGATATTTAATTTTATTTCCAATGATGTATAAAGGTTTTTTTTACTTCACTGTGCATTATACTTCACAATATACTAGATGAGAATAAAACTTTTGCTGGAAGATAAGAAAGTTGGAAAATTTAACTTATCTTTATTTTGATCAAAGCAAATTTCTTACATTGCTCATCGCCTTCTTCAAGTAATCTGATAAAAGTGTAAACAAGAGATCGGAAGATTTAATTTTTATGTCTCGTGAAACACTACTAGTTCTTAGTACATTTAGTTCTCAAAAAATTGCAAATTCAACTTTTCTTGTTAGAATTTAAAGTGAGAATGAAGAATACATTAATTTACATTTCAATAGTCTAGGAAGATATTATACTTTTATATAAATGGAAAAAATAAATAAATATCATCTTTACAATATAATAAAATATAACACCATGTAATAGTATATTACTTTTAAATGCTAAAGGTGTAAAATTAACAACTATAATATAAATTAAAATAACTTTTATTAGTTGTTTTACATGTTTCGACTCTTCTGAGTCATTTTCAAAAACAAAATGAGAATATTCTATTTGAATATTCTCATTTTGTTTTTGAAAATGACTCAGAAGAGTCGAAACATGTAAAACAACTAATAAAAGTTATTTTAATTTATATTATAGTTGTTAATTTTACACCTTTAGCATTTAAAAGTAATATCATCTTTACATTATGCAACTACAGCTATAATAAATAAAACAAAAACAGTTAGTTTTTTTTCTAAAGGTAATTACTGTAGACTAAAAACAAAAGTTACACTTTCAAATTTCAATAATAATTTGAAAAAAATGAGTTTTATATTCAATTTTTAAAAAGTTTCTATAAAATACAAGATATAACTAATACCAAAATAATTCTATGAAAAACTTTGGGAGAAAAGCAGAAACAGTAGATTGTTTCGAGGGGATTCTCAGTTGTTATCAACTCCACTCCCTGTATATGAGTATTTGTGTATCACATATTAAAGGAGCCATGAAAAAAAGAGTATAAAAGTAGCTAAAAGGCACTGTAAAAGTTTGGAAGAGGTTTAGGCACTTTTATATATTTAAAATTTATTTTTCTATAACTTTTCTAATTTATAAGTATTTTAGAATTTTAAACAACTTTTTCGACTATTCATTGAATGAATATTGTCTTCGTTTGGGTCTGAAATATGTCACACGAAGAAACTTTTACACACGAAACTATTCAAATGCATGTTTAGCAACTTCTCGACGAGCGTCTTTTAAATAATTTTTAATCTTTTATTAGCAGTAATAACGATTAGACATTTTTGTCCGATTTAATCGCAGAAATTCTGTGATTAATTAAGAAAAATGTTTTCTTCTCGAAATTACTGTAGGAATAATCAAGGATTCTGAATTATACGTCACGTATGTACGATGGCGTATGTAAGTGACGCTCATCGCGAAGCGGTTAAAATTTGGCTTTATATGCTCGGCGATTACTTTGTTTAAACTACTAATAGAATCATGTTATAAAAAAAATATTTGATTCATTTTAAATGTTAAATATTTAAAATCATCGATAGAAGCATTTGTAGTTCTGTAAATCAAAAAAATTTTAGGAGGATAATTTCCCGCGTATGTATCTCATTCCAGCTTCCATTTTGTTGTGTGATGTGAGATATTAAGTTTCTACAATGAAACATCTCAAAATTTGAAAGTAATCCCATTGTATATTTTGGAGGAAGTTTGGGAAATAATGTTTTTTTTTATTTAAAGTATTTAAGTTCTTTTATTTTATTTTTAAAGTGATTTTTGAAGAAGTGCGTTATAAGTACCATAGGGATTAAGAAGCAAGAAGCAATTGTTAATGTATTTACCTCCAGCTTAGGAATAGAAGAATAACAAAGCTTGTGATGTAATTTTTTCTTTCAAATGAAAGAGTTTTTCCGGTGCATTTGTTATGATCATTTCAGGCAAAATACTTGAAAATTAATTTTTAAGGACTCCACTAATTGTATTTGGCTTAGAGTGAACTAATTTCTGACATTTTTCAATAGGAACGAAATGTTATGATTTTTGCACAATTCTCCAGAATACTTTCATAATTGAAGAGTATTGCCTTTAATTGTATATCTTAGTTTATGCCATAAGTTCTCAATTGGATTTTAGCCTAGTGACAGAGAAGACTATGGCAGAATATCAATCCGGTTTCGTTTCTTTCAACCAATTTTTCGTCAGCTTTTTCGAATCTTTCAGCTATTCACCATGTTGATTTCGCCATTTCAGAGGCATGTTCTCGTCCACCCAGTGTAACAGTGTGTGTTCTGATATATCCACATACACCTCTTTAGTTATGATATAATCTATCCGCAAAATTAAACTTGCGCCATATCAGGAAAAATAGCTCTACAACATCAGTTAATCTTGTATATTTCAGATTATGCTACTTTTTTTCTTTTTCTTTTTATACTTTTCATTCTTTCTTTTCTTTTGTATTCTCTCTATTTATTATTTTTTCATTTCTATTCTAGATTTTATATTATACTCAAGATTTGTTTTAGTCAATAGTATATATATTATAAATTGGCATGTTTTGAATCAGGCAGCTGCTAATGAGAATCTTACAGGATTTTTAAAAACATTAAAGTGACTTAAATATATTTAGTCAAAGTAATAAGCAAAAAAATACTAACTTCTATTTCCATAGACATTCCTTCCGTAAAAGGAACATTGCATGGAAAGAAACAATGAACATTAGAGCAATCTACAGCTACGTAAGACAACGGCATCATTATTGCAAAATCTCTCTCTCTCTTTTTTTTTTTTTAAAGACGAGTGGAAATTAATGAATTTAAGTCTAATACTATTGTGAACACCATAACTGCTAAATTATCACAAACATTGTAAAATTTAAAGTTGCCAACCAACGGAGGGACTTCCTTCAAGTTGTTTTATCAGGGGCCGGTCTTGTCCGTAGTATCACAGTTAACAGATGGGTTTTGGTCATGGGGCTATGAAAGGCTATTTTCATAGCTCCAAGGTTTTGACCGACCTTAGGAAATACACTCCAATAGGCTTAAAGCTTGGGGCTACGGTTCGGATGTCCTTGTCCCTGTCCTTTGTCTTTCTGGTTGCGCAACACTTTTTCATCCATTCCAAATAATTTCATTTTTGTTTCATCACTCCAGAGCACGTTTCTCCGATATTTCTTCGATTTTTCAAAGTTGTTTTTAATAAAGTAAAATTTCACAAAATGGTTACGCTTTTCGGTATGTATTATCTTTAAACTGGAAACTTTCTTGGATTTCGAGAGTACGTTTTTACATTTAGTAGTGTCTCTCGATTGTCACTTGAAGACCTGTTTCAACCTGTAGCTCGATGGACCAAAATGTGTCCTCTCTTGTTTTTTGGAGAAGCATTCTTTCCTTTCTTAAAATAATTTTAAGAGAATTTCCCCTACATTCTGGTAATTTTTTTTTGTGTATATAATTTTCTAAAGAAGGAACTCTAACTGATTTAGTAAATTTTCTGACTAATTATTCATTGCTATGTATTGTTAAAATAGTTTGTAATTTCGCGCTATTGCAATGTTTTCTTCTACTCATTTTTTCTATGTAAGTCATTTTTTCTATGTAAAGTTATTTTTTGTACAGAAATTTTACAATTGAACACAAAGAGTGATGCATTCGATAAATCATTTATTAAAAAAAAAAGAAAAGCCTGATAATTTTTATTGTTTTTTAAAAGTGTTTCTATTTTTTTAACATGGTGATTTATAATAACTTATTTTAGAGATAGTTTGAAAAAAAACATATTTTGATGCAAAAACGACACAGTAAATGGTGACGATACTTACACAATCAATATATTACATCACTAGAATCCAAACAATATGCATTAACCAAAAATTAAAAATAATAATAATAATATGATATTGTTGTTAAATTTGCAAATATATATATATATATATATATATATATATATATATATATATATATATATATATATATATATGTAATAATAAAAATAAAAAAATAGAATGTGTTTTAATTTTTTAGGACATAACTATATCTTAGAACAGTCCTGTCCAACCTTTCAGTTAGCAAGGGTGTACTTTAGCTTGTGGCACACAATGAAGACCGCCATTATTCACATGATTCCAGAAATGCAAGAATATTATCTCACTTTAGCAGTGATAGCGATACCTACACGTCTGAAGGATACACATATATTTCACAGTGGTAATCATAGGCGCCCTACAATGGAAGTGGCTCACCTAAAAAACTGAACAAAAACATACCATAGTAAATTTAACATTACATTTTTCTGAGGTTTAGGGATGAGGGTGTGGAGGGGGGGGGATATCAGGGACTTTTGAAAGTAAAGGAGCCAAAAACCTTAATAACACATGCATTTTTTAAAAAAAGCATGCAAATATTAATTATTTTAAGGCAAGGTAACTTTAGAGATAGATTTTTGTTTTAAAAAATCTAGAAAAATAAAACATTCGAAGGGGCGCCCGCGGGCACCGCGTTGGGCAGCCCTATGTTAGAAGATAATTAAATGCAATTAGAATATACAAGACCCAATATAAACTATAAAATATACAATATTAAATTAATGAATTTTGATAGAAATATTCTTTTGACATTCACGAATTTGTAATGACTGGTGACGACTTGACTTGACTGAATTACCACTGTACAATTAAAAAAAAAAATGTTATGTCAAAAGAAATGCAAAGCTTTTATCTTCTGTTGTAAATTAAGACTAACATGTTTTCGATTTTGCCTAAATAACTAAGAAATGTTTTGAAAATTATCAACATTTAAAGAAACACGACGTACGTCTCGGTCTGAATATTTTGCCGACTTTTCGTCAGGTACAAAAACGCATATTTTGTTCCATGTTTTAATTTCCAAATACTAAATGGAAAGTAATTTTTCAGTGATAGTGACAATAAGTACAAGAATCCGGAACCTGTCAAAAACAAGCTTTTGTAATTTTTTAAAAAATGTTTCTATAAAAAATATTTGTTTTATTTTATTTTATTTTATTTATTTATTATTTTATTGTACTTATTGTACTTATATTTTTATTTTTATTTTTAATTGAATTGAATTGAATTTTATATTTTGCCTTTTACTGGTAGAATATTATTTAACGTATGGTTGCAGAAATAAAGTTCATTACGTGATTTGCCTAAATAAACAGTGCTTGTGAAAATAGAAAATGTTTTAACGTACATAAACAACAAAATATTTAATAACAGAAATAATTTTGATGTTAAATACAGATCAAATAATTTTTTATCGTAACTACGTTGTCATTTTTGTATGTCAGCATTAGCTACCATCTTTTCATATTTTAAGAAAACCTAGAATGGGTAACCTAGAAGAAAATTTAGAATGGATGATTCACAAAAGAGGTTATGGCGAATATCTCTTAAGCCTTTGATGTTAGAGACATATTTCCAAATATGAAATGTATTCAAATAAAGCACAGATTGTCTCAAGATGTATTTGAATACAAAATTCCATCCTATAGATGCTGAGATATAGCTATCATGAAAATATTGAAAAATACAGTATAGCAGTACCATCTGTTGGGCTATATACGCAGAAATCTCATCAGTATCTGCGTATAACTATCAAGGTCTAACTGAATATGATAAAATTCCATCCCATAGATGTCCAGATATAGTTGTGACGGAAATCGGACAAAACGCAGAATAACAGAGTCACCGATTGGGGGGTATACACACTAAAACCTAATCAGTACATATTCATGTCAAGATCTAAGTGAGTGTGCAGTTTTATAAAATTTCGTGCACTTGAGATATAGCTATCAGGAAAATCGTGAAAGATGCAGCATTAGTAGTGCCACCTCTTGTGTGATATGCACCCAAACCTAATAAACACTAGTTCATGTCAAGGTTTAACGGACTACAATTTATGAAATTATGTTCATTAGTGATTAGTTCTTGAGATAGAGCGGCCACAAAAATTGTGTCACACATAGTCAAACAGGCATGCATTTCCAAAAATAGTTAAATCGTGTTCAACACATCCCAAAACGTGTAAACCCACCAAAAAACAGAAGTCAAAAATTTTTGCGATTCCAATACTTTCTTTTCATGCATATAGAAAGTAAAAATGAACTTTTAATGAAGTTTTTATTTTGCTCCGCTGGCAATATTTTGTCTTATTGGAAGGTAAATGGCCATGTAGAGTGTCACAGGCTGATTTTACATTATTAATTGTTTTAACTAATTAAACTATAATTTTTACTGTTAGAAAATTCCAAAATCTGCGTTAGTTTGTGCAGTTGTAGTTATACAATTTTAAGTTCTAAAATACCACCATGTCGATTGCAGTAAGTGCTTCTGTCGTTAATTTCTTAAGATAAAAGTGCAATGTGTGCATAAATTACCGCTTTGGAGACCAATAAATAGCATTTACTTCAGGTTTATCAACTTTCTTAAATTTCTAATGACTTCTGTTACATCGCACTTTTTTCTTGCTTCCCACGGGGTTATTATTCCCATGGTGTATTATTATTATAATTTCATTTAATGGTTGGATAATCTTGCATATTCACCTACCTGTCTAATTATCTATATATTTTCCTTATATATATATATATATATATATATATATGTGTGTGTGTGTGTGTGTGTGTGTGTGTGCGTGCGTGTATTTATATACATGTACAAGTACATACAATGTTGTTACCATTTATTTGAAAACAAGCATTTTGAAACAAAACTTGTTGACCTTATTAGGAGCGTAGTTTTATTTGAACACCTCACCTCGCTTGCGTATGAAACATTTTCTAAAAATGTAAAACATTCTCTAATGTAAATAGTATAATTCACGAAGGAGTTGAACATTGATGATAATCAATGTGTCGAGTGTCTAAAATTTCCTTTCTATTTTATGACGTTACAAACTAGAGGTATACGAGATAACTGACAATCATCGTTTTTTGAATCAGACTGTCTATCAGTATACAGTACTAACGCACTTTAAATCGTCTATCATTAAGTTTTGGTATATCAAAATTGATTGAAGACATGATTGTTGCACACGTTGTATTATTTCTTCTTTGAGAAAAGCTTTTTTAACAAAAAACAAAAAACAAAAAAATAAATATTATCACTGGAAAATCTATACGTCAAGAATCTAACGTCTATTGTGTAAGGCATGTTTTAATTCATTTTTTTCCTTATCTCGTCAAGACCAAATCGCTCACTATTTCTACGCTTTAAGTAAACATAAAGGTAAAGTTTCGAAGTTGCTTATTTTCCACATTATGCTTTATATTCGAGTTTGTCCCACTTTTTTATGATTTTTACTCAAAAATGTTCTCTCCAAACTTATTATTTTTTCTTTTTAAAATTAGATTTTTTAAGAATGCATGAAACTAGACTGGACACTTTCAGGTTTGTGCATTACTACTCCTAGCAAAAAGTATGGAATCAGCACGCTCTATTCGACAGCTCACAATCAAATATACACATTTCTATTATAAATGAAAAGCTGTAATTATTTTCTTTTAATGAGCGACCATGAACATTACTAAGATATACAAACACAACGGAAATTACAAAATAAGCACCCAATAATTATCTATAATTTTTTTTTTCTAAAAATATCTGCAGGAAGAAAGCTTAAATTCATGTCGATTTGGTGAAAGAAGTTTGGAATCACCAGCTTGTTCATGCAAATTTCCATGCGTGGTGATCATTTCAGTGTTACGCAATGGTCTTGCGCAGTTCCACTTGAGATGAATATAAATACATTAGTTTTTTTTTTTTTTTTTTTTTTTTTTTTTACTTTGCTCATTTCAAACCAGTGGATGATAAGGCACCTACCTACAAGAAAGTTGGATTTGAAAACCAGAGAGGCGCTAATTAAGCTGCAAAAACAAAGAAAATTGCATAGAAATGTAGAAAAGTCATTTTCATGCTCACAATATACTGTTTTGAAAATTTCAAAAAAGTTCATAGAGCTTAAAAATGGGAAAAACTGTCTCAGTGTAGATAGACAACGGGCTACATTGACACGTCAGGATCATGCTTTATTAAAATATTCAAAAATATTAAATGGAAACCACCTAATAATATGAATAGTCAATGGATGAAAGCATCCAAGGCCCATGTATCAAACATAATGTTGCCGACAGATTAAATGAAACTGGACATCTTTATCTTGTCTTTGGGTAATCCAAGACAAAACCCAAGCTGACAGCGCGGCACAGACAAGCCAAATTATGATTGGCCAAAAAATACCGGGCGCCGGGGAAGCCAGGGATGACAAATGCGGTCGCCTGGTCGCCACTGGCGACTAAGTTTTTTTTATCTGGTGACCGAATAATTTAATTTGGACTTTTTTTTTGTCGTTGTTGTTTGTTTGTTTATTTTGAGAATAACTATTGTTTTTTTTGTACAAAAATTGAACTAAGAAATGAGTACAAACGGTGCTTTTTCTCTCCCCTACCCCTACTAGTGTGCAATATGCAGTGATATTCCTCTTTTCTTGTACTTTTAATGGAAGAACCAAGTTTAAATGGCATTTTTCATCTCATGCTCAGAAGACGCCATTCTTTTCCGCTCTAGCCGGGTAGCATGTCATGCAATTAGAATGTGTGTATGTGTGGGGGGGGGGGGCAAGTTTCAATAAAACAGAAAAAGATAGTGTTAATAGAGTCTCTGTGGCATCTAAAATTTGATACAATGCGAGACAAAGATATACAAATTTGGTAATATTCAATACAAAACTTGGTTTATATAAAGTTTGAGTACTATTCTAAACTATGTAATTAATAATCATAAACTATGCTTAGTGTTGTTATTTTCTTAATTCATTAAAAAAAACTTTTGTGCATTTTGAAAATTAATGACCAAGAAGAGCGGGGACTTTTACTGGCGACTAGAATTTTTTGCTGGCTACCAAATTTTATCAAATTTGTAAAGCCCTGACCGGGACTAATAATTTTTTTTTATTGGAGTAAAGCATTGGTTAGCATCGAATCAAAAATTTGTATTGGTGCATGAGACGATAGAGGAAAATTCATTTCGAGGTTACAAAATGAAAGGGAGAGTAGAAACTGTTCCAATTTTCGTCTTCAAGGCTGTTTGTTGTGAAGGGGAATGTAAATTCAGAAAAATATGTTTCAATTTTAGAAGATTTTCTGATTCCTAGTTTAGAAGAGCAATTTGGAGACAATGATGTTATAATTATGGATGGCAGTGCTTTGTGCCGTAGATCCCGGATATTGAAAATTTTTATTTCTGAAATTAATGTTCCTTAACGTATTGTCCAGATATCAATCCTATAGAAAATATATATTTCGAAACATGGTACTTAAGCTACATTTTAAATCAACACAGAAATTAAAATACTCCATTCGAAAAGTGTGGGCAGCCATCGATCCAAATAAGTGCGAAGACGTTGTAAAATTTATGCCTGACAGAATCAAAGCGATCATGAAGGCAAAGGGTGGAGATACAAGGTATTATTCATGTATTTTGACCAAATATTCCAAACTTTTTCTCAGCTAGGACGTGATTACACATTTTTTCTAGCAGCATTTGGAGAAATAAAATTATATAAAATAATTGTGAAGTCATTTTGTAATTATTTTTAGTCCTTGTGTTCTAGAATCTTTATGAATCTTTAATAGCAAACAAAGTTTCACCAACTTAAAAACATTATATAAAATTCATCACGTATCATTGAGCGTTAGGAAAAGTAGATGCCGATTCCATACTTTTTGCCAGTGGTATGCATACGTGCTGTACAGCCTATATGCCAATTATGTGGACTCCGTACTTCATTTAAGTCAGAAAATTTTTATAGCCTTTTCGTTTTATACCTCCTATTATGGTATTAATGCTGTTTGCTTCAAATGTTACGGTTTGCTTTTTTAGATTACACTAGTTGAGGGATAAAAAAGTGTTAAATGGGAAAAGCATTGCTTCGGAAGGTGATATATTTGCCAATAGAATAAATTAAATTTGGCTTTTCCTATGATTCCTTGCAAAGAATCGAAACGTGTACAATCCTTTTTTTAAATACAAATATAAAGTTGAACTTATAGAAAACGGAAAATTTAAGGGCTTTTGTTAAGAACTGGTAAATTTAAAATAGTGCTAGGACATGCGGACATTAAGTCTACAACCTGTATGTCTTGTCACTTTATAAACTGCTATAACGCTAAGCTGAAATGTATCCTCTCAAAATAAATTCATAATTAAAAACAGTTTCGGTTGCCAGCCTTATATATTTTTTAAAAATTTGGAATCGAAAGAGATAATGATCAACAAATATATTTATATTTGTGTGTGCGCGTATAAAACTCATTTTGAAAATACTGTGCACGTCAAATATGGAAGAACTTTAGTGCTCTTATTCAGATTATAATAAAAGAAAACTAGTCGGATGTGCCAATCGCAAAACTTTCTGTTATCTCATGCATGTTAATACTTCAAAATTCGCTATCACAGTGCCAAAATTAAATGATAATCAATGCCAATCATGAGGATTCTAAAGATATAGCTTCGTTGAATTATGTGCATTTAAAAAGGAGATATAAGCATCGCATTTTTTTAAACGAATCATTGAATTTCGACACTAATACTCTTAGATGTCTGCAACCAAAATTCCCAATCCAAAGAGCATAAAAGTGATACCTGTTGTGCAGTACACACCCAAGCCTAATAAGGATCTATTTATGTGAAAGTGTAACAGAATATAAAGTTTGATTATAAAATTCGTACATTAGTTTTTGAGATATAGCTTTCGAGGAATAGCAAAAAATGCAGCATAGCAGCGCCACCTGTAATAGGATTTACACGAAAACATAATCAGCATCAACTTACGTCAAAGTCTAACAGAATATGAGGCTTGATGAAATTCCTTATATTAGTTCTTGAGATATGACTATCGCTAAAATCGTGAAAATGCAGCATAGCAGCGCTATCTACTGGGAGATTTACACCAAAACCTTATCAGAAAAAATTTATATCAACATCTAACTGAATCTAAAGTTTTATTAAATTCCACGCATTAGTTCTTGAGATAGAGTGCCCACAAAATTTTTGTCACATACAAACACACTGACACACGGACAGACAGACAGACTGACTCACAGACAGACATGGTCTAAAAATAGTCAAATCGTGTTCAAAACATTCTAAAATGTATAACTCCCTCGAAAACTGGAAGTTGAAATTTTTCATGAATCCAATACTTTCTTCTTGTACAGATAGAAGAAAGTAAAAAGCAAACAAAATTTAAATCGTAATCACTGCATCACTGTTAAAAATTTTGTGGTGGGTTGAGCAAACTGTCGGTGCTGCAGTAGTTGCAACCATAAGGTGGTGAAATCTCGATCCAATGTTTGGGGCTTCGGTTTAACTATAGCTCCAAATGTTGGAAAGAGTTGGTTGGAAATGTTGGCACCATCTTATGGCTGCAGCTACTGCAGCAAGAAAAGTTAGTTCAAACGGGGTACCAAGATGGCATTGTATGCTCTTTTTACTAAAAGAAACAATGAGCATTCGAACAACCTACAGTCAGTGGTGCCAATTTTTGAAAAATATTGGGTGAGCTCTTTGGCAAAATGACACAGGTAGTTTTTTCTTTTAGAGGGGTGGGGGGGGGGAGATAATAATTCAAGTATGAAGCTATAATTTATAATTTTTTTAATGTATAAAATAGTAATTTTATTAAATTATACTGTCATGAGCTCTTCCATATAAAGACAATAGTATTTATCACAATTATATTTAGTTAATTAACTAAATATTAAATATTATTTTTGTGTGTTTTGCACAAGTGACCATTGACTTATACTCACAGATAAAATATTCAGGAAGGATAATTTTTAATGAAATCAAACTATACGTCTGTACAAATCAAACTATATGTACTTTGAATTGCTTTTATTCCACCTGTCTGTCTTACTGTTTTTCAAACAAAATAATTTTGAGAACGTCAACAGAATGTAATTTCATTTCAAAGGTAAATAAATAACAGAACAATGGAAATTGGGTAAGCTGCGATAACAAATTATTGGGTGGGCTCGGGCCCCACCGGCCCATATAAGTTGGCGCCACTGCCTACAGCTACATAAGACAGCATCATTTCAAAATCTATCTCTTTTTTTTAAGAACACCAATGGAAATTAATGTATTCAAGTCTAATACTATTCTGAACTCCATAACTGCTAAATTATCACGCACATTGTAAAAATTAAAGCTGCCAACCAAAGGAGGATCTTCCTCTAAGTTGTTTTATCGGGGCATCATCTTGTCCGTGGTACCACAGTTAACAGATGGGTTTAGGCCATGGGGCTATGAAAAGCTATTTTCATAGCTCCATAATTTTGACCGACCTTAGGAAATACACTCCAATAGGCTTAACACCCTGACCGCTGAGCAAAAGGGCAAAATTGTAATGTTGTTTTCTCCTTAAATTTTTTTTAAATGCTAAAAAAAAACATGAAATTTCAAACATGATATAAAAAAACTTATTTACGTATTTGAATATCACCCTTGAGACTATAAATCATTATTTGATGTATTAAAACTACATTATATTTGTATAATTATATTAATTTAAATAATGCTAATATTGCAGTGAAACCTGCAGCATTGTGAACAAATATATCAGGTTGCGGCGGTGAGAAGGTTAAAGCTTGGGCTACGGTTCAGATATTTCCGTCCCTGTCCCTTGTTTTTCTGATCACCCAACAAATTATTTCTCATCCATTCCAAATAATTTCATTTTTGTTTCATTACCCCAGAACACGTTTCTCCACTACTTCTTCGATTTTTCAAAGTCGTTTTCAATATAGTAAAATTTTACAAAATGTATACGCTTTTCGGTATGTATTTTTTTTTTTTTCAAATTGGAACCTTCTTTAGATTTCGAGAGTAAGTTTTTACATTTAGTAGTGTCCTTCGATTGTCACTTACTTGAAGACCAGTTTCAACTTGTAGTTCTACGGACAAAAATGTGTTCTCTCTTGATGTTCGGTGAAGCATTCTTTCCTTTCTTAAAAAGAGCATACAGTGTCATCTCGGAGGCTGCGGTTCAACCAATCACATTTTTTTTTTACTTTGATACATTATTGACAAAGCACAAACTTAGTCATTTTAATGAATTTGTTTTGTTTAATGCATGGGAAGGCACTTTTTGTTTTTGTTTAATATGTTATCAACTTCCCTAGGGAAACATTTTCCTATCTATTTCAATCGAATATTTTTGATTGCTTATGTTAATGCAATATTTCGCTTTTATTTCACAAAAACATACATTTAACAATTTTTTTTACTGTCTTATATTATGCATATTGATAAAATTCACTAAAAAATACGTGTTGAAATAAAAATAAAATAACTAAAACTTTGAGTGCAACAAATGTTTTTCGTTTTAAATACAGGAGAAAAATAAGCTTTTATGGCAAATCTGATGTTTCTTTCTTTCTTTTCCCCCTTCCTCACTTCCTGACTGTCTTTTCTTTTTAATGAAATCATCAGATGATCTAAATTACCAAAATACCTAATAAACGGTGTAAATATTTTTGAAAGTGCATTCAACTTTCTTATCTAGCTATCCATCTGATTTCATACGTATCAGTTATGAATTGAACGGGTGCAGAAGGCAAGCTTTCAACAAAATATTAGATGAACTCCGATGTAACATGTTTTTGGGTTTGTAATCTAATGCTTTAATATAGATTTCATTATATGTTTAAAATAATTAAACTGCCAGAAATATCTACGAAAAGAAAGAAATAAACAAAACAGATAAAATTATTTTATAACACTTGGTAAATTATAATACGGAGCAATTGGAGTTTGTAGTTTGATTCTGTATTTTAACATAAGTTTCTAAATTAGTCGATTTTTTTTATTTGAGATCAGCGTAAGATGGCCGTAGATATAGTCTTTCTAGGATAATATGATTGTTAATAAGACTGGTACATGTTGCATTTGAATTGTGTAATGTGTAGTATACAGAATTTACCACTATGCAAAAACTAGTCTTTTAAACTGAACTAAATTCAGTTTCTAAATTACTTTTAGATTTTAATGAAACGCTATATGAAGGGAAAAAAGACGGTTGATCTGTTTTATTGTTATAAAAATGATAGTTTGTAGTTTATATCATAATAATTGAAAATAGCAAATTTAAGGTAATGTAGATTTAAAACATCAATATTGTTTTCAGGGTTTAATTTATAACAAAATAAAGTAGTATTGTGCACCATAGCACCATAGCCCTTCCCCTCCGCTCCATCGACATATTTATATTTCATACATTATTTCCAAAAATTAATGCAAAATTTCTTCAGCAAAATAATAATAATAATAATCATATTTTAATTATGCATTTATATAATAAAAGCTAATGAATAAATATGTATAATAAACTCTAATAAAAGAAAAACTTACTTTAATGGTAATGAGAATATATGTATGCGTAAATCATGTGCTACCATGAAAAGACACATGACTGTGACTGAAATTTGTTAATAGAAAGATAAACTAATCTAATAAACATTTGTGAGGATGTTTTGATGTTAAGTAAAACACGCTGTGGAGTACAAATTAAGTCCACATTCCTCATTTGAGACAGGGGTGCAATTAATTATTGAAACTGGTTATTTTGAGTTCACTTCTCATTTCTTTTCCAAAAGATTTTTTAAAAATTAAGTCGAAACTGTTTCTTCTGTTTTTCCATTTAAACTGTTTCTCCTTTTCAATTAAACCTTTTGCATAGTTCCATGACTTCGTCCTCTCCATATGTGATCTCAATTCATTGTGCAGCAGGCGTATATTTTGAATTAAGAACTTTAATTCCATAGATAAATTTGTTACCTGTGTGTTATCTTTTGTTTATTACCATGTAGATCCATCTTCAATAATATAAATAAAATGATGAAATTTAATAAAATTTACAAATAATGGGAAAAAAGTGAATATTAATGTTGAGAAATACACTAAATGGAATATTCTCTTTTTCTCCCGTTGATCTTTTCTCCGGAAAATAATAGAGTTATCATAATAAGTTTCTGAAATTTTGCATTCGATTTTAAGATTTAATTAATTAATTAATTAATTTTCAGATGACATGGCTGCTATCTGTAAAACCCACCCCAACTTCAAAATTCGCATGCATCATCACGGTACAGGTTCCACAGGCATCCTTAAAGCCACCGACTATCTTTCTGAAGATGAAGAAAAAGAGTGCGTTGCAGTTATAAGACCACCAACGGGTTACGGAGTGATCTTTCATCTCGACGATGTCAAACTCAGGAAGGATGCTAATTACGATTGTAGAGACTACATGAAGGTAAATTTTTAAGTGAAAACCGCAATTTTACCCACCGTCCTAGGACGGGCATTTATACTAGTATATTTATATATATATACAACCAACATCACGTTTTTCTCAAGATACGAACCCAAATTTATTTCTACGATATGTACAACAGATGTTTACAAATTGTAGTGTTATTTTTAGTTATTAATACTAATAAATATTAATAGCGTTATTAATACTAATAAATAAACTACAAGCTGGAGTAGTGCAAAACACTAGCGTGCTCCCTCTTCTCTTGAGCGCTTTATCGCCCCATCTTAGGTTATTATCCCTTTGCGGGGTTACCATATTTGGAGTGGGAGGATGCCAAGAACTATACCTCCCCCTCCCTAAGATTGTGGTTACAGCTGAAGCCTGCAATCACAAATCTGGAAAACAACAAAAGTCCGGCGACGTCCTCTACATCATTTTTAATTTACTAAACATACATATGTTCTAAACATGCATATTTATATACAAACATTAAACAAGTAGCTACAACGTATTATGACATTCATAATTTACCTGACGATTTAACACCATCTGTAAAACAAAACCATATGCATAAATGTAATACAATTAATATATTTTTACGGAAGACATTTATATACTTTTCAAAATGGATACAGACCTTTAAACCTGTCGTATTTACTCATACAAAAACATAAACTACTCAACGCATACACACACGAAAAAAAAAAGAAAACATATAATAAACTCATACTATTAGAAGTAAGATAAAAAAGCATTAATCATGATAATCTAAAATCCTATTCTCTATTATATATCTTCTTATGCACTAGCAAACACGAACTGAAAACTACTATGACAATCGTTACCTAAAACGAAAAAAAAAATATTATACAATTAAACATACAGAAGATTGAATGTCTCTGTTATTGACTATCTATTAATTAAATGTCCAATAAACTCAAAGTTTGTTCGTTGAAATTAATAGTTTGTTATGCTATTGATACATAGCATATAGTTTATGCTGGTATTAGTCTAGCGGGAGTCTGGACAATGCATCTGAATTGGATAATTTACTCCTGGAAGAGTGAGGTATTGAAATATCAAACCTCTAAAGAGCCAACGCCCCTCTTTGGAATTTCGTCGATTGTAGAGCTCCTCTCGTCATGAAGGTAAGCGGATCAACCATCAATGACCTGCTCTGTTTCGGTTTCGAGGATCGAGATCTTGAACTTCCAAAGGCTCCAAACTATTGCGTAGGCTTCCCTTCCTATGGTGGGCTTAAGACTCCTATAAGGGGAGCTGACGCATATCCATCTTGTTGTCCAAAATAACCGCCATATTGTAACGCTGCTCAGCATTAGGAAACCGCCCGAGCAGGTTTTTGCTGTCCCTGTCATTTGTCACTCGCCATCCACTACTACGGTAAGTTAATCGGTTTTAGCTGGGTTTTTGATCCGTCGGGTTATTAAATGGCGGTATGATTCAGCCTGTTGTGTAGGAGCTCTAGGTGGGCCAAGCCTGTTGGGTTTTTCTTAGTTTCTGGCTCACAAAGCTGACTTAACTAAAAACTTTATTCCAGTATCATTGGGATTAAGAGAGGCATGTTCCGACCTTATATCTCGAAGCATCTGTCTATAGGGTATACGATACGGCCTATTGAGCAGTGGAATGAATAAACTCTATGTATTACACAGAGTTACTGTTTAAGCATTGAAAACACTTTCTTGTGAGCTTCAGACCACGGGGTATTTTCTGGAAATTCGTATTTGTAAATTCTGTAAGTAGAGTTGCAAAGAACCGGTTTATTCCCAGGTTTATTTCCAATAGACCCGGTTTATTCTCAGGTTTATTCCCAAAAGACCTGGTTTATTCCCAAAAAACCCAGTTTATTCCAAAAAAAACCCGGTTTATTCCCAGGTTTAAAATGGGTTTATTCTAGTCTTTGCAGCTCTATCTGTAAGGAATGCACTATAACCGAATAGTACTTCATGTAGTCGCGATAATAAATGCAAAGTCCAATAATTACACTTTTGAGCTGCGTTTTAGTTTTAGGGCGGTACTTTTTCAACTGCTTTCATCTTTTAAGAATCAAGTTAATGTCTTCCAGACCCAATTATAAAACCTAGATATTTTATCCAGCTTTTCGAAAAGTTGTATTTCTTTAAATTCATAGAAAGGTTTAGTTCATCTAAATTTTTAGTATATCTAGATGTTATAGATGTTTTCAAATCACACGAGTACACCCAAACGTTATCGCTGTACGTTTTACAAAACTTAAGACACTCCGTAAGTGCATTATTCATCGTTTTGTGAAACATAGCTCATGAGCTCTTTAATCCAAAAGGCATCACTCTTCATCTGAACTGATCCCTATTTGTCTTAAATGATGTCAAGTCGCTGCTCTTTTCCTCTAAAAGTATTTCCTTATAACCTTTCAGCATGTCTAATGAGGTAATTACATTTCTCTGACCAATGGTTTTAATTAATTCATTTTCCATAGGAAAATCATCCTTAGATGTCACATCATTTAGTAACCGGAAATTGATACATAAACGTACTATACTATCTTTTTTATTTGCGTAGACTACAGGATAAGCAATCTCTGCCAACACTCAGTTCTACCAAATCTAGCGCAAGAAATACCTCAATTTGTCCGTATACTTTCGTTTTCATTTGTTTTTGGGAATGCGATAAACGGCGGACTTCCTTCTTATAATACCTTCCACAAGTCTTATTTTGTTGTTCCTTCCTATGCTAATCGTAATTTCCCAAAAAAAACTATTTATGTTTTGCTAACAAGTCTGTTAATTTCATTTTTTTCGGAGCATCTAAATATTCAAGATTTAGGTCTGCTATGAAATCCGATATGTTACGTTTTCCCTCCGGTTTAGGATAGATACCTCTAAATCCATGGTCTTCTTCGAAAATTACGCCAATTGTCTGCACTCGTGGGTAGAACTTTCTCATTTTCTTCACGCACTTGACGGATGCTTTCCACCAGTCAGTTTTACTTTATATGAGTGCTTTGAACATTGTTTCACTATTTTAAAATGTATTCCACATGTATATGTGTGTGTATGCGTGTATAGAATTTCCACAAATTTTAGGTCCCCAGAGCTCATTCTTAGTGAAGCACTGAAATAAAGATTTCAGATTTAAAAAAAAATAAAAGATCAGGTCATTGTACGAGATTAATCCACCATGTCACAAAAGATTATTCAAGAAGAGTTACCTGGAGAAGCTGTATTGTACAAATCAACAGATTCCGTTGTTGAATAAAATGAGCTTTGAAGTAATTGCTTTTCAGTTCATTGCATCAGGTACAATTCAAAGGCAGTTTGACATTTTCCCTTTTCAGCTTTTATTGCTCCAATGATGAATGGAAGCAAGCTGATTTATAACTGAATTCTGATAAGTTTATTATATAAATTTATATTTTTTTAGACTGTGTTTTCGGAAGAGTTGTTGTAGACGCACTGGATTTGGCGCGACTTTTGTTTTACGCCAGTTTGGCGAGAAAACCCCGAATTTAAGATTTGTCTTAAATTCGAATCCCTTCATGAAATTTCATCCCTTGATCGAATGAGTGCATTAAGCTGCCAAGGTCTGTTTGAAGATAATTTGGTGCCTTTTGCTGAAGCAATTAGTGAACCTTTCCAGATGTTCCAGCAGGACAATGCAGCCATCCACATGGTAAATATCACTTGTGAACGATTCCGGAATACTAGTGTGCATGTGATGCCATGACCATCTGTTTCTCCTGATTTAAAACCAATGATAAACGTTCGGAGTCTACTGGTTAGAACAGTTTATTCAAATGGAAACAAGTATGCTACTTTTTCAGAATTAAAAGCTGCTATCATCTCCTACTGGGAAGAAATCTACGAAAATACATTAAGAAGCTTGATCCGCTGCATGGTTGATCGTGTTTTTGTATTAATTAAAAAATCTGATACAAACACTGGCAACTAAGCTGTATTTTGTGTCACTGTTCATATCATTATGCAACACCTCAAAATGGAGAAATGCAGTTTCCTTCTTCTAAAAATGAATCTTGCAATTATAATTTGTTATAAAACATAAATAATTGTACTTCTTCTTTATTCCCGAGTCTTAAGTTTCTTTTTGAAGCATTTTCTTCTTTTTTATGCTTGAAAAACTGGGTGCTCATATCCTTTTGAAACCCAGTGTATAATAAATACAGCAATGAACACATATTCATTAAAATATAATGCGTAATATACTGTCATTTCTTTTCTTTTTACAGATCTATAACGAAACATCCCGAAACCACACCATTGAGCCTATGTGTCGCGATTGCTGCCGGTATTCTAGAGCAGATCCGGTATGCTCCGGAAAATGTGGCTACGAAAGTGACGGCCTCATTTGTGAAGAATTCTGTGACAAAGAGCAAGAGAGCTTCATTAAAGATGCCACAGGACAATCACTAGTGGTACACTACCATACACGATGCGGAGCATGCGCCACCAAAAAACAACAGGTTGGATTTCGCATGGTGTTCACAGCTTACAGACTTCTCTCAGGTCAGAAAGGAGCGTTTGTGTTTATTCTCGGATTATTCCAATGCGCAACGTTCAATACGTATAAGCGTACCCGCGATTTAAAGAAATAATAATCATAGAAAAAAAATAAAGCACTCATAAAGATTTAGATATTGCTAATTTAATTCGTACGAAATCCTTCCCCTTTATCCTAAGAAATTCATATAATCGCTAAATGTCATTTTCCCTAATAAGCTGAATGAAATAACCGGAAAAATCCAATAAATGTTTCAATAAATTACTAAATAATAAAAGAATGTTCATTTTTTCCCAATTTATGCTATATATCAGTCTTCATTCTCTATACATCTTTATTTTCTGTCTAACTTAAGCATCATATAAAGATATCAAGGAACTATCATGCACATAAGTAAAAAACCTGTTCCACCCTAACCTCTAACGACCCTTTTACATTTAGAAACTAAATCTAAAATTGAACAGACTTGCCTCTCATCGCAACTAGCTACCTTCAGAATTTTACGAAATAAACACAAGGATATATTAGCGAAGGTTGGATCGTTTGAAAAATTTTAACTTGTATGATTATTATTGCTGCAACTTTTTGAGTTTTCACGATATTTTACTGGTTTTTATATGAGATGCCCTATAGTATTGACTATCAAATCATGACAAAACTTTTTGCTGTGTTTCGCGCTTGCGCAGTTAAAATTTATTTCATACAACTACACATATCTCATCAAATATTCAACATATTAATATTTTAATTACAGTATACTATTTCTACGATTTTTTGTCAAGTTTTTGGAAAGTTGTGTTAAATTCGGCTGAAAACTAGGCATGCTATTAAAAAAAAAAAAAAAAACTTTTGAATTTTTTACAGAAACGGTAACATCTTTACGAATATTTGTTATTGTCTTATTAAGATCACGAATATTTGTTATTGTCTTATTAAGATCACGAATATTTGTTATTCTTCACGATTATATGATTTGTTATTCACGTGTGTGTGTGTCACGATGTTACGTGTGTGTGTCACGATGTCACGTGTGTGTGTTATGATGTCACGTGTGTGTGTCACGATGTTATGATTTCATGATTTGTTATTCTTCACGAATATTTGTTATTGTCTTATTGAATTGTTATTGACTTATTAAGTATGAATTAGTAATGTGATTTTTTCTTTTTTCTTTTTTTAAATTAATTTATAACAATTTTTATACACGGAATTAAGTATTACTTTTTTACCCGTGAATCAAGTACTTCAGCTACCTTATTATTATTATTTTAAAATAAGTAATATTTAGATAAATTGTATGTTTCTTTTCTTTTCTTTTTTTGTCTGTGTTCAAGCTCGTTTTGATTTTAAAAAAATATTTTACACGTGTGTACTATGAATTCATATGCATTTCTTTTTTTTTCTTTTATAATCAAGAAACGAAAAGAACAGTAGAGGAAAAGGTTTAAATATAGGCTACATGTTTCATTTTGAGGTCGGACTATAGCTAAAGTTTCATTCTTTTCAAGATGTTAATATGTTAATACAACATAAACCATGTAAGGATCAAAATAGGAAGGTAAAAATGCGTTGAATATTCTGTGTATTTAACAATATACTTAGTTGCAAAAGTTATGAAATTAGTGACTTTTCAACTGGTGTTCTAAATATAGGCTACTCATAACATTTGTGTAAAAACATAAAAAAATTAAAAAAAACAATCAACAAACGTAAAAATTATACCTTTTGATTTTATTTGCAGTAGTCGCTTATATATACATTTTTTCTGGCCCGCCCTCGCACATTCTGTGTGTGCCCATATTTGACATTGAAAACATTGCACCCACGTTTCTTCACTTGTATCAGCAGAGAAAATTTGTTCACAAAAGATGCAGGTTGAATCGCTATTGGGATTCACTTCCTCGGAGTCGGAAGGCAGATTCTTAGTAGCCCTCTTTGTGCCACTATTAGTGTGCGTATTTTAGGAATAGTTTTTTTGGTTTTTGAAGCTTTTACATCACTTACAAACCTTAGATTCAGATTCTTCTTGGTTTTGTTTAGTGCTGATTTGCACAAGGACCGAATCAACTTGTTCCCGTTGGGTGAGTCAGTCACAAGACGAGCCTTTGAGGACTTGCGACCTGGAGTGGTCTTTTTTTTTTTTAAATAGTTGACACTTAAGATGCATGAAATGGGCTCAATTGTGAAGATGGGCCACCAGATTAATTGGAGGTTTAAGGATAGCTCATTTTAAGGCCGACTGACCTACTATATTTTTAGACTAACAGTATGTTCAACTTTTACTGAAAGACAACTATTATCAGTTAAAGATATTCTTTGATCAAGAATCTCAAAACGTAGCTTATTATCTTATCAGTGACGTGGTAACTACAAAACATGCAGTAGTTATCTATTAAAAATTACAGAAATCCGAATTCACTTGCATGATAAAGTTTTGAGGTTGGAAAATATGTGATTTTCGAAAATAAAATGGCGACTGCGAACGGCAGCGATGAATCAGCTGTTTCTTCTTGCTCCTATTTTCTTCCTTACCAAAATGTGATAGTTTCATGACCTCGCCGCTGGATGACCGAACTTTCTAGTATCTTATTTAACATCTAGCCCATTTTTAGACCCTAGCCTATATTTGGACCTTCTCCTCTAATGTGTTAAGAATTGTTAAAGAACTGTTAGAGAATTTACATAAATGATATAAGAACAGTCCTTAACGTAATTTTCTTCTCATAATTCATCACAAAAAATTCCACTTTACTCTGATGAAATAAAAATAGTATTTTACTAGTTTTTTCATTCAAATACAGAAAGCTGATCGTACTTTATGAAAACGATTTTTACAGTTAATTTCTATGCATAAATTTCGCATTTCTTGCAACGCGTTGACTTTATTGGATAGCTTTGACCTTCGCTATAGCTCTGGCTCGAAATTTTCATGATAATTTAAGTACAATAACGTCAATTGTCTCCCACATCCCGATTCGAAGTCTTGAATGGCATTTTCATAACGCTCTTTAACAAACCAGATCCAGAAAAGTGAAAGCCGAAAAAAATGCCGTGAAAAGGGGAAGCGTCAAGTAAATTTATAGTTATTTCTTCAAATGTGTGACACAATTTATTCCCGTTTATGATTATTTTTTCACTAAATATGTGGCAATTGATTTGGAAGTTTGACTGAAGATATTGTCCGTATGAAGGTCAAGTGTTTTGGACCATTGATTTTACTGTACAATGGCCGTCTTTTCCATATAAAACCAGAATTCCATCTTCTAAAATGGATTAGAAAATATTTTGCTGCTAATAAAGAGTTTACTTGAGCTTTACATGCTACTTTTTTAGCTTTATTTTTATCTTTATAACAAAATCTAATAGGAAACATGAATCTCTTCAGAAACTTTTCTTTACAATCACGAATTTTTACGCGCAACTTTTTATATTCACAAACCCATTTCGTTTGAGATTTTTCTTGCATTAATTGATAAAAAAAGGGGGGGGGGTGCACTATTTTTTGTACCAGTCACTTAAATGAAGTCATGCTTCACCCAATAGTATCATTTCTATTGAGTACCTGATAGGTGTTTGTTATAGCGAGTATTAGGAAGACACAACCCACGAACATTGAAAAGGCTTCGGAAAGCCGGCTAAGATGTATGGGAGAAAACTGATATGAGCATACTAAGAAAAACTATTCTATCTTAGAAATTTCGAACCAGAGCTGTAGCCAAGAGTTAAGGCTATTCAACAGTCTAAGCATTGCAAGAAATACGGAATTTATGCACAGAAATTTCGAACCAGAGCGATAATCAAGTTTTAAGACTATCCAATAAAGTCTAAACACTGCAAGAAATACGAAATTTATCCATAGACATTTTGAACCAGAACTATAGCCAAAAGTTAAGGCTATCCAATGAAATCTAAACATTGCAAGAAAGACGAAACTTATGCATAAAAATTTTGAACCAGAGATATAGCAAAGAATTAAGGCAAAATCTAAACATTGCAAGAAATATGGAACTTATGCAAAAACTTTTTGAACCAGAGCTGGAACCAACAGCTAAGGGTATCCAATAGAGTCTAAAAATTACAAGAAATACGGAATTTATGCATGGAAATTCACTGTGAAAATTGTTTCCATAAAGTGCGATTGACCATCTGTACAATTTTTCTTTTCGTTAATGCCTGACAAAATAATGAATAACAGAAAATTACAATATTATTTCGGAGACTAATTTTTTTTTGTATAATTTCAGCTCACGACGCATCCTGCGTATGGCCATCAGACTTTCAATGCGACAATGGTCGCTGTATATGGTCAGGGTTAACATGTGATGGGCATAACAACTGTGGAGACATGAGTGATGAAAATAAATCTGGAAATTCTCATTGTGGTAAGTGAATCCAATGGATTTTAATATTTTCATTTGAAAAATGCATTTAAAATATCATTGCTATTTTTATATATCAATAATGAGTAAAAAAAAAAGAAGATATAAACACCTGTCTTGTCCCCCAAATCAGTCAAAGGTATTTACTAACTAACATTTGATAGGAAAGCAATAAATTATAATATCTGTTGTCATTTTTTGTAAAATCGAAAACTGTTATCATTTCTTATTTAATGTAACACTTTCTCTTATGTCATATTTAAATATATGCTGGAATACATACGCTCGCACTTAAGGGGACTAGAAAGGTTTGAAATGATGAAAGAAAATATTTATTATTATTACTTTTTAATAATGTTTGGTTCTTTAAAAATGTCGTACAGTTGGTTCAATAGGAAAATTTCAAAAATTACGGTCGTACTAAATGGGAATGTTAAACCGCTCAGACCTACCAAGTCAAAATATTACACTAATTAATCTCGAAACAGTGTTTTTCAGCGGTTTTGCTACGATAACTTTTGAACAAGTCAACGAATTAAATTTATTATTATTATTATTATTATTATTATTTAAGTAAAGGAAATCAAATTTTCTGCAAACTGTGCCTGAAAAACAAACAAATTGTTTTTCAATTTAATAAAAATATGATAAACTTTTATTTATTTATTTATTTTTTTATATATATTTATACATAAATTACAATTTTTTTCCAGTATTATTGAAAGTCAACATAATAATCAGTATAAAGAAGAAATGACGGCTCAAAAATATGAAACCTCGACTTCATAACACTGGCGAAACTAGTTTTGCAACAAGAATAATTTTTTTGTACAATATTAAAACTTCTGTTTCTGTTTTCTACAATTTAACAAATATATTTTTTTATTTTTATAAAACATAACAAATAAATGCAAACAGAAGTAATAGTCTAAGTTAATTACATGGTTATTAATTCACAATCAAACTCCAGTCAATTTTCGTTATTTCAAACCTTTCTAGTCCCCTTAAAAGCATTTTCTGTCTAATCCAAAAAACTTATCAGTGGACGAATATATTCTTCCAAATGTATGAACAATAATTCTAAACTTTGTAATTTTTTTCTAATAAGTGTTCAAATTACGTCATTTTCTATTTTAACTATTTTTCTTCCAGATCAAAATTTTTTCTGGAAGCATTAATTTTATTTGTAAATGTGAGAACATTTTCATGATTTTCCTGTATATTATTAAAAATATCCAAACACTGAAATAAAACTGCAAGAAATGTAACTTTTTTGCCCCTAATTTTACCACAAAGTATAAATCGCTTAATTTAGAATGTTGCATTTTGAAACAAAAGCTCCTTGGATTAAAAAAATGTAAAAAAAGTTATACTTTCAATATAAACTTATATATGTATTTTACGATTTAACAAAATAGATTTTTAAAATATTGGTACTAGATTTTGACTAAAAACGTACCTGAGACCATTTTTTAAAATCTTTAGATTAAAAATAAATAAGATTGGTGTGCTGCAGTGCAGCAGTTAAAAACTACTGCACTGTAAAAAAAGAAAAAAAAATGCTGCACAATTTTTATTGCAGCAAAGTTTCCAGGTTAAAGTCCCATAAAAGAACGGCATTTGTTCTTACAAGTAAAGGTACTATAGTCTGTGGCGGCGAATTTCGATTTTTACAGCTCATTCGATTCGTCTCATCGAGCTAAGTAATTTGTTACCTCGCATATCGGCTATTAAGTTATGATAATGACAGGGGCCGGGTCAAAGTTTAAAATTTCGTTCATTGAAAACCAGTTGCCGTCAAAGAAATAAGTAAGATTTAAATTTATTTATGGTTCTTACACTGACATGCATTGGTGATAGTCAATTTTTGAAACATATTGTTTATTCTGAAGAAGTGAGTAAAACAAAAATATTTCTCACAGTGCGCACAACGAGCTGACTCGACGACGCATTCAAAACATCTCTGCTTTCTTTTTGGAATTTTAAAACAGTTGTCTATAGGGATGACGTAGTTTTCGTCTTTATCAATGTATCCTCCTTTGGGTAATACCATTCACTGAAACTGTAAGTTAAATGGTGTATGAATGAATCATGGCACTTTTGGATTGAATCAAAACAGAGACGTCTTGGGTACCTTTGAAAGTCAGAGTTCTTCCGGAATGCATTTCGTAATTGGAGGAAGGAAAAAACTCTTTAGATAAGGACTTGACATTCGCGACGTAATCTGCACATTGTCCCCAAAGAGTAGGCTCGTTTTTTAAATTAATGCGAGTTGCAACAGTAGTGATCTTACGTCTCACAACTCGATTGATGGTTTTAAACCTTTAAATCCGCGTCCTAGACGCCTAGAAATTTAGTTTTTTGACAACCTTATTAGCTCGAAGAGCCCAAATGATAAGGTGAATATCGCGAATCCGTTTCTTTTCAAAGAGAGCTGTCTCAAACTGTTTTCTGACAAAATAATGAATTTGTTGATACTTCTCGAACAACGATTCTTTCTTATCAGTAAGTTTTTTGAATCGCCGAAACTTGCCATACACAGTTGAATTTAGCATATAAGCTGGAAAAATGCGTTTGAATCGATTCTTGAGGACCAGAGCCTTTTTCTGTTTACTAGTTGATGTTTTTTTCATATTTAAGAACTTTCATCATATCTGCGTTTGAATTGTAGTCAAAATTGAGCTTCCTTTTCCTTGATGGGCTCAATTCGGGGCCTCCGAGATCACGCTGTGTGGCGTGATCTCGGAGGCCCCGCTCAATGGCGGTTGATAATCAGGATCCGCGTGAGATTATGTTGATGCAATTTGAGATATGTTTCGTCATTTACGCTGCGGCGAGGCTAGCGAAAAAGAAAGGCTACCGCGGTGCTTTACGCGTATCTTTTTTTACAGACCGCGGGAATCACGTGAGGCTCGAATCCACCAATGCAGGTGTACGAAAAGAGCATCACGTCACTCTAGCGGTCTGTAAAAAAAGATAAGTGGAACGCACCGCGGTAGCCTGTCTTTTTCGTTAGCCTCGCGCTGCGGCATCCGCTAGTGTCGTACCGCGATCTACGTTATACCCGGCCGGTGCATGACGTTTAAAACGTCACATTGAATGGATCGAGGCTAACGAAAAAGAAAGGCTACCGTGGTGCTTTACGCATACCCTTTTTTACAGACCGCGGGAGTCACGTGATACTTGAATCCACTAATGCAGGTGTACGAAAAGAGCATCACGTCACTCTAGCGGTCTGTAAAAAAAGATAAGCGGAATACACCGCGGTAGCCTGTCTTTTTCGTTAGCCTCGGAATGGATAATTTTTACAAGCTGATTGGTGCAAAGCGGCACTCCCACCGTTTTGAACCAATCGCTGTGTAAAAATGATCCGCTCCATGTGACGTTTTAAACGTCATGCACTGGTATGTATAACGTAGGTCGCGGTCGTACACGTATTTCTCGAAATCAATTTCATATTCCTGACTCAAAACTTATTCCTGATTCGAAGAGTTCAATAAGATTGTTGGTTGCAATCTTGTCTCTCACGGTAATTACGACTTCCGGCTCATGTTGAGGTTTCTCGAATAGAAGCCGAGCAACGTTCTTTCGATTGAACATAATGTTAATATAGGTCTCGAAGTCCAAAACTTTATTTTTCAAGTTTCAAGAGTCTGGTAACTTTAAAAGAAACTTCGTACAATCTTTAAACAATTTGAAGAAAATTTAGTTTAAAATTGAATAGTAACAGAGATTGGTTCAAGCAACTTAAACTCGGATCACAGCAGAGTTACGCACAGTGTAGAGTATTATCAGCTGATTAAAAACTCCGCAATTTAAAAATAAAAACAGACATCCTTTCTTTAGAGTCTAAACTTAAAACACAGAATACAAGAAAAATATGAGAAAAAAAATCATAATGTAACAACTTGTTGCATAAGAAACTTCAGGTTTTATAAATAAGGCAGAGCTAAAGTCACATACCACCTTCTAGGTTCTTGGACATTTCAACACAATAAATAAACAAGAACAAAAAATCATGCGTCAAGCATACATTATGTAACCCTTTTCAACGCTTCCAAAATAATTTTACAAATCATTGCCGTTTAATAAGCTGAAAGATAACATCTAAGTAAACAATTTGGAAAACGCATAACATATTTAAAAACGTAATTTCAGGAATTTCCAACATATATTTCCAACATATACAATATTCGGAAAAATATCCAAATATTTTTATTCAACCCTGTATATGATCTATGGATTTGTATATATACTACACAGGATGCTAAATTTTAGTTTAGTTAGGAAACGCGTAGCACAGTTTAAAATTCTCCTTTTGGAGTTTCTGTCAGTAAACGGAAATGTGTTCGCGCACTTTTGTGCTGCCCTGTATATGATCTACAGAATTTATACACACCAAGTAATAGACAAAAAGTGAGTTAAATTTGAAATCGCGTTCAGCAACTTAAAACGCACTTCCAGGAATTATTGTTAACAGACAGTAGAGAATTCTTTTGTGTGTCCCTGTAAATAAACGATGACTGTTATACACACAATATTCTGTAGTAAGCCTCTTGTAATGAACCTTAGTGATATATATAAATTTCAATGCGTTTAAAATATTGAAACATTATTTAATTAAACCGCAAACAATTTTTCTCCATAGACGTAATGTAACGGAATTCTTTTGCCTTTCCCTGTAAAGTGTAAAGACTGTTTTGACTGTCCCTGTAAAGTGCTATGCACACCCTATTCCATATTAAGCTTCTTGTAATGCACCTTAGTGATATATATCAATTACAATGTATTTGAAATTGTGTAACATCATTAAAATAAACCGCAAGTGATTTTTCCCCATAGACCGTAATGTAACGGAATTCTTTTGAGTGTCCCTGTAAAAAAACTATAAGTGCTACACACTTCAGTTGAAATAGGGAACATGCTATAGATAACGATAACAACATATAAAAATTGTAAGACAATCCGATCATATTTACGGGAGTTAGAGCACGGACAGACGGCAGACGGCCAGACGGCCATGCGGCAGAAAAACCGAAGTCATAAACACAGTTCAACTAGGTTAGAAAGTGTTAAAAACACCAATCTATTACATTCGTCACACATTTATTCAAAAATTTGCATAATGCGAGCTGCCGAAAATAAAACAGTAGCAGAAAATTCCTTCGCACGCAACCGTACGCAGACGTTCCGCAAGTTACGAAGTGACTGAAAAACTGACAAAAGAACCGACAATGTGTAGTTACAAAGATTTTAGCTCGTAATTCGGGAAAAAGTATTGACAGGATGAATAAAACTAGACGAGGACATCATACCTTGCGAAAACCTGCCTGTCAAGTAGCATACGAATATTTTATCTGCAATTACAAATTCTTATAATAACAGCAATAATATAACCTTATAGTAGTTATTGGCAATGTATGGCACTGTAAAATCAGTTAGTAAACTTAAATCGCACTTATTTCTTTCAAGGCATCACTGAACGAAATTTTGAACTTTGACCCGGCCCCCTGTCATTATAAAAACTCAATAGCCAATATGCGAGGTATAAAATTACTAAGCTCGATGAGACGAATCGAATGAGCTATAAAAATCGAAACTCGCCGCCACAGATTGTAGTACTTTTACTTGTTAGATAAATTGGTTTTTTCTAAAAAACATGAAATTTACGGTATTTGACCGTTTAGCTTGAAAAAGTGACATTTCCCATGAAATAACTGCAGAAATTCACCGTAAAATACCGGTGATTTTTTTTTTTTTATCGCTTTGATTTGATATTCTGTCTCTTTAATATGACACTACTTTTATAAAAAAAAATTACTTCCAAATACAGCTGGTTTATTTTATTTTATTTTATAAAACATTGTATATCATATTGTCGTACCGCAGAAGTATTTGCTTTTATCTTTGAACATTTTTTTTAATTCTCACACATGCATTATGTGCTCTATATATTCATTACAAATTTGTCACGCGAATATACGTCACGTGGATGATTTGTTTCTTTTACTTTAATAATAAAAAAAATGAAATTTGATTATGAATGCATATTATTTACAAATTGTTTCTCTTCATTATAAAAAGTAGGATTAAGTACAATGTATTAACGATGTCTGGCGTAACAAGCAAAAATAATTTTTAAAACTTTAGATTAAAAATAAATAAATTTATAATGAAATATTTGTTTCGTTAAGGTTTTCACCCACTGTAATCAGTAATCTTATTTATAAGAATATCTGAATATGTTTTGCTGAGGATCACTGTAGGATACAAATTGCTCTCAGTTGCTTAGGACTCAAGTTGTACTTTGTCAGAATATCAATGGACTTTCCTTTATTATAAATATTGCCTCTAAAATTTTAATATTTAAAGTAATAATATGTACTGTCGATTTTCAAATTTTGATCGCGTATCGGCCCAAATATCATGTGTGCAATTTTTTCTTTCTTTTGTTTTTCTTTTAACAAGTTGACTGTTATCGTAATTCTTGAAGGGCAGTGTATCAAACAAATAGCAAAATAACAAAAAAAAAGTGTCGTCGAAAATATAGGATCCAAGTGAAAAAATGAGGTCAAAAAGCGCAAGTTTATACGTAAGGTCTTTGAAGCCACGTACTCCGTTCTTATCAAAAGCACTATTTATTGCTTTTAAAAAGAAAAACAATTTAAATGCTTTCTCTTTAATACCAAAATATACTTACATTAAATGTCATTATATATTTTCTATTGAAATAGCTATAAAAAAAAGTTAACTAATTCAGAGACACCATAAGTGGATTTTTGCTATTTGAGGGGGTCGGGGCAAAAGAGTGCCAAGCCACATTTTGAACTTCTGAGATGTTTCAATTTGAAAATTTGATCAAATACTCAAATCAAGATATATAACCTAAAGTTTTTTTCGCCAATGTCTCAGTAACATTTGAGATAATTTGAGTAACAAGATGGCATTGCTTTAATGATATTACTATTACGTTTTTTGTAAATTAGCTATCTTCATTGGGGGCATAAACATCTGAGGCAAAAACGAAACCTGTCACATATGCTGCAACTAAGTGACATTAGAAACAAATTATATGTTAGATATTATAATTTACAATATTAAGCAACAGTTTGCAGTGTTAGATTTATTTCACCAAAAATGTGGCTTGGCACTTTCTTGCTCCGACCCCCTCATTTCATTCTCAAACTTTCATCTTCGAAATTTTCTTTCTAAAAAATTTGTAAAAACATCTGATTTTGTTAGTTTATAATGATTTAGATAAAAGTGACTACATAGCTATATTTGAAAAAAAAGAAAAGAACGATGGATTGATTAGATAAAACTTTGCTGATAATGTGATAAGATGTCTGCCTTCAAGACCATTGGGAAAATCCCAATAAACTACATTTTAAGAGAAGATAGCATTTGTGTTCACAAATGAAAATCGCGTCTCAATAAGTCTTTATGCACGAAATTATAAATCAAGAAATTGCTCCACCTCGATAATTATCTTCCTCAATATCTGAAGATATATTGGAAAATTTGTATAATAATAATATGAAATTTATATTAGTCGTTCAAAAAATTTGATTTAATAAGTCGGTAGTTATCTTCTTTTTGTAAATTATTTACAAGACTAATTAGATTAATTAACAAAAATTACTGTTATGGAAATCTTGCAATTCCTATAGGAGCAATATAAATATTTTTTTGCGATCCTATCTGTAAATGGTTTGTGGTTGCAAATTTTTCATTAAGAGGAAAACTACACCTATGTAAATGGTTTAGAAACTAACAACTTTAAAGAATATTTAGCTACGACTGTTTCAATGTGTTTGCTAAATGTTACAAAGCAAAGTATTTTGTATGAAAAATAAAATCTACTTTTATGTGGATTAAATAAATTTTACATAAATTTTTTTCAATGGTACTTAAAAGTACCATCGAAGCATAAAGCGTTACCATACTAAATGTAATGAATGCGCTTTTATTTCTGAAATGAGCATTATGTTAAACTGCATCTTCGTTATTAGAGCAAACAGGGCATCACTAATTAATATTCAATATAACATACATTTAATGAGTAAGTAAAATGTTGAAATAATTCACTTCAAAATAAAATAAAAAGAAATCAAATGGGAAATGTAAGATATTGACTCTTTCTTCACAAATAATTATTTTTTAAATAAATCTTACAGTAATGATAAATAAGTAAATAAAGAGAGTGAATATTTTTCAATTTTTCCATGTAACTATTGATTAATTCTATTGTTGTTGATCCAAATCACATCCGCAGTCACGTTAAGTTGCCTACAAGTCAAAAATTAACTCGTACTTCATTTTTTTTAATGGATAATTCTTTAATTAAATTTAAGATATAGCCTTGAATGTACTAAGATGTACCCTTGAATACAATGGGTATATATAGTTCGAAAGAGAGGATGTATTAATATTAAAATTAATATTAATATTGTTACATTTGTACAATATACATATTAATATTAATATTGTTACATATTGGAGAATTCAACGCACACCAATAATCCATTTAAACTGCAAGGAACAACTTTCATTATTCAAAAAATGTTCCATGATTTTTTCATTTCATAATAAATTAATTCTAGCTACTGAGACAATAAGTTTCACGACAATCGTTAATTAAAATTTACCTACTTCCCTTTAAATGAATGGAGAGGGGGGGGGAGAGGGAGAGGGAGGGAGGAAGAGATAGAGAGATATAGAGAGAGTGGGCGATAACCCACGATTTTTGAATTGTTATTGAAATAGGATAACTGCGCACTGATTATTCAAAAAATTAAAATGTAGTTTTAGTCACAAAATTTAGCTTTAATCTTTTTTTAAATTTTAAATAATTCATTTTTTAAATGGTGCCATTTTGAATAACAGGCAAAGAAATTACCATGAAACTAAATTCATTCTAAAATCATAATTTTTTATTAGGTTATGAATATTTTTATGCAGAAATCTTCTTCCGTCTAGAATGCTTCCTCTGTTCCTAATGAAATCAGTGACGACTGTATAACGGATATAATTAGTATAAAAATCACAATTGCCTTTTACAATTATTAATCACATGAAAAGATGTAACCGTTACTCGAAATTTGTGAGTGAAAGAAAATTTACACGAGCTTTTCATATATTTTTCCTCCCATTTTTTTAAGATACAGACTTTACTGAATATAGTTAATTCTCTAAATATATATGCAATCTTTATAAAATAAGCACAAACATGAAAAAAAAAAATCAATTATAAAATAAAAATACAATCTTTTAAAGTTGTATTAGAAGTACAAAATGTAAAACTATTATAATAAAGGTTACATGTAACAGAGGATACACTTGAATAAATTAATTCTTTTATCTCCAGTAATTGTATACAAATAAGTAAATTTGTTGTTTATGGAAACTTTATTTACTTATTTTTTAAAAATTTGTAAGAAATTTTTATTTCTTAAATTAATTTTTATAATTTTTTATAAATTTTATAAATTTTTGTTTTATATTTTTATTCTATAAATTTTTAAATAATGGATACTGATTGTATACCAAAAGCAGCCTTTAATTATAAGCGAAGGAGGAAGAGAGACAGGGGAAGGCCTTGAAAAAGATGGATTGAGACAGGAACAGGCTTATAGCCTGAAACCATGTTTTGAGATGATGATGATAATGATTAATTTTTATATTTAAAACTAAAATTGGAGTTACAGAAGTTATATTACACTTAGCTCAAAGTCTGAAGATAATGCTTTTGATTCTAAACATGTGATAAACAAAACCAAAATGGCACTGGATTTTTTTTTTTTTTTTTTAGTAGGAAGCATTTTCTAGAATATAGATTAGTAGTGTTTCTTGAGGGACACCGCACTTATTATTTATTCTACTGTATAGAAATACAGTAACGAAGATTACATTTTTGTAAGATAAATGTTACATTAATTGCGTTGAATTAACAAACTAAATATTTTAATTAATCAGAACAGATTTATTTAACTATGAAGATTGTTAATTAGTTTTAAATATGTTAACATTATGCTATTCATGATATTTAAAAATATAGTCCATTTAAAGTTGAGTCTATGATCATTTGGACAACTTAATTAGATAGCTAAGAAAAGGATAATGGATCTAATTTAAAAAAATGAAGGGAAAATTAGTGCATACAAACTGCATTTCTTTCTTAGAGATGGTAAAAGAAACACATTATTTCCACTCATATATGATTCAAAAGAAAAAGAGAGAGAGAGAGAGAGAGAAAAGTATGCTTGTTGACATGATTACATGACAAGCTCAAGTAAAATTGGTTTCACCCAAGTGTTCAAAAACAGCGAGTACAATTCGTAATCTTATGTAGTAGGCTTTCATTTTTAACACTTTCTAACATAGTTGAAAAGTGTTTATGAATTCGGTTTGTTTGTCTGTCTGTCCGTGCTCTAACTCGAGTAAATCTACTAGGATTGCGTTGAAATTAAAATATGTATTTGGGGTTACTATGGCATGTTTGGTATTGAGAGTGGAGTGTGTAGTGGAGTGTGCATTTATGGTTCTTTTACAGGGACGCTCGAAAGAATTCCATTACATTATATGGTCTATGGGGAATAAGAGTTCGTGGAATATTTTAATGATCATAAACTATTTTAAAGATATTCAAATTCATACATACCACTGAGGTGCTCTACAAGGTGCTTACTGTAGAATATGTTTTGCATAGAATCTATCGTTCATTCACAGGAGCACGCAAAAGAATTTGGTTACAGTACTGTCTATGAACAATAATTGCTGGTATCACGTTTACAGTTATGGTACACGTTTTTAATGTAACTAATTTTTTGCATATTAACTGGTGCATATAAATTCTATAGATCATATACAGGGCTGCTCAAAAGATCTCACGTAGATTTCGGTTTATTGACAAAATTTCAGAAGAGGAATTTTCATTTGTGCTATGTATTTACTAACTGAAGTAATGTTAGCAGTGTAGTATACATACAAAATCTATGGACCATATACAGGGTTGCACAAAATAATTCGAATATTTTGTTTGACTATTGGTAGTAATTGCTGAAATTGGATTTTCATATGTGTCATGCGTTTTCTAAATTGTTTACATAGTACACTTTGTTACAGTATTCTGAATGCGTTGGAAAGTGTTTCACAATCTATGCTTGACGCATGATTTTTCGTTCTTGTTAATACATTCATTGAAGCTTTAAAAAGAGAGAGAAAGAGAAATACCCTTTATATTTTTTTCAATGTCAAGGCTCTGTAATCTTTTACTTGTGCAATGTTTTCCGTTCCAGAAACAATTTCCTTCTATTACCTCGGATGTAGAATAAGGCGTCCACTTGAAAGAAATAAACTATACTTCCTTCATTTACGTGCTTAATTGTGAAATTCAGTTATGAAGAAGGGCATTGTTTCCGCTTTATTTAATGAACAGAAATTGCTTGAGTTGAACATTTGTTTTACTAGTGTAATCCATCGTTGTCATGGCGAAAGAAACTTAAGATTAGGATGATCTGTTACTCATAAAACTCTGAATACAATTAAAATACCGGCTGTTATAATTTGTTATATATAAAGTAAGACGATCAATCATTACCATTATAACACAGTTTCACTTCGACATTAAAAAAATTAAACCATTTAATATCACATTATATATGAACAGTAAAAAAATTTAGACAACAACTTAAGGCTGTTGCCACTCTGGAAACAAAGAATGAACGTTAAAGTTTAAACATTGAGCTTTACGTGACATGTTACACTAATATTTTATTTAATTTAAAAGAGTACCCCTATGACTATCAACCTTTGAAAAAACTGTGTATACAGGGTGCCTCAAAAAGCTGAAAACGCTCTTTAATTTTTTACCTTTTGGAGATACGTAGGCAATGTAATTTGAAAAAATTCTTCAAAATCAGGTGGGAATTAAGTTTATGTTGATAAAATAGTCCTTTATTTTTCAAAAAGTTACCTTTTTTTAAATTTTTATACAAATCCTTAACACTATAAGTAGTTACATTTAAAAAGTTTTTCTCCATGCTCCAGTGTACAACAATAAAAATTCTATTCTTCCACGATGAACTCTCACAGAGTTATGATACTTTGAATTGTATGAAAAATTCTTAGCTTCCCGTCTCTATAAATGAATTTTTCTGCTTTTAGTTCTGAAAATCTCCGAAATTTCATAAAATCAAAAATGTCATTACTTCGTGAGTGTTAGTCGTAGAAGAATACACTTTAAGAACGACATTTTCAAAACTGAGCAAAAAATACTCAAATCAGAGTATGTCGCATAGTCAAAATGGTTCAGAATCAAAATTACTCAAGCTTGAAACACGTATATACTCATTTCTGTAAACATGCACACACTCAAGAATGAAACATCATGTGCTCATATTTGAGTATGTTCATGTTTCAAAAATGAATATGAACTGACTTCTATGTGCTCATTTTTGAGTAATTCCATGTTTCAAAAATGAGTTTGAACTGATTCTAATCATTTTTGAGTATGTCCATGTTTCAAAAATGAGTATGAACTGACCTCTATGGGCTCAGTTTTGAGTATGTCCATGTTTCAATATTCTGAGTACTTTTGGTATTTCAGAATTGAAAGCATTGGGTCGTCCTATTTGAAACAAAAAGTTTCATAACAAAATGAAGACATCGATTTACTCAGATCTGAAAGTGCCATTTTTCTCAGTGTAGAATTTTTACTATTGCACTTATCAGAGCATGGAGAAATGTGTTTCTAAATATAAGATATAGGATTAAATCCTATGACTGGACTGTTAAAGAAGTTATGCTGTAAGTCTCACGGATGTAACGAATTTCTATTAGTGTTAGTGAAAGTATTGTAACATATTTTAATTTAACTATTTATTTTATTTTTAGGAGGATTTCCTGATCCCGTAAAAGCTGCCATTATCGCAAGTGCAGTAATTGTAACCGTGTTACTTGGAGTTGTGTTAGCTTATTTTCCAAAATTATCTTGGAATGTATTTTTAGGGAAAAAGAGAAAAGACGTTCCGTCAAGTTTATCTCATCGACAAGTAGTGAAAAAACCCTCTCAAGTGGCTCTGATAGTCAACAAAGCTGGACACAGTAGAAGTGTGAGCTTTCAAACTCCTTTACCTAAAATTAGGGAACAGTCTAATAGTGAATCTGAATTGTAAATAAACTCATTCGAAATGAATACTTTTTGCACTTAGACGCTGTCATGGACGAGACAATTTCTGTGAACTTCACGAAGCCATCATTATTTTCTAATTTTCATGTTTTGAATATTCTATTTATTTTTCACACTTTCTGAGATACTACGAATATTTTAATTCATACACTTGTCTTCTGGTTCAAGTTCATGAAATTTGTTGTAACACGTTATTTTGAATATTAAAAATGAATGTTGTTACTATAAAAATTCATACGAAACAAGATGAAAAAGTGACTCTTATTTAACGAAGGAATGAAGGAATACTTAACAGAAGCTGAATTGTATAACATTAAAAGAGAAGAAGGAATACTATGAAACTAGTTCAACATTTCTCATTTAATTTGTGCATTTTTTAAAAAATATGTCATTTGTTTGTGTGAACGCATAGTTTTTTAGATTATCAGTAAAATTATGAAAATTGTCCCAGTTTACATTGATGATTTTTGATTTAGAAAGAAAATTAAAGGTAAAATGAAGAAAAATTTTATTCTTCATTTGTTATTAATACCGTACAATAAAATAATCTTCAGCAAAAACTTATATGTGAAAAAAATATTAGGTTTGTAAATATTTATGCATTGTGGTACTTCTCGATTTTCAAAACTCGAACTTCAAATTTATGTATGTGTGCTTCTGACAAAGTAACTAATTGTTTATAATTAAATGTTTCGAATGAAAATGCTTCGAAGAATATTGAAAACTACAAACTGTGTGTTAACAAAAATCTGTACCGCAATTGCATTTAAAATAAGCAGTAGTATAATTATCATTGAATATTTCATCATGACTTTTATCACTATATTGTATACTATAATTTCATGAACAGAAACATTCAATTTTCTAATGATATTCATATGAATGACTTCTCAGACTATTTTCCATATTGAGTACAAACCAACAGTTTTCTCATTTTTATCCTTTTCATAAACAACAGTGTTTTATAGACACAAATCGAGATTGCATTTTGATTTCTTTTCATTATCATCAAACAATGCCATTTAGAAGTGTATTTTTGATATTAATAAAAATTTTATTTTGAAAACTCTTTGTACCATTACTTTTTTAAACATATCTTTTCTATATTTTTATCATATTGTATTTCATCATTTACCTATTTGTAAGTTTCTCTGAACACACACACACACACACACACACACATATATATATATATATATATATATGAAATGGGGAAAATGAAATGTAAATAATTTACGTATGTATATGCGTGTGGTGTGTATTCTTAATGTTAACTTTTCGCATTTATTTTAATTTACCTTTCAGAAGTATTTCAATGAAGATTGCTAATTTATGAGTATTTCTATTTGTGCTTAATTTAATTTTCTTAAGTGATCTCTCGCATATTATTTATTAGTTAAATTTTAAATATCAGTCCCCGTTTTCCTCTGTTTCTAGAAAACTTTCGTGATAAAGTCGTCTTTGAAAATTTCACCTTTCGTTATCACTAAAATTTCATTATTTTCAATGTATGATGAATAGTTAATGTAGTTATGATACAAAAATTTTCAGATATTTCTCAAAATGAAAATGCGACTTAAATGTAAAGTCATACAACATTTCAAGAGTGAATTGAGGGATAAAAAAATTTACATATTTAAAAAAAAAACGTTCAACTTCAATATTTTTTATAATAAACATTGAATAATTCATCATTAATAGAAGAATAATTCATTATTCATTGAACAATTCACGTATTAATTACAAACAACCTAGGCAATCATCAGTCCTTAGGTATTTTGTATATGATTAATACTTCAAACATTTTAGTTTTATAGAGATAAAAAATATTCACATTTCCCATAAATAAATTAGTTTACACAGAAATTTTCAATTATAATAAAGACAGGCATTTTTCAATTATTATATAGTATGTAGTCATTTAAAATAACATTTTTATCTACTATCTATACTATATTGATGCCATAACTACTAAAGATAATAAAAAAAAGGTATAATTTTTACGGTTAGTGTAATATGTATATACAAAAATTTGTAATGAATATTTAATTATTGATTGATTACACTGAAAAAAAAAGATTTTACGGTAATGCGCGGCAGTGTATAGTGATCAAACAACATTAGGAATTTAGTTTAAATACGTAGACTACAATTATATACGAAATACGTAATTCAATTCAGGCTATAATTTTTTGCATTCGCGGTCGTCATACAACGTTAATTGCTTTAAATTTTTGTTCTTCTACTAAATATATACATCTGTTTGTTATAAATGAAAATTAGAAATAAAGATAGTTGAAAGAGAGAATTATTGAGGATTGAATATAATTTCTAAATTAATTATTATATGTGAAAATTTATTTTGAATTTATTGAATCTACATACATAAAACATATGTTGAATTTTGCATTTAATGTTTATCAATTGGAACGAAGCTGCTTTAACACAAATATTAAAGATATATATATATATATACACTATATTGCCAAAGGTGACCGGTCACTTGTGATTTTAGACATTTTGTTAACTATCTAGAAAAATACATGAGGAATTAACCTGAAACTGCAGGTGTGTGAACAATATAGTATACGTTATATATTTCCGCGAAGATTTTTTCACGAAACCCCACAGGGGACTGTCAACAAATTGAAAAAGGACGAATATCTTTCGGATAACCCTGTAAAAACTAATGTAGAAAAGGCGTTCAAACTCAAGATTATTAATAAGTGGCTTATTTTAATATACTGTGTTCATTTTTATGAATATATCATGTATACTCGTAGAAAAATTAAGGTTGTTATAAAAACAGTCCCAAATTTCGCCTAGTTTTTTGCTTATAATTTGCAGAGTTCTTAATATAAAGAAAAGTAATTTTCAGAAAATATGACAAACAACATTGTACATAATACTCTGCAATCAGAATTAAAAAATAATAAAACTTGGATGGATAATGAGCAGGTTTACTAAAAAATGTTTCACTGCGCATGCGCGAATGCAATCAAAATATAATATACATAATGTATTAGCTATGTATATAGAGCAACTTTTGTGAAAGTCTCAAAATCATAGCTTGAAAATTCCGAAAATTATCGTCGATAGAATAAGCTCAAAATCCGTTGTTCCCAAAAGGAAGCAAAAATATGAGGGGTTGTATCCAAATACGTGCAATATTGTGTACGCTATCTTTGCACTAATCAACAGATATCTGATACAACCCTTCATCTTTTTGCTTCTTTTTGGGAAAAACAGATTTCGAGCTTATTCTATCGACGATAATTTTCAGAATTTTCAAAACTATGATTTTGAGACTTTCACAAAAGTTGCTCTATATACATAGCCAATACATTATGTATATTATATTTTGATTGCATTCGCGCATGCGCAGTGAAACATTTTTTAGTAAACCTGCTCATTATCCATCCAAGTTTTATTATTTTTTAATTCTGATTGCAGAGTATTATGTACAATGTTGTTTGTCATATTTTCTGAAAATAACTTTTCTTTATATTAAGAACTCTGCAAATTATAAGCAAAAAACGAGGCAAAATTTGGACTGTTTTTATAAAAATCTTAATTTCTTTACGAGTATACATGCTATCCTCATAAAAATGAACACAGTATATTACAATAAGCCACTTATTAATAATCTCGAGATTGAACGCCTTTGCTACATTAGTTTTTACAGGGTTATCCAAAAGATATTGGTTCTATATCAATTTGTTGACAGTCCCCTATGGGGTTTCGTGAAAAAATCTTCGCGGAAATATATAACCTATACTATACTGCTTACACACCTGCAGTTTCAGATTAATTCCTCATGTATTTTTCTAGATAGTTAACAAAACGTCTAAAATCGCAAGTGACCGGTCACCTTTGGCAATATAGTGTATAAAGTATATATCTTTTTAAGTTGTTTCATACTTTTATCGTGCTATCACCTCTTCATCTGAATTTTTCTGCCCAGTGCTCTATATATTCTTCGACAAATAAAACACAAAGTTTCATTTTTCTCTAAGCCGCTACAAGATTCTTGTTTTCTACAACCTTTACATTGCTTACTTCTCACTATTATCCATTTTACCTCCTCTCCCTGATAGTTGTATTCTGTTTAGGTGGGCGTCAAAAGGCATTCCAGAAAGATGCTTATTCACTATATAATCATTTCTGAAATGCCCTGGATTCTGTATTGATTGTTAAAATACTTAAATACATGCATTCCATAAGAAAATCGTTCTTGAGATCAGGAATTTTATTTGAAATTATGTTATTTGTAAAAGGCAGATTAAACATCCGACAAATGCGGCTCTACATCTGACTGCACCTTATTTGAGTAAAAACCAGAATAGAACCTTTCGACTCACATCTCGTCGCTTACAAAGCATTGGGTTTCTCAAAGATTGCAACATTTGTCAACGATTTTCTGCTGTATTTATGACATATAAAGCTGTATTTTGTGAAACTGTGCTTGTATTTACTATTAACGCTCCTATACTTGGTCAACGTGGCGATGTCTTTAAAAGTTCTTTTAAACTTCAATTTAATCTTCTGGCTCACCCGAACCTTACATAAGACGCCTAACTTAAATTATACATAGGGGCCAAGGATTACGGATTTTGAATATCACTATTCCCGAATAGTAATATTTTCCTTAGTTAATTGCTGATTTCTGCGATTTATTAAGTCAAATATTGCTACTATTCAGAAACAGTGGTGTTCAAAATCCACAATATTTTGGTACCTATCAATAAATTCGGTTTTCGACAAAATTTTATTTATAGTGATATTTCTTAAATATTTAAGCCTAATATAAGACATAAACACTTTTTTTTACACAATCTTGAATAATATTTTAATTTTGTAAATCTAAAAACTGATTCGTTAAAAAAAATAAATAAATAAAATAATTAAGTAAAAAAAAAAATCGTCAGCGCGAGTGTTAAATAACGTTGATGTTTATCTCACAGCCTTCACTACACAGGCAAACAATTTATAGCAAGCAGTGACCCAATAATTAAAATCATGTCTTGCTGTAAGAAAATGTTCTGAAAATTTCAATGCAAATAAAAGTTTTAGAAGTAAATGTACCGTAATCTTTTGCTACCATCAGAACCAGTGTTAACGATATAGAAGTCCAAGATAGATACCGCGTTGCTTTAGAGAAAAAAAAATTTAAATACTATATGAAATGAGATTAACATGTTTGACAGTTCGGATGATTTTGAAATTTTTATTACTAAGGGCATTTTATACGAAAGCAGAATTTAAAAAAATGTTATCTATGATTGAAACTGATTTTTCAAGGTTAATGAGACATTACAAAAATTTTAAACTATGGACTTGGCCTAAATGATGCAGTTAAAAAAACTGAAAGGATTAAAGATCAGATGTACTTAGAACTCGGAGAAACGAAAGAAAAAGAAACACAATCAAAATCAGGATTTTTCAAACTGAAGCAGATAAATGAATACTTTTATCAATAAGGGTGGACTGATGAGTCACATGAAGCGGCATCCTTTGCAGCAAAATTCTATATACAGGGTAGCCTTAATTAAAGTTATAGGTGTTTAAAGTTCAATTATAAAGCAAGCACAACACTATTTCGTATACATATTATTTAGACCACGGGGAATCAATATATATATATATATATATATATATAAACAGTTCACTGATTCACATTTTCGGCATTAGGAGAAAAGTACTCTGCAGGCTGATTTCTGAAGTTCTGAATTGTAAAGTCAACAAGTGAATTGGAAATGTGTAAAAATTCAGTTAAATGGTAAAAATTAAATGTGTAACTGTAAAAAAAAATATTTATAAGTTAAAATGTTCATTAAATGTTAGTCAATGACATAAAACGTTCAGTTTTTAAATTTGTATGCTTTATTTTACTGCTTAAAAGCAGCCTTTAGCGCCCTTTTGCCCCCTATATAAAATATAAAGCTTCTTTTTTTTTTTTTTTTTTTTTTTTTTTTTTTTTCACATGGTTCAAATCGTATGTATAAGAAATGGTGTTATGTTTGCTCCAGTCAGACCTGCCAAGTCTCCGGCTTTTAGGATACCAGTATTTTAGAACAGAGAATGTTGTTTTATTTAATTGTAGCTTTCTGTGATTTGAAAGAACAACCCTTTTCTGTAAAAAATTACTGGCGTGCATAATAATAAGATACTGGACAGAGTTAAAGGAGACTTGGCAACTCTGTCCAGTATATTTTTATAATTGAGCTCTAAACATCTATACTTTAATTACAGCCAACCTGTATATTGCTTTTTTCGTCGATGGATAAAATAAAGTGTTTATTCTCTGAAAAGCATTGTTGATAAATGGACAAAAATCCGAAATACGTGTAATTTGGGTAAACAAATTTTGATATATTATATATCAAAATTAGTTCTAAAAAATTATTTGCATTCAATATTATTGATTATCGTTGCTGCTATTTCCGCACATGTGTATTTTAATGAGGGTGTGGTATGTGATATCTTATGGAAGTTAAGAGGTAAGTAAAAATTTAGGAGATTATTTTATAAATATTTTAAGTGCGTATTTGCATGCGTGTATAGCGATATTTATAATGCATCTAATCACGAGTCTAAGTAATGCTATTTCTTTAAGAAAACCAAGTTATAAGAGTATTTTTAGAACTAAGATAGTCGAATTTGCTTCCATCTCTTGTTGTCGCTTTCAGAATTTTTGAATATGCGTTTTCCTTCATTCATTTATCTTTTCATAAAAAAATATAATCGAAGGATTATAAAGGTGCCTTAGAAATGATATTATAGAGAGAAATTCATGATTGTAAATCAGATATGTCAAACACGTGGCCTGCCGACAACTTATGTTTAGTAAGCTAAGCCTTTGTCATTTTACCTGTATTGGATTCAGTTGTCTGAACACGCTTGCAGAAAATATGCATAAACATGCTTACACCAATCATGGTCTTAGGTATGTCAAATACCAAGAAGTATAGAATAAGCAAACAGACAGATCTAACTCAATTTTAAATTTCAGCTCCAAGAGATTGTTGTCGCCACAAAACGCGAGATCTTGAATCTGAAAAATTAAAGATTTATGTTTGTTTTTTCTTGAAAATTGTTTAGGTGTTTTCACGCTTAAATTAATATTTTATTTTAGTACTATCTTCTATTTTATATTACATTACGAAGTAATATGCAGATTTATAAAATACTAAGAAATGAATCAAAAAATGAACAAAATATGATTATGATTAAGGATTATATGATATGATTAAGGACAGTTAAAATTAAACAAAAAATCCAAATCCAAAATAAAAATAGCTTTTGAATGAGAAATTAGCATTATAAATATAATTAAAGCCTTTGTCATTTTACCTGTATTGGATTCAGTTGCCCGAACACGCTTCCAGAAAATATGCACAAACATGCTTATACCAATTATGGTCTTAGGTATGTCAAATATCAAAAAGTATAGTATAAGCAAACAGACAGATCTAACTCAATTTTAAATTTCAGCTCCAAGAGATTGTTGTCGTCACAAAACGCGAGATCTTGAATCTGAAAAATTAAAGATTTATGTTTGTTTGTTCTTGAAAATTGTTATGTGTTTTCACGCTTAAACTAATATTTTATTTTAGTACTTTTTTCGATTTTACATTACATTACAAAGTAATATGTAGATTTATAAAATACTAAGAAAGGAATTAAAAAATGAACAAAATATGGTACTGATTAAGGACAGTTAAAATTAAAGAAAAATCCAAAAAATAAAATAGCTTTTAAATGGAAGTGACACTAATTCTTGTTTTTGTGCAAGAACAACCGCGAAAATGTTACCACTTGGCCCGTACATAATTGAACACGTTGATTTTGGACTTGCATTCTATAATATATATATTTTTTTGTTTAGGTGAGAAAATTTTTGTTAGTTATTTTTATTATTTAGTAAGTGGTTTCATTGTTAATGAGCGTTGCGTGATCCTTCTTCCTTTTATTTACGTTTTACTGTTATATTCCCTCTCACATACATCTTAGGATGGTATAAAAATCTATGTTAGGATTTAATCTTAGGACTTATATTAAAACTGTTTACCACTATGAATAAATACAGTTAATTGACGACGAACGATACAGATTTCAAGGGAAATTTGATTTACGATACTTTTATGTTTCAAAGAAAACTGAAATTTTATGTTTGATAAGCAGAAACGCTGTTAAAATTTTCAATGAATGTAACCTTAACAGACACTATAGATATATATATCTTTAAAAATGAAAACACATATGAAAAACAAAATATGAGACATTATAAAAAGTAATGGAAAGGATACTGTAGGAATTAAACTTAATAAAACGAAAAAGCAAAAATTGGAAAACTATGAATATCTTATGAAATCTTCAGAGGAGCTTCACAAGAATGTTCATAATAAATATATGTTATTTCATCAAATATTGTAAGCATTATGCCTAAAATCGACAATATTAAGCCCCCAATAACATATATATGAAACAAGATAATAAAAAAACCCTGCAAGACTTAAAATAACAAAATAAATAAATAAATAAACTATTATTCAACATAAATTGAAATAAGATAAAAAAACAAAGTTCAAAACTCACCAAAAATTAGTATTAATGAAGATTGAACAAGATGCAAAGTGCTTTACAAAAATCATGTCATCATTAAGCTCAAAATGGCGTGTAAAAACATAGTTATTGCATTGAAAGAAATGATGAGAGGAGATTAAAAATTGTTTGGTGCTGCCATCTATCTCATAAAAATAAAAGGAAAAGCTGAAATTATAGACTAGTTAAATTATAAATCTGGTGCTGCCCTCTATTATGAATGAGGAAAAGATGGAATCAAAAAAAAAATAAATTTTAAACAAAGTAGTAATTAATGTAAATAAAATTTAGAATGTGATGAAAACTAAAGGAAGTAACTAAAATTTAAATATTAATAAAGCTGAAAGATGAAATAGGAAGATAGTAGTACGATAGTTCGCCATTTATGAGGAAACAGTGTGTGCGAAATCATTCACTACGAACCAGAAATTATATCTTGAGCAGTTCCAGAAATTTGAATAAGCACTATTGCTACAAAGATTGATGATATAGTCGAGAATTTCAGGAATCAACTGGAATCTATAATTTCGATATTTGATGACTAATATACTGTAATGCAGAAAAGTACAGATGCACTGAATTCCACTCAGCAAACAAGCTGAAAGTGTTTTATTCGCAGATGCCTTGTAAAATTAAAAATAAGAGATGAGCTTCATTAAATTATTCCTATACTCAGTATAGCCACCCAGCCGATATTTTTGAATTACTTATGAAAGTTTTGACAAAATACAAATTGTAGTTTAGAAAGTTGGTTGACATTGCGAATAAAAATGCCATGATGGATGTTATAGAAAGATTATTTTCAAAATAAAAATGCAAAGAACGGGGTAATACATTTTTGTATAATTTTCGTTGTCAGCATAGATTGCGCACTAAACTTTTAGATTTTAGATGCTTTAAAATTTAACAAAAAATCTCATGGATCCATTCATCCCATTCATATAAATGAGCTTAAACATCTCTAATCTAGTAAATGTTTTGGAGATACGAGAAGTGAAAATACACAGATCTACCGTATTACATATAAATTCGATGACTTCCCACTCAATATTTTTACATTAACTTTAAAGTTTTACATAAGAACAAAATTATCTTATCTTTTTTTTTTTTTGGAATGACGAAATTATGAATGTGGATTCTTCGAAGATCACTAAAGGGCAAAGCACACCTTAATGAACTTAAACTTCACGACATTTTATAATTTAGTTTGGCAAAACCCTTTTCGAAAAGAAAAATTGCTTTATTTTGAATGTTGCCGAGGATTATTACAAAAAATGCCAGAATTCAAATTTTCAGAACATACTAATTAAAATTTAAAAATTATATATTAAAAACCAATTGAAAGATTTTTGAATTAAAAAAAATGAGAAAATCATTTACATTTATTTACCTCACCTCTAATGATTGCTGAGTAAATTGTTGTTTAGAATTTATTATTTCAGTGTGATTCTATATATGAGCAGGGATATGTGGATGCGCGTTTTTCGAATTTATGTAATTATTTATCAGCCGATCGATTTCTCAATGTATCATATGAAACTAGGCGAATTTCAGGTATGTTCAGTAACGCACTGTTGTACAACAAACGCCATTATTATTTTCTGTTTTATAAAGTTATAAAAAAGTGGTAAGATCAAGAATAACAGACTAGCAAGTGCAATCAATTTTAAAACTCAATACAGCTCAATAAATTCAGCCAAATTTTGTACATTTTATTGATGAAACCGTTTCAAATTTTTGTTTCCGAAAAATAATATAAAATAAACTATGAACAATAAAAACTAGGAATAATAATAATATTCTAAAAGACAAATTCCTACCTTTTCAGAGTAAGAAGGGTTAGATACCAATGACACAGGACAAAAGATCATAAAGATTGACTCGTATTATTTTCTTAAGAATCAACAAGAATTAAAAATATACGAACCTTGATTTCGTCCGCCTAGCCGGTTTTTTTTCTAAACGAACTTATCGATGAGGGCCCCACTGACTTCGGCAGCGTAGACCCAGCCTTTGCCCTTTTTCGTACTCACAAATCGCTTTTAAGGCCGATCACTCTAACGGGGAACTCGCTGAAGCTGGGTCGCTGTTAACAATTTATGCGCTTCACGACCATAAATCATTAAGATGTCGATCAGTATTTAAATTGTAAGTCTCTATTTCTAAATAAATTTTACTGAGATAGGAGATAATATAATATATTTTGTATAAATATTTTAATCGAGTCGCTAAATCACGAAGACGTAAAAATAATTTATAAATAATTACGTAAAAAAAAATCATCAAAATTTCATGAAGAAATATAGTTTCACGCAAAATATCTAATCAAAAATGCATCTTTTTATCAACAATAATCTAATTCTATAGCAAATAATTCCTCAAAATTGAAAAAAAAATCAAATTTATGGACAAAATTCTCATCACGTCACAATGAATAAATATACGATTTTTTCTTTGCTTTTAAAAACATAGTACACGCACTTAAGTATATTTGCCATAATTTAGAATCCAAATTAATGTGACAACAGGTAAAAAATAATTTTAATTGTTTAAAAAAAACCCATTTTGGTAGAAATTTAGCGACATTTTTCAACAAAACATTAATTCAATTACAAAAAAAAAAAAAAAAAAAAAAAAAAAAAAAGAAGTTCAAATTAAAAAAAAAAAAAAAGAAAACTGCCCAGTTAAACTGAGGGCATTGAACTCCCAGGCTATTCACACTAATTGTATATCATACTCTTATTTCAAAGAATTTGAAATAAGCCCCTCGAAAAATAAAGAAATCGACAATATATTAAGGGGGATCATCCCCCCTTATAATTAACCTAAGAATACCCAAAACTATTAAGGGAAGAGCCTTATTACAATGGACATATATACAAAATTTGAAGCAAATCTAATAATTCTGCATGAAAAATCCATTTATCTAAATTAAAGGGGGATTAGACCCCCGTATCCCTCTTTATACTTAAGCAATGCACCCCCAAAACTAATCAGGGAAGTGCCTTACCACAATGAACCTATATACAAAATTTGAAGAAAATCGGAAAATTCTGCATGAAAAACCCATTTATCTAATTGAAGGGGGGGGGGGTTAGGCCCCCGTTTCCCCCTTTATACTTAACCAGTGAACCCCCCAAACTAATCAGGGAAATGCCTTACCACAATGAACCTATTTACAAAATTTGAAGGAAATCGGATAATTCTGCATGAAAATCCCATTTATCTTAATTGAGGGGGGGGGGTTAGGCCCCCGTTACCCCTCTTTATAATTAACCAATGGACCCCCAAAACTAATCAGGAAAGCTCCTTACCACAATGGACCTATTATATACAAAATGTAAAGGAAATAGGAAAATTCTGCATGAAAAACCCATTTATCTAAATTAAGGGGGTTACCCCTTTTTTACTTAACCAGTGAACCCCAAAACTAATCAGGGAAGTTTCTTACCACAATGAACCTATATACAAAATTTGAAGAAAATCGGATAATTCTGCATGAAAACCCCATTTATCTAAATTGAGGAGGTGGGGTTAGCCCCCCGTTTCCCCCTTTATACTTAACCAATGAACCCCCAAAACTAATCAGGGAAGCGCCTTATCACAATGAACCTAAAATCAAAATTTGAAGCAAAACGGTTATTTCTATCAAGAGTTATCGCGTTACGTACATACAAACGTACATACATACATACATACATACATACATACATACATACATACGTACATACAGAACGAGCGGGCACATTAGCTCTCAGGCTTTGATAGCCTGTGAGCTAAAAAATGGTAGAAATTGCTTTTATACGTAAGATTCTAAGACATGTGACATCTTCAAACTCACTAAGATTGCTGAACTTTGCCCTTGGCATACATACCTACATACATACATATTCTTGACAGCATTTAATCGTCTAGATTTTCCGATACTTTTATGTTAGCCGGCTGCAAATCGCGCCAAAAGTATTTATTTTTTTCTTCCAAATGGCAACTTTTATTTTGCGTGTGTGTAAATTAGAAACAATGTTTTGATATTGGAATAAAATGTTTTGGTTTATGGTATTATTTCTTCTTCTTGTAATGATGAAATGAGTAAAAGTTATGTATTTTAAATGTATGTATTTTTTATATGTATGTAATACATGTATTTTAAACAAAAGTTATACATTTGAAATAAAAGGGATGAAAAGTTTGTATTTTAAATGAAATGAATGCAATATGAATGATGGCGAAGGGAACAATATTTGGCGATTTATCATCTACACACGGCTAATATAAAAGTAGATTTTTTTTTTTTTATGTAATAGTTTAATATTTTAAAATATTACAGTGATAGAACTAAATAAAGTTTCTGTTTCTGTTTCAATAATTTTAATTATCGCTAAATAAATAAACAATGCATTTTTTGATAATTTTGCTAGAAAAGTGGCTTTTCCAATGAAGAACTATAAAAGACTATTCTAATAAAAGATACTATTCCAATGACGGACAATAAAATACTAGTTGAATAAAAGACAACTATTTCATCAAGGATTTCAATGTGCCTTAAATTCTATAAAAAAAAATTGTAAACCGGATCTTCATAACGTTACACACAAAAGTTGAGACATATAATTAATAAATGTTGTTTGAATTCATTCTGAAAACTTCTTTATATATGCCTGATTATGGCAATGCTGTTATAGTCTATTATAATGTGATGTAACAATATTGGCAGAATTCGTATCGGTTTCACTTAATCAATCCTGAAGTCAGTGAAAACGACGGCAATACACTGGTTTTTGACATGAACTGAAAGAGGATTCTACACGTGCTGCAAAAAATAAACAGTGATAAAACATAAAGCACGATTCTAAGAAGCAAGGTTCCGACGATAATCTAAAAACAGAGGTCAAATTGCGTAATTAATAGTGCAGAGGAATTTTCCTTTTTATTTATATTTTTTATATATAAGGACTTTTTTCAAAATCACAAAAATCTTCACAAAAACGTTTACTGCATTCTATATAGTACATAAGAAAGCATTGGAATCGCGAAATTTTTTAACTTTCTCGTTTTTGATGGATTTACACGTTTTGGGATGTTCTGAACACGATTTAACTATTCTTGAAAAATGCATGTCTGTCTGCCAATCTGTCTGTCTGTCAATCTGTCTGTTAGTCTGTGTGTGACGTATTTTTTGTGCCCGCTCTATCTCAGCAACTAATGCACAGAATTTCATAAAGCTTCAGATTCAGTTAGATCTAGAAATAAGCTGGTGCTTCATTAGATTTGGACGTATATCGCTGAACAGATGGCTGCATCTTTGGGTGTTTTACAATACATTTAATTTCATATAGCAGTTTGTCTTTAAACACAACTTTATATGATCTTATTTATGGGTACTATTATTTAATAAAATCAATTGTTTAACAACTCGCAATAGAAGTAATTGAATTCTAAAAGCCTGCATATGATTATTCCTTTTCAAATGTGAATTCAATTATTATCAATATCAATGTGTATTAATTAAAATATATTTCAAAAAATACCTGTATTCAATGCATGTTTGTAAGATGATTTAGGGAGAACTATTTAATGTCTATCCTGTTCAATGTTTTAATTTGAGTAAACGATTTGGTCCATGGCTTATGCAGAGGTTTTTGTTAGAAAGGAGAAATGAAAGCTAGACTGTACCTATCTTCGACTGCGCAAAAACAGAAATTAATTTCAAAAACATTTTCGAAAAGAAGTAGGGGAAAGGGCTCCCCTCCTTTACAGAATAAGTGGGAACGAATCTACTTGTACACTTTTATTTAAACGAATTTCAGGTAAAAACCTATGATGAATCAAGAAAAAAAAATCCTGGCTACGAATTTGAAGACAGTGAGGAATTTGAACAATTTAACACTTATGTTTAATATCACTCGTTTAGAAAATTTAAACACAACATAAAATTGAAGATATTCAGTGGCTATGGTAGACAGTGTAAGTGAAAGAAAAGAGTCAAGCTAAAATAAAATTACGTTTACACTTGTAATGAAATTTAATTAAAACAGTATGTAATTAGTCGACAAAGTCAGAAAGGGCTTTGCAATTTTTTGGTGGAGCTAATTCAGAGCTCGTCTTTTCCCTTTACTTTAAAATTATAGACAAAAATAGGGAGAAATCCCCTTCCTACCCTCCGGTCATAAAATTTTTGATTACAAAGTTGTTTTTTTTTTAAAATATAATACAGGTGGTATTAGTATTGAAAAATTATGAAGTCTAGAGGAAGCTCAAAAAAGTTGCTAGAGGTAGGGGCTCATCCCATCCACCCCCGTCTCGTTACGGCCTTGAATTAAAACCTTGCAAACATGACTATCTGTCAATGAAATAGCAATAAAGCAATAATCAGTTTAATTACAATCAAATACAGCTTTTTCATGTTTATATTCCTTCAGTGCTCTTTTGTAAATTATTATAATTTTTCAAAGATTTTTACCCTGCATCCCCTTTTTTCCCCGCGCTTCCTCCCTGCGTACCTTTAACCTTGTTCTCAGCGATAAAAAAGTGTACCTGAAAGTGGGAAAAGTTTACACAGCGTACATTTTGTGTTCTCCCTCGAATTCGATAGTCCAGTCCCATTTAAAACAAGGAACAAGAAAATAAATGCAATTAAAATACTCCTCACTGTACAGTACTCAAGGCGACAGGACGGGAAATTTTTATGGCCGGGCTAAGGCCTATTCGCGATAATGCGAACGCTTCCCTTTTTCGAAAGAAATGACTAGTTTTCCCTGAAACGAGGACGAGGCATCTATTATGCGTTTTACTCCGTTTTTAAAAACAATAATAACCGTTTCAGTAAATGAAATTTGTTAAATAAAATTTGATTCTACAAAGTACTAATTTTGACTTTGGTTTTGATTCATATAAGCGACAATTATTGTAATTTCTTTTAACTGTGGGAGTGGTTTTAACCCCCCCCCCCCCCCCCCCCACACACACACACACACTTCTATGCGACAGTGTGTAATTTTTAAAGGAAAAAAAACTATGATGCGTTAGCTTTATTTCTTTCGGTACTCTACAAAATGTATCGCTTAATAATTCTAAGAAAAAACAATATTTTAAACATATACTCAAAATTCTAAAGGAATATTTTCTAAAAAAAAAAAAAAAAGAAAAAAAAAGCCGTTGAAATAAGACGATACAATATTAAGAATCGGCTTCGTGGTCAAAAAATTTCCTCTTTTCATATTTTATATCCTGTGACACTTCATTCTTTTGTTAACAGGTGGCATCACTAGTCAACCTCTAAGTCAACTTTGTGCAAGAGATTGTTACACTTGATTTCTACATTATGCAGTCTACTATTTAAGAGAAAGATACAGAAGATAATTTATCCAGCTTTGCAGTCTTTAGTTTCCTGAATCATCTTTTGCAACCCCTATTAAAATATAAGCCATAAAAATAACTTAGTAATAACTCATTTACTAAGACGACAGAAAGTTTTGAGAAATTTGGAAGGGACTAATTCTGAAAATGAAGCATACAGATCGCGATATCCATAACTGGGTAATATTGCAGGGTCAAAAAACAAAATTTTAAGCTGAAACACTTATTCATTTCACTAAATGACCCCCGGCGTATTTATGAAAAAAATCTATTCTTTGTTCAATTTTCTAATTGAGAGTATCAGTATATCATCGAACCATACATGAGGTATCTTTTTCTTGAAATCTTATAATCAAGATCTCGTGGGACACTTAAGAATATTTATCAGCAGAAATTAAAAATTTCTTTGAATTTATAAAAAAATATTTATATAAGAAGTTGTCCGAAATGTAGCAAAATACATGAACGATAAGCAATTAATATATGTTTGTGCAAATATGTGTGGTGCATTGCAATTATATTTAGTAATACTACTAACAAATTGTGAAGCAGAGCTACCTTTTGTGAAACTTGTTTCTTAAAATACAGGTTACGATTTTGGTGCTCAGACTTAGTGGCGTTATCATAATGTCTCTTGAACGTGATATCATAAAAAAGTGTTGAATTTGTTGATGTGTTAGCTAATTTCAAGAAAATGCAAATATCTTTTATTTAGCTTACTTTGATGTACTGGAAATCTATAATAAATATAAAAATGAAGTGTATAAATGTAACTAAATTAAAGTGGCTAAATAACAAAAAATAAATATCATACTTCAAGCATACATTATGAAACACTTTCCAATACCTCCAGAATACTGTAACGGAATTTGAGCGTTTAAAAAGTGCAAAAGAAGATATCTAAATATACAACTTAGAAAAAGCATAACATATTTAGAAACCATATTTCAGCAATTACCATCCATGGCCGGAAAGGTAGTCGTACTGGAATTCATTTGTGCATCCCTCTATATTATTTATACATTTGTATACACTGCATAGAGAGCATATTAAAATTTAGCATTGTACAAAATTCATAACACAATCGAAAATTCACCTTCAACAATTTCCACCAATAGACGGAAATACTCTTGAATTATTTTGTACAGTCCTGTATATTGTATACAAATTTTTATACACATCTCATAATAACTGAATTTAATACTGAAAACACATTTTCAGAAATTAAATTATCATCCATAGACGACAATGTATCCAGAACTTTTCGCAGCAATAATATGAATTTATTTATATTCTATAAACATATCTTAGTATACAAAATAAAATATACTTCAGCTAAAAATTGCGTATCTCAATTAAAAAATCCCTGACGGCTCGGCCTACAGGCACAGGTAGATTTCGAAGACGCAGACCGTGGGGCGTCTGTTTGTCGGGAATTGCGGAAGAAATGACCTTTTTGCGATGATGCTGCAGTTGGAACCGCCTACTTCGAAACCAAACTTGTTTGCAGGCGGAGCCAGCAAGGATTTTTTTTTTTTTTTTTTTTTTTTTTTTTTTTTGCTATAAGAGTTGGTCCTATAAAAAACATGTCAATATAAAAGTTTTAGATAATATTAAGAGGATTTATAATAAATTTAAGCGGACTTGAAATCTTGGGAATTGACGAAATTATGAATTTTTTTCTTCTAAAACCCCCCTCCCCCCCCCCTTAAGGCAATTTTTAATTATATCAAAAATCTGTCATACATAAATTTTCGGCCCTGTTCCTAGAAGTAATAATAACTTTAAACGGATTCGATACGTATCATAATTAAGAAATTATGGTATTTTTTCTGTTTTCACAAAAAGCCCCCCCCCCCCATCCTCCCCCCCCCCCCCCTTGGTTCGATTTTGCCCATTAACGAACTTGACCGAGATTTTATGCCCCTTGATTTTATGTATCAGTTTCCAAAAGATGCTGGAGTTGGAACCGCCTACTTCGAAAAATAACTTGTTTCCAGGCGGAGCCGGCAGGGATTTTTTTTTTTTTTTTTTGCTATAACGGTTGGACCTATAAAAAACTTGTCAATATAAAAGTTTTAGATAATATTAAGAGGATTTATAACAAATTTAAGCGGATTTGAAATCTTGGGAACTGACGAAGTTATGAATTTTTTTCTTCTAAACCCCCCTTCCCTCCCCCCCTTAAGGCAATTTTTAATTATATCAAAAATCTGTGATACATAAGTTTTTGGCCCTGTTCCTAGAAGTAATAATAACTTTAAACGGATTCGATAGTATCATAATTAAGAAATTATGGTATTTTTTCTGTTTTCACAAAAAGCCCCCCCCCCCCCTTGGTTCGATTTTGCCCATTAACGAACTTGACCGAGATTTTATGCCCCTTGATTTTATGTATCAGTTTCGAAAAGATGCGGGAGTTGGAACCGCCTACTTCGAAAAATAAGTTGTTTGCAGGCGGAGCCGGTAGGGATTTTTTTTTTTTTTTTTAATTTTTTTTTTTTTTTTTTTTTTTTTTTTTTGCTATGACGGTTGGTCCTATAAAAAACTTGTCAATATAAAAGTTTTAGATAATACTAAGAGGATTAATAATAAATTTATGCGGATTTGATATCTTGTGAATTGACGAAGCTATGATTTTTTTTCTTCTAACCCCCCCCTTTTTCCCCCCCTTGGGGCCATTTTTAATTATATCAAAAATCTGTCATACATAAATTTTCGGCCCTCTTCCTAGAAGTAATAATAACTTTAAACGGATTCGATACGTATAATAATAAAGAAATTATGAGGGTTTTTCTGTTTTCACAAAAAGCCCCCCATTTCCCCCCCCCCCCCCTTGGTTCGATTTTGCCCATTAACGAACTTGACCGAGATTTTATGACCCTTGATTTTATGTATCAGTTTGGAAGAGATTTCTGCAGAATTTTTCCAGTTATCGTGGTCAGAAAAAAGTGATATAGATAGATAGATAGATAGATAGATAGATAAACTTTTGAACTGGGGGGTGGTTTTGGGTTCTGGGAGTCATAATCGGCGTAGATCTGCAAAAATTTTTCAAAATTTCCAACTTAGGTGAGAATGTAATAGGTAGTATTTCTTACGAAATCTACCTAAAACACCCTTAAACAATTTACACTCATACACAGTAATACTTACGAATTATTTTGTGTAGCCTGTATATGATATATAGAATTTATACTCATCACGTAGTATTAAAAAAATTAGTTAAACTTAAAATTGCAACTGAAAACGCACTTCCAGCATTTATTGCTCATAGACAGTATTATAACCGGAATATTTTGTGTGCCCCTGTAAATGAACGATTAATGTTATGCACATCATATCCTACAGTAAGTACCTTGTAGTGTACCTCAATAATATATATAAATTTCATGATGTTTGAAATCGTGTAACTTCATAAAAATACGCCACAAACAATTTTTCGCCGTAGACCAAAATTTAAAGGGATTCTTTTGTATGACACTGTAAATGAATGATAAAATGCTTCGTATTCCATATTTTACGGAAAAGAAAAAAAAGGAAAGAGAAAGAAAACAAAAACATGTTTTAGGGCACCTCAGAAATGCATAGCATTTCATTGTGTTTCCAATAGAGTAACATAATTAAATTACGTCGTAAATGATTTTTCCCCATAGGCCATCCGTGGTTTTCCGAGTATATTTACGAGAGTTAGGGTACAGATAGACGGAAGACAGAGAAATCAAAGTCTTTAACACATTTGAAATATGTTGGAAAGTGTTAATAAGGTATATTACAATTATTTACAACATAATCAGTTTTTATATGGCTATAATATACTGTATATGTTTATAAAGTTATTTTTTATTAGGTGTATTTTAACGAACAAATCGTGACAAAATGTAGAAAGAAAAACTGTTTTTTGATTAAACACATACATATGCAATTTATTCATTTTTATTTTAAAGATTTGTGTTTCAAGGTAAAAAAAAAAGGTAAAAAAGACCCCAAAATTTCCAGTATCCACAAGTACCATTAATTCTTAATCCAGCTTTGCCTTTCTCACTAAAATTATAGGCAAAATTCGTGATTAAACTCGTTGCTTTGGATCTTTGTGTTCATTAATATCAAAATAATTTTTATATTCAGTTTCAAAGCTTACAATCATCACCATCGTAATATAGGGAGAGGGGCCATGGAAGATTATTCATTTCCCTGTAAAACCAGTTTTCTAGCAAGGGAACATTGATTGCACGAAAGATCAATATCGGGCACCTAATTTTCAGGACATTGTAAGGGAAAAAAATGCATGCAATTGAAAACGTTATATTATGTTACAAATGCTTCAAGCTCAGAGTAACGCTTTTTACTCAAAATGTAATTGATACTTATTATTAAGACAGCATCGATATTGTTTAACTATATATATATATATATATATTTCTTTTTTTTTCTATCACAGATTGTTTAAAATGCCGGATACTGATTTATATAAGGTTAGTAATTCACTCCCAAAATTTTAAAAAGAATATAAACTTTAAAAGTGTTGTATACATTTTTTACAGTTATTTTCATCCATGGAATTATTAAATAAAAGATAATTTAGAAATTTGCATTAAGAAAAAAAAAGGGTATATAAATCCTAATCAGAAAAATTTTAGAATGTAATTGTATGAAAAAAGTAGTCATTAGTTTAAATGAAAAGGAACATCTTAGGCAAAACATTTACAAAACATTTAACTCATGGCTCCTATAAGAAAATCTCTGGGTAGGGTTGCTGAATACGAAGGTTCCAAAACTTGTTGAGAGGGCAAGTTTTTCAGTAAGAATATGGTTACCACATTTAGCACCGTCCTTAAAGATTTTCTCCTTTCATTTTCGTATATTTCATGAAAAATCTCATGTGGGAAGATTCACTGGGTAATAAGAAAAACATCCAGAATTTAAGCATAATTTTGGCAGCAAAATTTAAAAGGGTTAAATTTTGCTAAAAAAAAGGAGGGGGGGATGGGTAATTTAAAAATGACATATTCATTTAGAGAATTTTGTGGTCAGAATGAAGGTAAATATTTCTGACTATTAAAATACAAACTGTTACATTGTTTTTTTAATAGTGTATATAAATTTGACTTTCTCAAACCATTAATCAAGTTATTATTTTTGCCGAAACGTCAGTGAAGGCTCACTGTGGAGACACAAAAAGTTTTTGGTTTCTGTCTGTCTGTTTGCTTGTTTGTCTGTTCCGCGATAACTGCCGCAAAAATCATCCAATTAGGTTGATTTTTGGTGGGTATGTTGGCAAGGTACCCGAAATTAGCTGCATAGTTTTTAGTTAAATTTGGTTCATTCGTTCGAAAAATATAGAACATTTTCTTTTAAGTCATAATGCTTTTCAATGGAAAGTCAGACGATTGTCTAATTTTAACATTCACCGAAAAGAAAATCATGCATTGGGATAATTGTAGATGCTAAATTATGGATGCTAAATTTACGGAATGGAGATCTTAATTTAAACCGATCGCTTTGAAAATTTGCCACTATATTTATAAGAATTTCGAAATTAATTGTATAAATTATTGGGAAATTTTGCGCATTAATTTGAAAGATTTTAATTTCTCAATTTTTACTAAAATTTCCAATGCATTTCTTTTTTTCCCTCTTTTATTAAATGGTTGCCAAGCAACTATATTTCAAAGAATGTCAACAAAAGAAAATTCAAGTGAATCGCATTACTTTGACGCAAAATTTTATTAACAAAATAGCTAATTTTTGAGTGATTTAAGTTTTTAATATGCTTTTTCTAATGAAATAGATAAGGATTTATTTTAACTACTAAAGAAAGATGACCAAATTGGTTTTCCAAAAGAAAATTATAAAAACGTTCAATGTTAAATTGTATATAAGTCTCATAAGATGAATTTACATTTCTATAAGTATATTTAATACATGAAATTTTATTCAATTTCAGCAAAATATGATATTTAGTGGTTGAAAATAAGTATTATTTTAAGGATAGGATAAAATCTCTTGTACAAAGAGATGGGTAATCTAATAAAATCACAATAGTAAATGCTTTCAGACATATACTAGAATAACGAAACAGCACAATTACTGGAAATTGAGAATATAAAATTAAAGCGAGAACGGGGGGGTTCAGGGAGGCGGAAATCCCTTAAAGGAATGTATTCTTATTCTGAAAAAATACAGTAATAAGCAGTTTAGCTTATCATTACATAAAATTGTGTTTAATGTGATACTTCTATAATTTCCAGAATCTTATATTCTTATAAATGAATAAATAACTTTAAAAAATTGAATTTTAGGATGTCAAATATTATGCAGATTATATTAAAAATTAGTGAGATTAATGAACAGTTATTTGTAGAACTGACGTTGAGGTCTCTGATCTGTAGATTTACTAGTTAAATAATAATCCTTATTTATTCTAAGCTGTTTTTCCAACTATTGCACACAAAATAGTATTTTAAATGCTTTTTTTTGGATTATACGCGAAATACGAGTAAAGAAATGCCGGGCGTCTCTGAAATGAAGTTGACTGGGCAGTTAAAATTGGCATCAGGGCTGAGACAAGATCGGTTCTATATACTAGCATAGCTTTCTTTTTTAAATCTCTTTTCTGATTCGCGTTCAACAAAAGATATTTGTTTAAAAAACATAGTCTACTTATCCTTAATTTATATTCATGAAATTCTTTATCGAAGTTTTTCAAACGAGTTAAACTGCATTTTTCATCTTATGTTTTAAAAATGTATTTTTAAAAATTACTCTTGATAAAGTATTTTTTTTTTTTTTTTTTATGAGAGTCGAGGTCTTCTTGAAATCTCTCATGCATGAACTGCTTTTAAATGGATGAAAAATATATTTTGCATTTGATATAGATTTTAGAAGGATTATTAAGGACAAATAATGTTGAATTTTTAAAAACCTTACATTTATTACGAAATTATAGAACGAAACTCACAGAAGATTTACAAGTGTTAAAAAATTATTATTGATAGTTATTGAATATTTTTTTTGCGATAATTTAAACTGTGTTCACTGTATTAATACAAAGTAGAAAGTAAAAAAAAAAGTTTTGTTTTTGTTTAGATCTAAGAACAGAAATTATTTAAGAAAACCTTTGATGCAGAACAGAAGCAAATTTGTCAAAAGTGAATACTTTAACTGTATATTCGGAAAAAAAATGGTTCTGCCATCTATTGGTGTATTTCACAAACATTGTTGAAATTCCACAAACATAAAATGATTACATAAAATGTTTATATGTAATAAAGAAGTAAAAATATGCACAGCTTTCTGAAGGTTATTTTGCAGCACAACCTCATATAAGTTTATCAGGCACGAGAGTCTTAAATATTCTTTATAGAACAAGATCCCAGAGCCGCCCTACCTACGTTACAGTATCAAACCTAAGAATTTTTGTATGGATGTACACTATAATAGGTAACAACGTATGGGTAATAGCTAATTTGAATCAGGGGTCGTTTGGCAGGTAAAATGTACTACAGGTACCTAAAAATGTTGCTAACCTACTTTAAAGTATCAAAACTAGTTTTTTAATATGTTTAATTGGACAGTATCAGAAATCCATATTCACTGTTGCCAGAGGCTTCCCACTGGTCATAACTTTCGCTAAACGCTTTAGCTCGCAAAATTATCGGGTAACCTACATCGTATCAAGGCTGAATTTTACATATGTTATTCGGACAATTGTTTTATGGTATTTTCTAAGCAGCCAGATCGATCCTATTGGTCTAACATCCCGTTAGACACTGTAAAAGGTTCGCTCTATGTGCAAGCGTGAGGCCATTAGCTGTGCACGTGATAGCAATACTGCTGAGCCATGCTTTAAAGACCGGTCACGTGATAATTTAGATGTTTAAACATGTATTTTAGTACGTAGGTATACTAGGACTAAAATTAGTAGCCAGCGCTCATTGTCTTTTCCGTATTGTACTTTAGAAGTCTGCTCGGATTAATTTTCCTTCCATTAGACTTGGACCGGGCTCAGACCTTACATTTTTTTCTGCAAACTCTGGCCGAGTCGAGAGAGTTATTCCAGGCCGAGCCAGACCTTGATTGAATTCTCCCTCTCCTCCCAATCCCGTATTGGGCTGGAATTTTATTTATTTTATTTTATTTATTTATTTAGGATAACTTGGGGTGAGATGCCACATTGGACAAGATGCCGTTTCACGTGGTTTTCCTATTGACAGACGCTGTAGGCAAACGCCACTCAGTCGTGTGGAAGAGGCTTTCCTACTGATACTTTAATTCCAGTTTGCGTTGTTTTATTTAAGTTTTAAATAGTGCTTTTCTATTGCTATTTCGTCTTAACACCTTTGGTAAGTACCCAAAATCTTTTACGCTCTTTCTTTATGTAGTTCCTGTGTAGTTGGCCATCTTACCCCAAGATTGGGGTAAGGTGCGGAAATGCAAGTATTTACAAAAGCAAAATTTTTTATGCTTTCTATGACATTTGTAAAATAAAATAAATTTTTAAATCATACATAAATGCATCAAATTTAACAAGAAATTAATGAATAACATATAAAAACAACAGGCGATTTTATAAAAATTTAAATCCCCAAAACTACGGCATCTTCACCTAATCTAACCCTAATATATTTGTAAAAATAACAGTTACGTTATACATTTATCAGACGAAATCTTTAGAAATTTATTTATTTATTTATTTATTTATTTATTTATTTTTAATTACAGAGAAATATTTTTTTAAATGTACTTTTTTTCTTTGCAGAGCTTTAAAATTATGATTTTTTGTAGCCATCTTTTTCTTTTATTCTAAACTACATTGATTTTCTCACTGAATCTACATTTGAATGTAATTGTTTATGTTAATTTTAAAGAGTGTTTATGTACGTAATTCTCTAAGTGGTTATTAATATTATTATTATACTGAATACCCTGAACTGCGGGGAAATAATCTGGAAATAATATCTATGCATAAGTAAGTGTACTTTTTGAAGAATAATAATTGTAGAATAATATTGTTTCAGAAGTATCGGTTTTGTAGAAATCAAATCGGGCTGATTCGGAGTTTTAAATTTTATAACTGCTTGGGCCGTGCTCGGGTGGAACTTTTAGCTTTTATACCGGGCTAATAAAGCTTTTATATAGGCCGGGGCCGGGCTGTATTTTTAGCTTTCACAACGGGTCAGGCCGGGCTCGGGCCAAACGTTTAGCTTTTATACCGGGCCGGGCCAATAAAATTTTTGTACGAACCAGGCCTAGGAATTTCAGCCCGGTGCAGATCTCTACTATACATATTTTTTAAACAGACAAAGCAACGGTATTGCAAATATTCCGATGTAAGTGTCTGCAGCATGTGAAAATTTCTGAGTTAACTTGTTTACCAATACTTGGTTTGCAGCTCAATTTCTGTAATGTACCCTTAAATTTTCCATTGATGATAGAAAATAAATAAATAAGCTTGTGTAGATTTATTACAGCATATATACAAATACATACATATTTTCAATTACAAAATGGTGCACGTGTTGCTTTTAACTAAAGTAATTTCCTGTTCATTGTCTACTTCATCAGATGTTACATCACGGACTCTTGGAGCGACATGAATTACTTTTATGTTAGTTTTTCGAGCATGTCTCTGACTTATGTCCAGAAATGAACTTCGTTGTACCCTAGATGTTTCAGATCTCGGGAACATGGGTCTTTCGGGAGAGTTCCAGTGGCGCAAGCATGATTGGGCGTGCTTCAATGAAAAATATCCATTTGGCTGCAGAAAAGAAAAATAAACATTTCAGTATAAATTTCAGTATATTGCGTATAAATCTATGATAAATCTTGTCTACTAATATTCAAACTTAATTAAAAAAAACCCTCATATTTAACCTTTTACAGACTATCCTCATTTTTATTTTATTTAAGAAGAAAACATTAGATTCGTAGAATTTTTTTATTTCAATTTTTTTTGTTTTTTCTTTTTTGAAGGATTTACACATTTTGGAATTCATGAATACACTGCAAAAAATAATTGTTTATTTTACAGTATAATACTGGCATCCCAGCTGCCAGTATTACACCGTAAAATTAACAGTATTAAACAGTAAAATAAGCAGTAATACGCTGCAGAGCATGCGCGGCAGTTATTATGTATGATTTTTATGGTATTGTCAATGGAATTCTTATTACAATATTGATTACTCGATTAATATCATATTTATATGCTGAAGTTCATAACAATATTCGAATTAATTATGCTGTCGGATTAATGATTACTCTCAATAAATGCCATAATCTTATATTCTTCATTGAAGTGCGGGTCTTGGAGTTTTCCATGTTTTTGGTTTCCAAATTCCTACGATCTCACAGTGATTTTTCTTTCTAGAAGGGTTCTTTGAAATACTATATTAATCTACCTTTCAGTTCCACAATTATGGACAAACTGGAGAGCTACTCTAATGTGCCGCCGTAACACTAAAAAAAGTATCCTATAATCAAGAATAACTCAAGAATTTAAGTATTGCGTATATGCATACACTGCAAAAAAAAGTGCTGATTTTACAGTATAATACTGTCACCCCAGCTGCTAGTATTATACCGTAAAATTAACAGTAATAAAAAGTAAAATAACCAGTAATATGCTACCGCGCGTGCGCTGTTTATTACTGTTAATTTTACGGTGTAATACTAGCAGCAGGGGTGGCAGTATTATACTGTAAAATCAACACCTTTTTTTTTTTTTTTTTTTTTTTTTTTTTTGATGCTATGTACTGTACTAAGAAACTATTCAGACTAAATATTTTAACTTTGCTCCGAGTTTTTAGGTTTATTTTAAAAACATGCGATTACTGTTAAATAAATTATTCGATAGATGATTTAGATAAAACTTTTCTGTTTATCAAAAGCACTACAATCCGACGGCGCGGCGTATGTTTTCATAAATCTTGAAACAAAATGTGTCGATGATGTTGACTAAATGTAACTCTTTAGAATTAGTTTTACAGATCATTGCAAATTTCTTTCATTGAAGACATGTTTTTAGCAGCGCTGTTTTTCTCTTAAATACATCTAATGTGGTTTAGCAATACCTAGACTAACATATGATCCTAATCGTATGATCCTAATCTTAGAATCGTATGTTGGTCTAGAGCAATACTGAATTCGAGAGGAGTATCTTTATACGATTTTTAATTTTGAGAACTTTATTTCCAGATAGTAAATGTTCATCCAATTTAATTGCAGAAATTCTGTGATTCGGTAAGATGAAGATGACTGTTCGAAAATAGTGATGTCCAAAAATAAAAACCGTACGCAACCTCTAGGATACGCACGGCACGTATATGTGACGCTGATCACGAAGGGGTTAAATATTCAGTTTGTTACTGTCTAATAATTAATTGTTTCTAATGGGGTTCATTTTTTATTTAAAATTAATACTCTTAGAATATTTTAAAAAATTAAATTAAAAGATTCATGTAAACAATTTACAAAACTAAGTAACTCACGTATTTGCAGCTTAACAAAACATAAATTGGACGTTTTTCAATTTCTGCGATGAAAAAAATTTAAAATAAAAAATATTCTTAGAGAAAAATTTACAAAATATCATCTATACGGATTCTGAAAGCCTGTAACGTTAATTTGTGCTATGTATAGTCGAGGGGAAAGTTGGCTGATACCCCATAGTAACTCTGGCGAAAACCATTATATAAAAATGTAACTGATACCAATCGATTACTAATAATGTTTACTAATTAACGCTATACTTAAATTTTGCTTGTAGGGGGGGGGGGGATCTTCTACACATAGAAACCAAACTTTAAAATTTTGAAAATTAGCACCTAATGTTGACATTATTTTTGGATTCTTCTTTAAATTTTACCTTCGAATACCAAACAGTAAGTCATCAAAAATTACGGTTCATTCCGCCAAGCAGTTTTTTAGTTATGCTTAAAAACCACCCGCATTGAAATATGTTTTGCAACGATTAAAAAGGAATTTAACATAATAATTCTTTGCACTACCCCTTTTCACATACATTATTTTATTTTCAAACGCATAAACAAGCAGTGTACTTGACTAAAATTCTTAAAAAATAATTTTAAAACTACACAAAACTAGTTAATCTGTTAAAAATTGTAAAACAGTAAAAATATTTTTCATGTGTCGCTCTCAGGCATCTTCAGTCACTGATGTTATGTTTTCTGCTTCGTCAGTCAATCTGCTGAAAACCCCCATTTTGCTTTTTTTCTAGTAACATATGGCACCATCTGTTATCTATTTTTGCGTGGGTCATATATATTAAAAAAAAAAAAAAAAAAAAAAAAAAAAAAGAAAGAAATTTAACCTTTAACTAACTGTTGTCACAGAGATTGAGTATAAATACTGCGATTTACGTATTTAGAAGTCTCTAGCGATAGTACTAATGCTCCAAAAGAAACAATATTTCACTAGGGTCTGTAGTTAAACCGAAAGTTACACAACGTGCAACTGTCAACATTGAAAATTTGGGAGGGAGGGTGCAACAAGTTGAAACTTTCAATAAACTGATTTTTTATTTTGTCATTTTCTGATAGCTTACAGTATCTAGAATCTAGAATGAAGCCCAAAACAGATTTTTTGAAATTCGAATTATTACAAAAGTTACAGCGACAAATACGCTGCTGCAACTAATTGAGGCTGAAACAAACTTCAAACTTTAAACGCATTTTTTGAAAACGACATGTTTTTACCGGGCCGCTTGGATTGCTCGAGAACTGTTCGACGGATTTCCTTGAACTTGTAATACAAACGATCAAAATTGAATTCTCTATGTCACTCGTAGGATATTATATATATTTAAAATTTTTCAATTTTCAGAAGCCATATTAACTTTAAAGCTATTTTTATACTGCAAAATTAATTTTTTTTTTTTTTTAAATGTCGTCATTTTCATAAACACTTAAATCTTGAAAACAAAAAAAAAATCCTACGCTACGCCATAACCAATACACTAAAGCGTAACCGCATTATTTTTATTATTATTATTATTTTGATGTTTCAGGAATACTTGGTGTGAGCGGCCAACTGATATTGCATTTTCTGGGCACCTTCATTTATATAGATGCAAAGGATGACTTTTTTTTTTTTTTTTTTTTTTTTTTTTTTACAAAAAATTAATCAAATGCTCACCAAACATAATTTAATATCTAGAAAAAAATTCCGATAGATTACGTTGTTATTGATACCCACAAAATCTCTTAAAGTATGACTGGTTAAACTTTAAACGTTCATTCTCTCCCCCCCCCCCCCCCTCCCGTTGTCTTTGTATTGTTTGAAGAAGTTTTAGTAACTGTTTAAAATTTTCTGAATTTGACTGATAACTACAATTAATAATATTTCTTTACATTAATGTTGATTTTTAGAAATAAAGAATAAAAATGAGACATTCTAGATATAAAAAACGCTTAAAATGAAACATTTATCAGATATTCTATACTGAAGTCCAAACTCTTTTTTTTTTTTTTTTTTGTGAAACATCAAGTTTGCTGTGGAAAGTGTTCTAAAACTATATAAATGTTATTAATGTCATGAAATCATAAGCACTAGCAAAACGAAATCTAGGGATGTTCAACATTTTGTAACAGACGTTCCAGTGTTCCGCAGTCTAGATTTGGTGATTTTTTCGAAATCGTGCCAAAACGCTGCATCTGAAATCGTCCAGCTGAAAGTCTGGTTGTACCAAATGGCTATAACTTTCAAAATATTCATAAACCTGCGTTGTTTTTGTTTTTTTTATGAAAAATATAAACATGAAATATGTTAATTTTTTTCTCAACCTTTCACGGAAAGCAATTTTTAAACATATGAAAATGAAAAGCAAGATATGAATTTACCAATTAAAGAAATATATATCTATTATCTTATTATGTATCAATTTTTCTTCAATAAGGGAAAGGGGCTGTGTCCTTGTTCTGAGGCTCCAGTTTAAAATAATTTTTCACAATTTTTCACAATATATTTTTTCACAACCTTTCGCGGAAAGCAATTTTTAAACATATGAAAATGAAAAGCAATATATAAATTTACCAATTAAAGAAATATACATCCATTATCTTATTATGTATCAATTTTTCTTCAATAAGGGAAAGGGGCTGTGTCCTTGTTCTGAGGCTCCAGTTTAAAATAATTTTTCACAATTTTTCACAATATATTTTTTCACAACCTTTCGCGGAAAGCAATTTTTAAACATATGAAAATGAAAAGCAATATATAAATTTACCAATTAAAGAAATATATATCTATTATCTTATTATGTATCAATTTTTCTCCAATAAGGGAAAGAGGCTGTGTCCTGTTCTGAGGCTCCAGTTTAAAATAATTTTTAACACATGAACATAAAATAAGGTTAAAATTTGTGTTGCACGGAATCGTGGGGGGTCTGCAGGACAGATGAAAAATTCTTAGTTAAGTTTTTCTTTTTGTGTTTAATTATTTTAGTTACTTGGAAGGATTTTTTTTAATCATTAGAAGGAAAGACATTCTAGTTAATTAAATGTTAAAATCCAGGGAGGGTAATGGCCTTCTCTGCTTGCCTCTCTCCTTGCCAGCGTCCACGCATGAAATCACTATTTATTATATTTTATTTTATTTGTAAGAAGAGGCGAGTAAAAACTAGCGTGGTAATTTATACGAACCTCGTGATTAGATAGTGGATGTTCTATAATTTGCAGCGTGTCATTTGGCTTGGGTGTGCGTGAAAAAAATCCAAACGGGCAGACTGGAGGGGGTGGGCTCGTCTGCACTGCAACTGTTGTCAAAGCTTTGGCTTGTCGACGTCTTACAGCCAAGGGAATAGTTGCCTTATCTCGTCGCTTAGGGCTTCCTGTCAAGAAAGAAAAAATGGAATACACATCTTAATGAATTATTTTTGTTTTAACTTTTTTTCATATATATTGTCAGATATTTTTGCAGTTTGGTGAAACACATGAAATATAAAGTAAATATATACATTTGGTACAAATATTCATGCATTAATATTATTTTTTTAAAGCTGGCAATGGTAACTAACGAAAGATAAAAATGAAATAATAAAAACATTTTTATTATAGTTAAAAGTTTTATCTTTAGTGATGAAAGTTTGTATTGATTACTGTGTTAATTCTAATTTACTTTAACGAATTTAATAATGAAATTCTAAAAATATTTTTTTTTACCCAATGCTTTTAAAAATTAAAATATAAAACATTTTTTTCTAATCTAGTTTAATAATTACGTAACCAAACTTACAAGCATAAAAACATGAAAACAAACAGAAATTTTTAGAATACTAAATTTGAAACAGTCATCATAAAATTTAGTTTTAATAAACGATAGCAAATATTAAATAGTCTACAAATCCAAGTCTTTGTATTCTGTTGGCATTCTAAAACAAAATACAAGTTTTGCAACTTTTTGCTCACCAAGTCTGTTTCTTAGTTTCATGTAGATATATAAAAAGCTAAAGAAAATTATTTTTATTCATCCAGAACTACAAGGCACGGAATGAAGATTTACCATCGTAGGAAAAAATTCGGATTCAGTTCTTTATTACTTATGGTTTTTTACTAAACTTTGGCTTCCATATCACTTGTTTTGAAAAAAAAATCTTGGAAATGGTTCTGCTTCTGCTTCATATTCTAAAAGTACTGGAAGAAAATTTGGCACAAAATTCATCAGCTACACTTTTGCCATTTTCTTCTGTTTTTCACTTAATATTTCATCATTTTTATGTACTGGATCAGTCATAAATTCCAAAAAGTGAAAGGCTTGTAGTGCTATGTCCATTCGTTTTATGACCGATCTTTATATGGAGTTAATTCAGCACAATTTGCTAATTTCAACCACTTAAAACAATCATCTATTATTGTTGCATTAGCATTTTATAAGTTGTTTAATGCTTTGGATACAGTCTGTAGCTGCTGAAAGAGTTCATTCACTTGTTTGAACAAGTTATACTCAATAACTAGTCTTCTGAATTTTAATATGCATATCACTTTCGTAATTCTCACAACTGTTAAGAAATGTCGGCCTATTCTTAATAAATTTGAATATGCAGTCCATTTGGCTGCTCCACCTCTTTCTGTTGGTAACTGGAATTTCACAGTATCAGAAAGTTTTTTGAGCCGTGCTGCTGGTTGATGGTGGTTTCTAAAATATTTTTGTACTTTAACAACATATTTTGATACTGGAGTGATATCTTGTGCTAATAAGTTCGTCCAATGTGCTGCACATCCATAAACAATTAACTCATTTCTTTCTTTCAACAACAGTTGACGTAGTTCCTCCATTTTACTTTTATTGCCAGTAACAACTGACATTACTTTTGTTTTATATTTCTCCTCAGAAATTTTGAACTATCATTGTATTACAGTACTCTTGCCGTTTTCTTATTACTTCCACCTTTTTCAGCATTAAGAAAATAGGATTTGCCATTGGTATGCAACCAGGAAGCAATCATTGGTTCGCTGTGCAGATTTCTGCAAGCATCTTGCATTAGGGTACATTCATTATTTTCAAGTATTTATATCATCTCATTTTCAAGAAAAGATGTTACTTCCTTTCAATAGGTTTTCTGATAATTCTTTTCGTGATGGTGGCTTGTAACCTCTGCACAGTTTTTGTATGACGGTTAGAAATTTTTCTTGCTCAGCAACATTAAATAGAAAAAAAAAATGCGACTTGCAAATCAAGATAATGCTTTAGATTAAGAGTTGCCAGTATAACAAACTGCTGTGAAAGAGTTTAGGTTGCTTACATACTTTAAAAGATGAATCATCATTACTTTCTGTTTTTAGAAGATGGACAATTTGAAATTTCTTTAAAAGTTGAATTATCATTTACTTCATTTTTATCGGGAAGTGAATTAGCTTTATTCTCTTCAATTTCGTATCATTTTGAGATACATCTGGCTTAGCGCATTTTGAGAGATGACATTTAATTTTATATGTTTTTCCTCCCATGATATGGAAATAGATTTAACTTTTAGCCATGGACTGTTTACTTCTTTTATACATAAAAAATTAACCCAAATGGACCTTTAGGTCTTCCTCCTTTGTCCATATTAAATATTATTCATTTAAAATACGCATTCTTAATTTAGTACATCTAGCTAATTAAGATTCCTTTTACAACTAACTAAGCAAATTTCTTACCTGAATTCACAATTTCATACAGAAAATTTGTGCACTTGCTACTTTAACTTACTTTATTACTTTTTTTGCTACCCTAGAACTACCGTAAATTTTACTCAACCTTGATAAAAACATTTCACACCAGAATTTTTATCTACAACTTGTATTTAACTTGCATTCACATATTTATTTATATTTATTATTTAAGATTTGTAGAGAGATAATTCATTCTATTTATTTTATTTATTTGTTTTTTTGTTTGTTTTGTAGACTAGCGTAATAAGAGAGGTTTTAACGCAGTTGTGTCAAAGCTTCATGAAGAAGCCCTTTCTTCAGTGCAAAATGAAACTGAAAAAAAAAAATTAGTATTTTTCACAATTTATACTACCAGATCGAGCTACTAGAAATTTCCATCACTACCAAAATGTACAGAATTTTCATTTAAATTACCAAAGAATAAATAGAAAACAAAAAAGTTTCAATATTTATAAATTATATTATATTACCGAATCCGTCTCAATTGAAACAATATATATTTAAGCATTCTAATTTGATTATTATCCAATTATTTTGTTTTTCTTTAAAGTGTGTTATATATATACATATTATTATTATAAATTTTTTTCTTTTTTGGAGAAAACGGGGTCAGATAAACAATAATTTAATTGAAGATATTGATAACACTTAGTTTTTCTCATTTAAAATGGAAAATGATAGAATGCCAAATGTTGTTGTACTCTGTTTTTTGCATATTTTCATTTGTTGTTGTAGGAAGTGTGACTGACATTTTTGATCTTTTTAATATGAATATTGAATTTTATATTTGAATTTTCGAATATTTTCGTTTAAATAGGTAACTTTTAATTTGAATAAATCTAAAAACATAGGGAAAAAATTCTATGAGAATAGTCTCTTGTCTCTAGGGCGGGATTAGCGCAAGGCAAAATGGCCCAGTTGGCCTTCACTTCTAAAGGGATCCCCAAAACAAACATGTGTTTTTTTTTCTTAAAATGAACGCAAATTGCGGCAACAAAAGCATCATTGGGTGCCACCAAGTGAATCTTTGCTCCAGGGCTCCAGCCAGGGTTACATGTGCTCTGCTTGTCGTCCTCATCCCTTATACTTTATTTTATCTTACCATAAAATATTTATTACACCCCTCCCAAGACAAATTAACATCACTTACATTACCTTTACTGCGACCAACAACATCATAAGACGTTTTCAGGGGATCTTCTAATTTGAAGGTGTCTACACTTGGCACAACATCACTCATAATAGAGCTTGTTGGTGACAAGATCGGCGAATATCTAGATACGTCCTCGAAGGTGACAGGGGAATATAGGGACCGAGTATCTGTCGGATCCAAAAATTCTTCTGCTCTCAGAGGATCGATACTTGGAGGAGGTTCGTGTAAAGTGGGTGTTGTAGGGAAAGATGCCTCAATCGGTTTCAAACGTCCATGTAACCAATATGTTTTCATTTCTCCTTTACCCTGAAATACATAATTAATATCAACACGGAAAATAATAGAAAATAATTAGTTAAGTAGCATAAATATTTATTATTATTTAGTTAAAATAAAATAATTGCATAATATATATATATATATATATATATATATATATATATAAATTTATAATTATTAAAATTTAATAATAATAATTTTTGCATCATGGATATGTTTGATAAATAAAATTAAATTCAACATGTGGTGTTTTATTTCAAATAATAAATTCTAGATGGCAACACCACAAGAATAATTGTAAGTCCATCCTTTAGCGTTATCTATATTAATAAGTTTGTTTCTACTGCTTTAGCCATGGAATGTACTTGTATTTCTGTTATGTGTTCATGTGATGTTACGTCTGATGTTGTATGATGTTACTTAAATGTGTAAAAGTAATTTATTCGTCCACTTCATTGCTTACTTAATTATTTAATATTCAATATATAATAATTTCGTTAGTGAAATTAAAAAAAAGCGGAAATGCTATCACCGGAAAAAATTGAAAAAGAAGTGCAGAGTCGAGAACAAAATGGCTTGACTACTGCGTTACTTTTGCTTTGAGTACGGCAATAAGAAGTGATTTATTCTACTAATTGGAAATTCCAATAATGTTTATTTCTACATTAAGTCTATAAATTGAGAATTTTACGGCGGTGGTAAGTCCACATTTTTTTTTCTTTCCTAAATTTAATAAAGTGCTAAAATGTTTTCCAATTTTAAAGAGTTTAATGATTTAATTGAGACGTTCAGGCATATGTTAATAGACTGGAACAGTCATTTATACTTCATGATGTTAAAGAGGAAAAGAAGGTTCCTACAATTATACCTTATATGGGTCCAAAACTGTATAATTTGCTCTGCGATTTACCTTTTCCTACAGCTGCTGAATCTTTGAAATACGAGAAAATTGTTGATATTCTGTTAAAGCACTTCGTCCCTAATAAATTTTGTCAAAGAATAAAATTTCGTAATTCTTATCAAAATAAAAATGATTCGATACAAGGTTTTACTGCTAGATTAAAAAAATTGACAACATTTAATGTATTTTCTGCTGAAACATTAAATTAAAATCTTTTGGAGCAGTTTCTTAGAGGTTTAAAAAATGAAACTATTCAGAGTAAATTACTTACGCAAGTTGAAGATTTAAATTTTGATAAAGCCATTGAAAAAGCAATTATTTTGCAAAATACCGAAATCGATATTTCAGAATAGAAGCATAAAATTTTGAATGTAAATAACCTTGCGTGTTCTAAAAATGTGCAAGCCAATAAATTTCCAAATAATTTTCAAAAACAGAAAATTAACAATCATGTAAATAAGGTAAATTCTGAGATAAATAAAAATAAATTGAAGTGTGGACACTTTTACAAATTTAGCAAATGTCTGTAGATATATTAATACAATTTGCAACCAATATAAGAAAAGAGGTCATTTAAGTAAGCTGTAATAATGTTCAGAAACAAACGAATGTATTCCATACAGTTGGGTATTTTATCTTTGAATCATGATAAAGGTACTACTCCAATAAAAGCGTGGGTTTTAATTGAAAATAAAGCTAAAGCTGAAATGGAATTAGATACCGGCTACGGAATTTCTGCTGTACCTGTTAAACGTTTTCGCAAAATCTTTTCAAATAATAAAATTTTTCCTCTAGATGTTCAGTTAAGAACTGCAACTGGTGAAATGTTTACACCTGTTGGGTATGTAAATGTAGATTTTTCGTATGAAGATAAAACTAAAAATCTTGAATTATATTTGATAAAAGAAGATAATTTTCCACTTTTATTTGGTAGGGATTGGGTATCTGCATTTAATTTGTTTCTCACAAATTTGAAATCTGCATATGTGAATGAAATTGCAAATTCTACTGAAAAATTGAAAGCATTATTAAATGATTTTTCTGATTTGTTTACTAATAAAGTTAGGGAGATAAAAAGTTTGATAGCAGAACTTTATCTAGAAACAGATTCTACGCCCATATTTTGCAAAGCTAGAACGGTTACTTATGCTCTACGTGGAGCAATAAATGATGAAATCCAAAGGTTACAAGACGAGGATATTATAAAACCTGTCACTAGTAGTAAGTAAGCAACTCCTATAGTCCAGTGTTTAAGCCTAATGGTAAAATTCATTCATGTGGTGATTTTAAAGTTACAGTAAGTATATTTTTGAAGGTTAAAAAATATCCTTTACCTAGGGTAGAGGACATGTTGGCTACATTAGGTGGTGGTTTGCATTTTACAAAAAATATTTAAACCAAACATATCTTCAGTTACCTGTAGACGAAAATTCACAAGCGTTGTTAACTATAAACATTCCTAAGGGCTTATTCTAATTTTTAAAGTTACCAATGGGTCTTACTAGTTCTCCAGCCATTTGGCAAAGAACAATTGAACAAATTTTAAGTGGTATTGATGGCGTTACAGTTTTCATTGATGATACTGGTATTACAGGGGAAACTGATGAAATTCATTTAAAAAGGCTAAAACAAGTGTTCGAAAGACTACGTGAATTGGGATAATTAAGATAAATAAAGAGAAATCATTTTTATGACTAATAAAATTACATATTGTGGTTATAAAATTGATAAGGAAAGTATTCATAAAATACAAGATAAAATTGATGATATTTTAAATGCTCCTAGACCAATAAATGTATCACAAGTTAAAGCTTTTCTAGGCTTAGTTACATATCATTCTAAATTTGTGCCAAAGTTATCTACAATTGCTCATCATTTAAATCAATTGCTCAGAAAGAATGTGAAATTTATATGGTCTTCTGTTTGTGAACAAGCACTTAAATAAATATATAAAATGAGATTATTTCTGTAAGAGTTCTTACATATTTCAACCCTAAATTACCTTTGGTGTTAGCAACCGATGCTTCTCGATATGGTATCTCTGCAGTTCTTTCGCATGTGATGCAGATAACGTGGAAAAACCAATTGGTTTTCTGCCCAGAACTCTAATCAATGAAGAAAAAATGTATAGCCAGGTGGATAAGGAAACACTAGCTATTATCTTTGGTGTAAAGAAATTTTTTCAGTATTTGTATGGTAACAGATTTACTTTATTTATGGACAGTAAACCACTTGTGTCCATTTTTTCTCTTACTACGGGTATTCCTGCACTTTCAGCTGCTAGTATGCAGAGATATGAATTATATTTACAAGCATTTAAATATGATATTCGTTATAAGAAAACATCCGATTACGGAAATATTGATGTTCTTTCACGACTTCCATTACGTAGTGAAGACGTACCTCCACAATTAAATTCAAATAATGTAATTGATGAATCTGAATATTTTCAAATTAACAAAATTTCTACTTTACCTTTAAATGTCAAAACAATTGCTGTAGCTACAAAATCTCATCCTTTATTATGTCAAATTTTTCATCATCTAATTTCTTGTTCTCCAATTAAAAAAAAATTCTTTTTGGAGGCAAGCAAGACGAATTTACACTTCAACATAGTTGTATTTTAAAAGGACGTAGAGTAATTATCCCTGAAATTCATAGAAAACAAATTTTAAACGATTTGCACTTTGGACATTTTGGTATAGTGAAAATGAAGTCCTTAGCTCTCAGTTTTGTATGGTGGTCAGGAATGACCAAGATATTGAAGATCTTGCACGGAATTGCACTTCTTGTGTGAATTTTAAAAATAATCCTCCCAAGGTAGATACTCATGATTGGTAATGGCCTACAGCTCCATGGCAAAGAATTCATATTGATTATTTTGGTCCCGTTATGGATGAAATGCTTTTCCCTTTTGTTGATGCTCATAGAAAATGGCAAGAAGTTTTTTGTTCCTAATACAACTTCAGAACATACGATTACTTGTCTTTCTTCTCTTTTTGCCAGATACGGGTATCCTATATCTTTGGTATTTGATAGTGCTAAACAGTTTACTTCTGAAGAATTGGGGACATTCGTAAAGAATCATGGTGTAAAACATAGGTTTAGTGCTCCATACCATCCAACTACCAGTGGTCAGGCTGAGAGATATGTGCAAATTCTCAAACGTGGATTAAAAGCCTTATCTTCAGAATCTGGTACTTTACAAATGAAGTTAAATAACTTTCTTTTACAGTATAGAAAGATGCCTCATGTTACAGCGGGGGAGAGTCCTGCATCTCTGTTTCTAAAGCGGCATATAAGAACAAAAATAGATTTGATACTTCCAAAGATTACAAATTTTGTTCATGATAAGCAAAATTCTACTAAAGTAAAATAATTTAAAATCAACCGGAAAGTTGCTGTTATAAATTATACTACTGAAACCAAGTGGAAAATTGGTCGCATTATTGCAAGAGAGGGCAAGTTACATTATAGAATACAAGTTGGTTCAAATATTTGGAAAATACATGTTGATCGTATAACTAATGTCGGTTCGAAGGTACATTTAACTAATGATAAAAAGTCTGAATAGTCTGAGACAGAAAGTCACAAAAGTGAAAATACAGTTGTTAATCAATGCGATTATAAACTAATGCTTCCTAGTGTCACAGATCTTCGACCAGATGACTCTGGTGTCCCAAATACTTCAAATCCTAAACCAGCCATCCCAACTACTCCAAGTCCTAAACCAGCTGACTCTTGCGTCCCAACTACTCCAAAGCCTAAACCAGTTGACTCTGATATACCTCCTTTTTAAAAACCCATGGTTCCAAATTGTTCAATTGATGCTGCTACCAATCCTTTAAAAACTCATTATTCTCCTTCCTCCCCACAGGTACTAAGACGTTCTAAAATAATTCGAAGAGCTCCAACATATCTCAAATATTAAGTGGGGGAGAATTGTGGTGTTTTACTTCAAATAATAAATTCTAGATGGCAGCACCACAAGAATAATTGTAAGTCCATTCTTTAGCGCCATCTATATTAATAAGTTTGTTTCTACTGCTTTAGCCATGGAATGTACTTGTATTTCTGTTATGTGTCCATGTGATGTTACGTCTGATGTTTTATGATGTTAATTAAATGTGTAAAAGTCATTTATTCGTCCATTTCATTGCTTACTTAATTATTTAATATTCAATATGTAATAATTGGCGACGTTGGAGAAATTAGAAAAAAAGGCGGAAATATTATAACCGGAAAAAAATGAAAAAGAAGCAGCCCAAGTTGTCGATTTTTCCGTAACAATTTCAGAATGTCGTTCCGGAAATTAATCGGCAAGTTAAATGTCTGGTTGATACCAAAGTTTTCAAATTGGCAATCACTTTTAAAATAGAAAATATAAAAATGAAATAAGCTGAGCTAAGTTGCACTACTCAGGGTAGCTTCTGCCTCCATCTAAATCCCATGTGGAAGACTTTTTAATTCTGATTTCTTTTTGTACTTTTTTTTAAGTTCTGACGTTTAAAAACTAAGTAGAGGATTCAGAGGGTTGAACTCCCAACATAAAAAAGAGCAAATTTCATTCTTCTTTAAATCGTTTCATTTCTTCATTTTAAAAAATCGCAGGAAGAAGCTAATTTTTGGATTTTTAATATTTCTTATGTCAATTTTCTGCGTTGCCTTTTTATGATGATATGATTAAAATTTGTCTTGGATGAAGACCAGATTTGTGTTTCAGCTCTACAAAACAACTTCAAACCTAAATTTTCAAAATGCACAAATTGCACAATATACATAGAATCATGAAAAACAGTAAGAAAATAGCATACGTGGTGAGAAACGTCATCAGTGACATTGTACTATATATGGAAGTATTTCAAATTACTTCTGTCAATGATAAATTGCATAGCCAAAAAAAAGTTTTTAGCATGCCCTATCATTTGCGAAAAACCAAGAATCATAAATTAAAAATAATCATGAATTAACTTCAATCTAGTAAATTACAAATTTCACAAATGTTATATTTTGAGTATGCAATGTTATCATTAAATATGCATTAATAATATCGAATAAGATATTGAGAATGGAACAAGATTTTTCATTTTCCGAAGAGAATGATTCTCAATTAATTTTTTTCTGTTATCTTAATATGTTTATTATTATATAAATTCAACAAGACATATTGCAATGAATACTTTAGTAATTAATTACAAAAAGAACTAATTTAAGATAAAAAAAACACTGGTAGTGTTTGAACTATATTAAGTAAATTTAAGTGATGCATCAGATTAAAAAAAAATGTTTCAGTTTGTTTCTCAAGTTTCACTCTGTTCAATGTTTCACAAACCTTAATTTTTTTCATTGTTTCATAAATCTCATTTTGTTTCTTAAACGTATCATGACAAACATTATATAGCCAGAGGTGTAAAAAGTAGTATTTAAAAAATAAATAAAACAAGAAAATTGATATGATTTTTCAGGATGCTTTAATATAATTTTTGAGAATGCTTTGACAGCATTTTTCAAGATACTCGTAATATATAAGGCGTATACTGAAAATAACCCCTACTTAAAAAAAAGCCACACTCAAAAACAAAAAACAGTCTCAGTTATTAAAATAGTTAACATCATCCTGTTTTTAAAATCTTGGTAAAAGTATAGCAGAGTTCAGAGAAAATTATACTAAAGTGACAGCAAGAGTGAGAAATTTAGGCTGGAAAAACACTTCTTCTGAATATTAGTATGAAGAAAAATAATGCTATGGAAGAAATTATTACTACAAAGATATAGATAGGATTCATATTTAAAACGAAAGCCATTTATTAAAGGGTTATTGAAGATTATATTAAAAACATTTCCATGTTACAAAATTTACTAAAGCGTCAATAAACAAACAACAAAACATATTATTATTAAAGCATAAACAGAAATTTAATAAATATATCATCAAAGCATTAACACAGACCGTCACTGAGATATAAGCATATAAGGCATATACGAAAACGCATCACTATTTCAAATGTACTACAGTACCGACGAATTAAAACTCGAAAGATATATCGAAGTAAGATATTATACGATTGATGTGCAAATGTAGATTGAATTAAATGAATGAATGTAAAAATTTGTGCATGGAAAATACGACCTCCCTTGAAAATAATCCCTAGCAAGTATTTTGGAGTAAAAAATAACATAAGACTTGGGATTGTTTTCGGGGAAAGCTATAGTTCAATTTTGCATATTATATTTACAACTATATTTTACATGAATTCTGTGACGAATCAATACGGATAAATAAAATGAAATCCTATCAATCAATGACTGTTTTACAGTAGTTCTGATTTCAGCAGAAACCCATGTCAATTCATTTGCCCGCATGATAGCTATGTCTTTTAAACAGTTTTTAAAACCAATTATTTGACATGAATAAACATTTTTTTAAATATCTGAATTAAATATTTTAACTATACTCGAAATTAATTATGAGCCAAAAACATTAAAACCTTTGTGTAATTTAAATGAAATTTATAACATTTTGTATTTTAAACTAAAGAATGCCATGCAAATACGTGACAATTTTTAGACATATCAACATAAAGTGTCTCCTTCATTGACAAAAACTATATTGCTGAAAATTAAAAATTTCATACTCACTTTAACTGTAATTGTTCCTCTTTCAGATATGTTCCATTCCGCAAGGTCCAATTTATCTCTTGTTTTCTCACTTATGTGAATTTTTAAGGCCTGTAAAAGAAAGACAAATATGAGTGGAAAGAAAGAAGAAAAACTTTATATTCAATGCTATGCATGCATTAACTTTTAATATTTTTTTTGAGACACTACTCATATTTTACTGAAAAATAAGTAATAGTTTAACTTTTATGCTTAATGATAAAATATTTAGAATTCTGAAAATATTCAAAATGTTTTTGGGCGAACTTCGTGGAATTTCATATTATGAAGCAATTATATATCCAAAAATTTTCCTAGCATTCGAAGAAGTTTTCGTTTTACGCAAGAAGTATTCAAAAAGTAATATAGTGAAATATATTTTCTTATATAAATTGTGATTTTCTTATATAAATTGTGATAAACATTCAGCAAAAAGAAATAACGCTAAAAATAAACTCAAATGATTTTAAAAACATGTTTTATTTTAAAGATTTCCTCAAGTTATGTGAAGTAACATAAACGAACTGTACTTTGAAATTTGCAAATTATTTTCATAGGATTTTTTTTTTAATATTAAACTATTTATAAATTATACTGAATAGGGATTTAGAAGAAGAGATTTTTTTTTTAAAGGAAAAGTTATTTTTAGAAAAAGTGATTAGACTCGAAGAAGAGAGTATTAAAAGAATTGATTTTTTTAATTAAAAAAATGGCGTGTAACGACAATATTCCTTTAAAAAAGTTAATTGTTTTTCTTGCGATTAAACTAATTTGCAAAATACAACATTTTCAATCTCATGGGTCATTAAGGCAACAAATATTTCTTTAAAGCATAGCCTATCTATACCAATCTGTCTACCAATTAAAAGGTATTCTTAGAAAATTCATTTAAATATGTATCGAAAAACCGTTTTTGGTGTGTAATAATCTAACTTTAATAAAATGATTATCAAAAGAAAATTTTATCAAGCCTATAAGTTTTTAATAACATTTATATTCAATTTGTGTAATATAACTTTTTTAGTTTTTTTTTTTTAAATTAAAAACTAAAATGTTCAGAGATAGTTTGCGAAAATGTGTTACAGATTAATGCATGATAAAAATCTGAATTCTGTAGTTTAATATTAATAAAATATATAATTTTTCTTCTATGTACGCACGTGAAAATATTTTAATTAACATAAAGCATAAAATAAAATTAAATACTAACGTTCTTATATATCATCTTCTTATACATCACTTTGTTTTTGGATATATATGCATAACATCTTGGGAAAAACTGATTTTTGAAATTATGATCTCTCATTAATGAAATAAATTTCTATGATAAAAAAAAATATGCATCTGACCTCAAAATTTTTGCAACGTTTAATTTCAGATTTTTACCAAAAAAAGAATATTAGCTAATATTCTAAAATTCTTCAATAAATAATGCTGGAGACTAGGTACTTTAAATATATATATATTTAGATTAAATTATTTCATTTTATTATTTTATTTAATACTGAATTTACAAGTCTAGGATTATATTAAAAAATATTAAGATATTTTTCTTATTTAGAATCAAACGACTTTTTTCTTTTCTTTTTCTTTATTTTTACCAATTAATTACATCCTATCTCTAAACAGACAATTTGTGGGCACGCGGCGACACAGTTAAGATTTTGCTAAACCTCGGTCAAGAGATTTCAGGATTGCGATTCGGGGCTCGATGCAGCCAAATATAGTCCTAATGGTCTCTGGTACACTCAAAATCTGTCGTGGATGTACAGGTCAGCCCGTACAGAAATTTTTAGGCTTGGACCCGATCCGGTCTACCTACTTTATTTTTTCGCAGTTTATAGCCTGGCCCCTATCGTGCAAAAATCAATGAAATTAGGATTATCCACCCCAATTTGACTCAATTTCTACAAATAAAAGAAAGATATTTCTTATATAGATATTTCTTAACCAACATTAAGACAATTAAATATAGTCCATACATATTTAATAAACATGCAAAATACATATTTAATACATATAAATACAATGTGAAACATTTTTTAGGTTATATGTTCACAAGCCATGTAATATGGCATAAGAATATTAATGGTAACTTTTAAATAATTGCACATATCAACACTCATTAAAAAATATATAACGTATTTTAGAAATAATGAAGAAGATGGTTAAAAAAACAGAATTTTAAATTTCTGTAAGGAAATAAAAAGAAGATTTTCACAGAAATTTCTAGCGAAAATAAATATTTGAGGCAGAAAACGTGAAAGAATAAATTTCAACTCCTGTGCGGCTCGGAAAGACTGAAATCCAGTCCTGGTATAAGTCTTCAGAAAAGATAAGACCCTGCCCGAGTCTAATGAAAGAAAATTCGTCCTAACTAGGCTAACGAGCTAGACCAGGGATTAATATTGCAGGTTCATGTGAGGCCAAAGTCAACTTTCGCCATTTTGGCATGTTATAAATGGAATATTACATCCCTTCGCCTTCGGGAGCTAGTTTGACGTAATGTCGACCAGGACACATTAACAATAACGTACTGTAATTTTAACTTCTTTGAACGCACATAAAAATATTTTAAATAACATAAAGTATAAAATCAAATTAAATGTTAAAGTTATGCTATATCAGCTTCTAACACATCACTTTGTTTTTGGATATACACTGGTTGGCTAAAAAAAAAGTCGCAATGTAGATTTGCACATGGAAATAGTTAAAAGAGAATTATTAGTTAAACATTTTGTTAATTTGCATAATCTTGTGCGCCAAGCAACCTTCAAATAGTACCGAATCAGGGTTCAGCTGATCATTTTGAAACAAGCTTGAGTGTTAACGTTACATGAGATCGGGGTAAAGATGTTTAGGAGTTTAAAAGAGGCTAAATTATTAGCCTGTATTAAGCGCAGAAATGTTGTAAAGAGATCAGTGCAATAACTAATACATTTGTGCGAACTGCTCATCGTATTATTAAATCTTCGGAAGACGACGAACTATCAACGACTTCGCAGAGAATGTGTGGTCGAAAATCAATCCTAAATCATCGTGACCGAAGATCTGTAAAGCGATTAGTGAAGTCCAATCGCAAGAAGTCCACCTTGGAACTAACAAAAATGTTCAATACTGGGAGTAATACCATCCAGTCGCCCAATGAGACGAGAACTCAAAGAATTAGGTTTGAATAGTCGTGTTGCAACAAGGAAGCTACTTATTTGTACCATCAACAGGAAAAAGACGCCAATTTGCCAAGAAACATAAAAGATTGGACTGTTGAGAAGTGGGGAAAGAGCACGTGGTCATATGAGTCCAGATTTTTCCTCTTTCAAGACGATTGACGCATTAGAGTAAGGAGGGAGGAACACGAATTTTAAATTTCTGTAAGGAATATATAGAATATAAGTAGATTTTGAAAAAAATTACTAACGAAAATAAATTTTTGAGGAAGAAAACTTGAAAGAATAAATTTCAACCCCTGTGCGGCTCGGAAAGACTGAAGTCCAGTCCTGGTATAAGACTGCAGAAAAGGTAAGTCCAGGCTCTGGCCGAGTCTAATGAAAGGAAATTGGTCCTAACTCGGCTAGCGAACTAGACCAGGGATTAATATTGCAGGTTCATGTGAGGCCAAAGTCAACTCCCGCCGTTTCGGCACGTTATAAATGGAACATTGCATCCCTTCGTCTTCGGGAGCTAGTTTGACGTAATGTTTACCAGGACACATTAACAACAACGGACTGTAATTTTCCTTCTTTGAACGCACATAAAAGTATGTTAACTAACATAAAGTAGAAAATCAAATTAAATGTTAAAGGCCTGCTATATCAGCTTCTAACACATCACTTTGTTTTTGGATATACACTGGTTGGCTTAAAAAAAATCGCAACGCAGATTTGCACATGGAAATAGTTAAAAGAGAATGATTAGTTAAGCCTTTTGTTAATTTGCATAATCTTGTGTCCCAAGCCACCTGCAAATAGTACCGAATCAGGGTTCAGCTGATCATTTTGAAGCAAGCATGAGTGTTAATGTTACATGAGATCGCGGTAAAGATGTTTAGGAGTTTAAAAGAGGCTAAATTATTAGCCTGTATTAAGCGCAGAATTGTTGTAAAGAGATCAGTGAAATAACTAATGCATTTGTGCGAACTTCATCGTATTATTAAATCTTGGAAAGACGACGAACTATTAATGACTTCGCAGAGAATGTGTGGTCGAAAATCAACCCCAAGTCATCGTGACCGAAGATGTGTAAAGCGATTAGTGAAGTCCAATCGCAAGAAGTCCACCTTGAAACTAACAAAAATGTTCAATACTGGGAGTAAGACCATTTCCAGTCGCCCAATGAGACGATAACAAGGACAATGACAAGACAGTGAAACAAGACAGTGGAAGATTGGTTCCAAGAACACGAGTCATCATTCATAACTTGGTCACCGCAAAGTCCTGATCTCAATCCAATAGAGAATAAGTGGGATGTACTGGAGATATATATAAGAAATAGTTCTACTCTTCTTACATCCACCAAGGCACTTGGAGAATTGTTGACGAAATCGTGGTAAAAAATAAGCGTGGAGACTCTGTTTACGGTTATTGAATCAATTCTAAGACGGATGCGTTCTGTATTTCGAGGAAAAGGTGGTCCAAGACAATATTCAACAGTGCGGCATTTTTTTTTTTTTGCCAGCCAGTGTATGTATGCATAACATCTTGAAGAATACTGAATTTTAGAAATTCTGGTCTATTATGAATCCAATTAATTTCTATGATAAAAAATATGCATCTACAGATACAGTTTATACTATAATAGTTGACAGTTCTTATAGGAAAGTGTTTATCATATAGTTTTACACTATTTATGATATTATTATGGGAAATAAAGCGATTTCAGCAATTTCTTTTAAAGGAAAAATACAGAAACAAACTCAAAATTCTACTCACTTCACTTGTGCTTTCCATTCTGGAAGCAGTATTTACAGTGTCACCAAAAAGGCAATACCTGGGCATTTTTAAACCAACCACTCCAGCAACCACGGCTCCTGTATGAACACCTAAAATATGTTTTTACGCATTGTTTGAAATATATACAACTGTTTGCTGAAAAAAAAGCAAGAAATGACAAGCATGCCAAGAAGGTACTTACAGAATGAGTAAACCATTGCTTTAAAAAATGTGGTAATTATTATTTTAAACAGGGTTTCCTAAAATTGACTAAACGTTTTTAAAATTCCATAATAACTAAACACAGTAATAGCTTTGAAGTATATATTTCTGTATTACGCTTCCTTGTTTCAGCTCCAAATAGATGGCGCTGCGTTGAATAAAACTGTTAGAATGCTCAAATTAATGTAGAAAGAAGGATTAAAGCTCACTTAGTCTTCACTCTTCATTCTGTTTTAATTGTGGAAAAATACAGAAATTTCTTGCATTTTTTAAAGAAATCGTTATCTCTATGAATATATGTGCTATTCTTACACAAATCAGCACAATTATTGTACAATAACCACATAGTCATATGCTGCAGCGGCAGATCATTTCGTGTATTTTATTTTACAGTGTGATACCAAATATTATTTCTTTATTCAATTTGTTGTTGGTCCCTTAATTGTCCTCATGATCCAATCTTCGGGGAAAAATATGAGGTCAAAGATATTTTTTATATACCCGAAGTTCTAAAAGAATTCGTCAAGTATTTTTCTAGATATTCGATAAAATGTCTAAAAACAAAAGCATACGGTGATTTTAAGCCATATAGTGTATTTCTCATATCGTGTTTTGATTTTCATCAAAATGTTTTCATAAGAGATGAAAATTTCAAAATGTTATTAAAATTGATTAATGATAGCCATATGTATAAATAATATGATTAGTTTTAAACTGTTCCATAATATTTTTAATTGTACTAGTTTTAGTAAAGGGATAGTCATTGTATGAGATTCACGATTAAAGTATGGAGTAAGTTTATCTTCAATAGTTCTTTCTATTTGTCAAAGTTTATTATCAGTGTTGGACTGGGACGGAGAAAAAGGCACAGACCGTTGATATTCAGATACTTATTTGTGTAGTACCTGACATTTCAAGGTTTAACACATGCGCATAGTACCAAGTATGAAGATGGTTTGGTATTATATCTCTGCGTTTGAATAGGAGACTCTGCTTTATTCGCCATGCGTGATGTTTGAAACATCGTCAAATTCATTTGTTGCACAATTCGCTATAACAAGTCCTGTGATTTTCAAACACTCCAGAAATTATTTGAACAGATATTATCTTATAGTAGAGTGACAGACAGATCCAACGCCAGAACTTCTTATTTTACGTTTTTTCGAAAATATACCTTAACAAGAACATTAACTCATAATAAACAAGAACACTAACATTAACGCATAATAAACAAGAACATTAACACATATTGGTCATAACTTGATGCATCTATGGTTGTATTCATTAATGAAGAATTTTTTTTTCTTTACTCCTTTAGAAATTAACCAGTCTAAATTTCAAACCTGACAAAATCGTCCTCTTGCTGTGAAATGCGATTATCGTTGGCCCACTGTTTTTCTAGCTTCGTTGGTTAGTGGTTGAATTTGAGTGTCTGGCCTACGTAGGCTAAACAGTTAGCTGTTGATTGAGCCAACGGCTAAAATTGCTTCCGAGCCAACGATTGCTAGATCGTTGGACTAAAGGTAAGGTAAAGTATAAATTGCTAATTGACCAACAGTTGATATACCGTCAAAACTGCACATGTAAATTGACCATATTCTAATTAGACCTAATGAAAAATTTAAACAGACGATTACTCATCACCTAATATAATTAGAGCTGCAAAGGCTAGAAAAAACCCGGTTTAAACCTGGGAATAAACCGGGTTTTTTTCGGAATAAACTTATTTTTTTGGGAATAAACAGGTCTTTTGGCAATAAACCTGGAAATAAACCAGGTCTGCTGGAAATAAACCTGGGAATAAACCGTTTTTTTTTGCATCTCTAAATATAATTCTTAAAATATGGTTTTCACATAAGAAATTAGACGTCTGATGCCGACGTAGTGCGTTTTAAAAAACTATCTCCTTAAGTAGAAATTTTAAAGTTCACAGGGTTTTTAAAATATTTCAAATTTAAGGAGGAGATTTAAAAAAGAAGCGCACTACGTCGGCAAAGGACATTACTTTCTAATGTGAAAATAATATTTCGATAATTATATTAGTTAATGTGTAATCACCCAATTAAATGAAAAGATGCATCAGTGAATGAGATGTATCAGTGAAGCACCGCCTTAAAATTGCGAATCGCTGATCCACCCTTAGTAAGAGAATTATAGAACTGTATTTGAAATTGACTGAATGAATTATAAGACTGTACATCACTTCTTTAATTTACTGAAAGGAACGGTTTGATTTTATTCAGTCACGTAAGTCTAATGAAGAATTAAAATGTGAATATTGAAAGAAACAATGACTTATTGAACTAGGCCAAATCTGTTTTTCCCACAGCTACTTAGGTAGAATTAATGAAAATTCTTATAAAAGATTTTAGTGAAAATACTTCTCATAAAATAATAAGTACTTACCGACGCGTATTCTAAGACTGTTTCCAGTAGAAGGATCTTTTAAATCACCAATAACAACAACCATGTCTAAGGCCATTAAACATATTTTATCTGCATGTTTCTCCTCAACTTCTGGTGCTCCTGAGACTACCATATAAGCATCCCCGATAGTCTCCACCTGTCCAAAAATAAATTTTGCTTATATTATTACAATATAGTGTGTCTTAACAGCAATTAGCAATTTAAATGTAGTAGAATTTCATATTTTTCTCTCTCAAAATTTACGACAACAATTCATGCATTCAATAAATAAATAAATCCAAATGCTGGTTATTATTTTTATTCTAATTGATGCAACAGCGGTAAGAAAGAAAACGAAAGATTAACGATGCATATATGTGTGTATGTGTATGTGTATATACAAATATAGATTTAAATACAGAATAACAGCTTGAGATATACTGAAGGGTTCGGGTGTAAACATTAGTAGTTGACATATTTTAATTTTTTCTGTAAATTTATTTTATTTGCATTCTGGCAGCTTTTTTAAGTACAAGGTTTATTTTTTACTCAATATATGCCATAATAATCAAAGATAAATTTTGTATATTAATTTTAATAACGAAAACTCTTTGTACAGAAGTCCAATGACCTAGTAATGAATCTACAAGACACAAAATGTTGCACATAAGTCAACATAAGTCTAGTTTTAACAATTCATCTTTTTCAGAGTAAGCAATCACAATAGTTTTGTAGGTAGTTTTCTATAGAAAACTTAATTCTTGAATGTGTCAAAAATTGCATTTTGTTAGTTACCTTGTTTTGCACCTGAGAACTTCAATATATATCTATAGGGTTTGAAAGAGAAGGATTAAGAGAAAGATATGTAAGTGAAAATATGCATAAATAAATCTACACTTAAAAAAAATATATTTAATAAAAATATTCTTACTTTGTAGACTTTGTGTTTTTCTGTAAGTTGATCAAAGATGCTGTACATGGAGTTAAGCATCGATACAACTTGCATGGGAGTAATTCGGCTACATATTTCTGTAAACGTTACTACGTCACTGAATAAAATGGTGACACTTTCAAAGAACTATAGAGAAACAAATCTATCATAAATAAAAGCATATTTTTAAAAATATATACATTTACATTACACTCTTTATTTTTTATTTAGATTTTATTTTCTAGTTTATAGCGTTTGAAATATTTCATTGTTGCAGTTTCATAGCCAGTTGGTCTATTTTAGCGAGTGTGGTTTGCAGTGGCGCAGCCAGAATTCGGTTCTAGGGGGGGTTTTGAGTTTCTTATAAAGGTGGTCGCCGGTTATCTGAATCACCGGTTAATTGAATCAGTTCTTTTAAATGACTGAAATCATAATGTTTTTCTCCGCAATTACGGTGGTTATGATTCATTTAAACAGCTTTACAATATTAGAGTTACAAACTATAAAATGAACCAATGAAATAACACAAAACTAGGTTAGATATATAAAGAGTTTAAAAATGATGAGGGGCAAACTTTAAAATGGAAGAGCACAGTACAGCAAATAATTTTTACATAGAAAATGACAGGGTTGCAAGCCATTTGTTCAATCAAAAATACACAAGGTTTCATCACATAAGAGAGTCGCGAATTCTTATTCCCAACTTTAATAATAACGAAGCAATTTTAACAAAATTTTCTATAGACTTACTTACCTTGCTTTTTGCCAAATGTAACAACTCAATTAGGTAATCCATGTTTTGGAATGTAGATGATATTAAACACGGTATTGTAGATTAAATTACTTTGCCCTTCCAGTACTTTACACGACATCGAATTTTGCATTAAGTAATGTAACTCTCATAAAAATTTCGTTAAAATATATTCATTATTGTTAAAGTTCTCTAAAAATATCAGAGTTTGAATTGAAGTCGTATCTATACTAATATTATAAAACAGCAACGTTTGTTCTTTTTGCAGGGGTTAATTCTGGAACTACAGAACGGATTTTAAAAAGTAATTCGTCATATACGATTTTTATTCGCGTACAAAGGGTTCCACACAAAATATCAGAACTGTTCAAAGACTCACATACCTAAAACAATACCACATGCCATAATTTAATTTTATTGGTGCTGGAATGAAAATCAATGAATATACCTCCCTCTAAAACAAAGACCTTGTATACAAAGTTTAAACTTGGCAGAGAACCAATCACGCTTCGGAAGAAGTCGCTGAGTTTCACACGAAAAGTTACTTGTCAATCATATTTGACGTAACAGTAGGCAATTTTAAAGCATTTAAAAAAAGTATGCTGAACAACGCGAAACTTTCCGATTTATTTAAAAAAAATGAAAGCATATGCAGTCATGATAATACAAGTTATTTGTTATCGAAATATCTTTTTTCATTATAAATGAGTTATATATTGAATTATAATTATAAAGCGATTGTTGTCTCAAAATTACTGACTTTTAATGTCTTGGAATTATTCTATGAATTATTTTTCAATATTTGTCTTCAATATTTGTCTTCAATAATTGAATTCAGTTGGAATGAAAAATGTTGACTATCGCTATGATTGTCTACATTGTATAAAGCAAAGATCTTGTTCAAAGTTTAATCTTAGCATTGTGCCAAGCCAGCTTCAAAAGGAGGTCGCAAAGTAGCAACACCGTTTTAATCCATGCTGTTGTTTTCTAGATGGGTTTTTAATTAATATCTCAACTAATTACAGGCACATTTAAAAAAAATCATTACCAACAATCCTTAGATGATTATGCGTCGATAACCCTCAACTCCCCGGCTGAGCACCAGAAAAATAAGACACATGAGTGATCTTATAATAGTTCTATTTTTACTTTTTAAGTATGCAACCTTAATAATGGTGTCAAAATTCTGGTAACCATCTCCTCTCTAACATAGGCTATACTTTATACAACAATTTCCAAACAATTTTTTTTTTGTACAGCAATTTCCAAAGGGGTGCGAGAACAAAAAACATTCTAAAATTGCGGTTTCTACGATATTGTTGGTTCTAGAAATTTGAGCTAGCGGTTACTTTAAAAAGATATAAATGCTCACTAAAAATGGTTTCTATAAAAAGTTTGAAATTTAAAAAGGGGAAAAGAGCAGGAAACGTTCTAAATTACAATTTATTTGTGCAGTTAGGGCTAGAAACGTGAAATTTGGCATGGTTGTTACTTTAGAAGAGACTTAAATGCTAGCCCAGAACAGTTTGCAAAAGCAAAAAAAAAAAAAAAAAAAAAAAAAAAAAAAAAAAAAAAAACGTTCTAAAATTGCGATTTGTGTGATACAGTTGGTATAGAAGCTTGGAATTTGGCATGGTGGTGACTTTTGTGATGTAAATCCTCTCTAAAAACGATCTGTTAAGAAATTGTAAATTTAAACGTATGAATGAGCTGAAAACGATCTGAAAGTTATCTAAAAACAATTAATTAAGAATTGTTTGTGCTAGATATGTGAAATTTGGCACGGCTTTTACTCTAGAAATGTAAAGGATCATACAAAACAGTTTTCTAAAAATTCGAAACGTAAAAGGATAAAAGAACAAAAAAGTTCTAAAATTGCGATTTTCGTGATACAGTTGGTATAAATGCTTGGTTTTGGACATAGTGATTACTTTTAAGATATAAATACTCGTTCAAAACGGTTTTTAAAAAATTCGAAATTTAAAAAAGTGAAATGAGCAAAACACGTTCTTAAAATGTTCTAAATCATAATACATTTAAAACTTTTAGGACTAGAGTCTTATGGATGTTTTATATGGGTGTTACTTAAAAGACGTAAATGCTCGCCCAGAATTTATTTTTTCAATTCGAAATTTAAAAGAATGCAAGAGTACGAAGCATTCTACAATTGCGATTTATGTGATACAATTGGTATGGAAACTTGGAATTTGGCATGATGATTACTTTTATGTAGTAAATGCTACCTTAGAACATTTTTAAAAAAAATTCAAAATTTAAAAGGATGAAATGAGCGGAAAATTTTCTAAAAGCGTTCTAAATTATGATTTAGTTGAAACTGTTATTGTTAGAAACTTGAAATTTAGTATATAGATTACTTTTAAGATGCAAATGCCCGGCATAAAGAGTTTATTATAAATGTGAAATTTAAAGGTGTGAAACAACTGAAAGCATTCTAAATTACGATTTGTTTAGAACCGCACGTCATATCGCGTCTTTCGAAGACGATCTTTTTTCTTTACTGAAAATAACGAAACGTCTGTATTTCGACACAATCTTTTAAAAGCATCTCGGAAGATCAAATTCACAGCGCCTACAAAAATTTTGAAGCGCTCTGATAAATAAAAGTATTAAAAAAAAAATCTGAGAATTTTTTGATAAAAATGCTAAAAAAAAGTTTCGGAGTTGGTTCGCTCTGTTTCGGCTTATGTTTTCACTATTAAATGTGACTAACTCTATGATTTAGTCTTTTTTTATGTGACTGTTCTCTTCGACTTTAGTCAAAGACTTAGATTTTTTTCACGGAATTTTAAAGAGGGGTTGGATGCAGTTATATTTAGAATCGGATAAAATTTCAGAGAGTTCGGACCAGGGGTCGGAAAAACTACTTTTTTAAGTAGCGAACTACAACTACAACTACTTTATCAAAAATGTAGTTAACTACAACTACTTGTTTTAAAAAGTAGCGACTACAAACTACTTTTCAAAAGTAGTCACTACTTCGCTACTTTTAGATTTTGTCGAAGGATTTAATCTACATTCGAAATTGAGAGTTCTGCGCGGGTCGTGTTGTGTACCCGATCTGAAATTGAAAATTCTGCTTAAAGTCAACCCGAAGCCCGACCCAAACCAGACTAAAAAAATCGTCAGCTTGAAAACGACTCGAATCCTAAAATCTTTATACCCGAAACCGAAGTGACATAAAATTAATCCATATTTTAATACAATTATGGTGATGTGGCCTAGGATTATATCTCTGATATCAATTTTATCTTTTTTGTATAAAAATGAACACACATACACTCATTAATATTCAAATATATAGTCTTTTCATTAAAAAAAATAGTCAGGACTTTCTTTTGAAATCTTGGGTTAGTGGTAACTTTCAATGACAACACTCTATTTTGAAAAAAAGTATTTTTAATCTTACTTTAAAATTTATGCCCATATACAAAGTTTCATTTAAAGTTTTATACGGAACTTTATACTTATTATAAAGTTATTACGGAACTTGTGCTGTCTAATTTCTATAATTGTATGGTATGAAATAGGAAATTAATATTCGAAAAAACTGTAAATTATAACCCATAAATATTTTAGAAGAAGTTCTAAAATCCCCAAGCACTTTTTTTTTTTAGCTACTGGAATCTGGAAGAAGGGAATATGCATTTCAATTAATTTTTATGCATGCATGGAACAAATACTTCACAGCAATCAAAATACGTGTTAATAAGATAAATTTTTGCGATAATAAACAATTGAATGAGAATATTTCCTTAACTAGAAATCTTAATTTGGAAATATTCTTTTTAATGATCATAGGCTTTAGATATTCGGTGCGCGATTCTATCCAATAATTATTGTTAATAAAGAAAATGCTTACTCACCTCTAAGTGCAGCTTCCTGGTGTTCAAGGCGGATGACAACTTCATTATTAAATGGGCAAAGTTTATAAGTTCCGCTGTAACCACTGGCTTGTTTTTCGATAACTTGTATATTGTCTTATATGCCAACCAGACAGTTCAATTTTATTTTTCTCTCACATAATTTTAATTCCAAAAGAAGATATCCGGTATTAAAACACAAGATTTAAGAATGCGTTAATAGACAAAATGAAAATTTATTCTTTTCGTGAGTATAAGCACATTGTTTTGTTTTATCAACAAAAGTTAATGGAAAAATATATGACACTGCAACTGAAATTTGTTGCTGACGGTCACAAACTGCTGCAGAGAACGCATTTTGCAAAAAAGAAGCTAGTTATGATCAAGTGATTTGAAGAATGGCATTTTTTCTTCCTCTCTTAAAGTAGCGTTAAAAGTAGTGTGAAAGCTTGCTGCAAACTACTGATTTTTTGTATCGCGCTACACTACAAACTACTAGAAAAAATAGCGACTACTGTAGTTTCGCTACTTGTAGCGCGCTACTTCCGACCCCTGGTTCGGACAATAACTTTTTATTGTTGTTATTTTAAAGGACCCGTCGCAAAACAAAAAACAAGTTGGAAAATCTACGTTAAACGTGACATATGAGGTGCGTTCATTTTATAACTAGTTTCACAACTTAAAAAAAAAACATCATCATCATTTCAGTGAAAGGAATTATGTCGTCTGCTAGAAGAGAAATGAGCATGCCTTTTTTTTTTTTTTTTTAAGGTAGATTTCGTAAGAAATAGTACCTATTACATTCTCTCCTAAGTTGAAATTTTTGAAAAAAATTTGCAGATCTACGCCGATCATGACTCCCAGAACCCAAAACCACCCTCAGTTCAAAACTTTATATATCTATCTATGTCACTTTTTTATGGACACGATAACTGCAGTAATTCTGCACAAATCTCTTCCAAACTGATACATAAAATCAAGGGGCCTAAAATCTTGGTCAAGTTCGTTAAAGGGCAAAAGCGAACCGAAGGGGGGGGGGGCTTTTTGTGAAAACAGAAAAAAAAAACAAATAATTTCTTAATTAGGATACGTATCGAATCCGTTTAAAGTTATTATTACTTCTAGGAAAAGGGCCGAAAATTTATGTATGACATATTTTTAATATCATTAAAAATGGCCCCAAGGGGAGAAAAGAGGGGGTTTTAGAAGAAGAAAATTCATAACTTTGTCAATTCAGAAGATATCAAATCCGCTATAATTGATTATAATTCCTCTTAATATTATCTAAAACTTTTATATTGACAAAATTTTATACGACCAACCCTTGTAGCAAAAAAAACTTAAAAACGAAAACAAATTCCTGTCGGCTCCACCTGCAAAGAATCTAGGTTTCGAAGTGGGCGGTTCCAACTACCGCATCATGACAAAAAGTTCATTTCTTCCGCAATTCTCGACAAACTGTCTGCGTCTTCGAAATCTATCTGTGCCTGTAAGCCGAGCCGTTAGGGATTTTTTTTTTCTTATTACGTATGCCACGTTTGCTTATTACATATGCGATCGCTAGATAGATATATGCTATAACGTGTGTGATACGCTACGTCACATAATGTAAGCTCTTTGGTGGGAAAGGACGCAAAGTATTGGGGATGGCAGAAAAACGAAAACATAATTTAAGCTTTGATTTTTCAGAAATGCTCTTCCGCTGAGCACCGGAGCGCAATGTTTATGAGCTCCGGTGAAGTTTGACCAATATTTAAACATTGACTAAAAACAAAGAAGTATCAGAGCTGAGCTCCGGTAAGCTCCGGCGCAAATTAAGCACTGCTCACAGGCATGTATCTATAAGTCAATGAAATTGCAAACAGTGCTTCTTTTCTCCGAGAGACAGGGCGCAGTGCCTCACCGAGAGTAAGACGTCGTTGCTACATTACCAACAAATGAAATATAGTCTTTAAATTTGTGTACAGACCCCCTACGAAACAAATGATTCAAAAGAAACACTGATTGTGAAAATCTGTTCCATCACAATAAAAAAAATAGCTTTTTATAACTTTAAAGCAAAAAACGCGGAAAAAAAAAAAAAAAAAAAAAAAAAAAAAGCCGTTTGAAACAGAGAGAGATTTACAAAGTGTATGTTTAATTTTTTCCTGGAATTCGATGGTCTGTTATTGTTTCGAACATGGAACAAAAACAGAAATACAATTAAGAAACGGCCCACCGTATACTATATAACTCAAAGCGTGTGTGTGGCAGTGTATGACCCTTCTTTTACTATAAGACGTCTCGACAAAGTGACACAGTCTAAATAACCAGTTTTGACTTAACCCATTCATGTAATATGCGCTTTCAGTTTTAAGTAGAATTTTCGCCATTTAATTAAATCACATTGTTGAATAGAATTTGATTTAACAAAGCGGCGGATTCCGCCAAGGCGAAAGGCCAAAAAAATTAATTTTACCTTTAGTTTTGATTCATATAAGCGGCAATTATAGTATTTTTTTTTAGCTCTGAGGGGGGGGGGTTAACCCCCAACCCCCCCCCCCCCCCATTGGCTGCGCCACTGGTGGTTTGGCGCTTAATTAACTCCATTGTTGTTGTAACTCGTATACAGTTGTAACCATAAAGATTATTTGGCGATTTAACGCCTTCGTTTTTTAAAGCAAAAATGCTTTAAAATTAATTTATTAATTTATAATTAAGTTCTAAAAATATTAAAATGTAGTATGGTCATCGGAAACACGCCTACGTGCATAATTTGTATAATTATAGCGTGAAGTGAATGAAAAGTCGCTTAGAAAACCCCAGCTTTACATACACGAACCAAGTTAAATAACATAGTTTTAATGTGTTGTAACCAAACATTTATTTGTTTATAAAAAGAGTTTTATGAAACACTCCTACTTTCATGTAGTTATAAATAAAGCATAAATATTAGCAACTACTTTATAAAACTAATTCTCTCAATTACAAGGTGCATTTCCATTAAAACTGAGAATGGAATCATTAAATGAAGAAAACCAAAACAAGTAGTATACAGAAAAAATACCTTATTCGTTGAAATCAACGAAAATACCTTTCCCATGCAATGGTCTCGTCGTTCATTTCACTTTAGAAAGTAAGTGGCAAAGAATTTTGTGGAAGCTGTTTCATTGAACTATAGACGGCCGAATAACGATAGCTTCTGGATTGAAATTTCTTTTAACCCTTTAATTACGGGAAGGGAACATATGTCGTCCCAGCGACTAGTTCCTTATTCTACTCGCATCACTTTTTCAAAAATAATCCCTGCCATACACATATACCAGGCTACTTTCAAAAGAAATCTACCACAAAGAAAGTTTTTGTAAATTGTGGTACGAGTTAATATAAAAATAGTCGCCATCCTAGACCGTAAGCAAAAGGTTAAGCAACAAAACAACTTTAGAAACAATTTCTATATCGTGGTTAATGATAACAAAATAGTGGTTAATGATAATTAACCACTATTTCGTGCAAATAGTGGTTAATTTTCATTAACCCTACTGTTTTCATTTCCTAATTTTTATTATTTTATTTTTACCGTCTCACTCAGCTCAGTGCGCAGTGTTCTCACTTTCTGCGAAATACGGAGTTTGGTGCCGAAGTTGGCTGGTTCGAATACGCTCGGCCCAAACAAGGTGATTGTGCAATGATTTTACGATTTACCAAACATGGTTTTTTTACTGCTTTCCCTTATAAAGTCTTGCCTGACGGTTTTCTGTCTTTTGCAATACAGTCAAAATAGGATTTTTGCCTAATTGGCTATATTAGTAAAACATCAAACATAGAGCTATTTTCCCCTACTGTATGACATTTGAAGATTTTACTCTTGTAGCCCGATAAAGCAAATATTTATTGAGCGTCTTAGCATTAAGGACTGTTCAACAAAAGATAATCACGAAGTTAGTACAGCCGGAAAGGAGTTGATGATATTGTAGAAACAAAAAGGCATATTTAGCCGAACGAAGTGATATCCCGGACAGACTAGAGAAAGCCACCCGGGATTCCCAAACCATCAGAAATAGTTACGGAAACGATTTCAGATTAACGTGTGCAACACTTTTTGATTGCACCAATTCGAAAATCCGAGATAAGTTGGCTTAACTATCGTAGTTTGAGGGGAGACTTGTCCTTTATTGATACAAAGACGGATAGTTTGTAGTTACAATTAAAATGAACTGTTTTTGACTGCTATTATTTTGTACAGTCGCTAAAGATCTCTGTTATATCCGTGTATTATAAGAGAGGAGAGAGTCGTACACAGTGAAACATAGGCTGTTTTAAAACGAAATTGTTTGTGTCGCTAAGATGTTTAGATATTGGGCTCTTCAACTTTGTCTGAGTTATTTGTCTATCACATTTCAAATGTGAAAGTTTGGAAGTTACACAAAAAATTGTATTTTGGAACTAAAAGTTACTCACTTAACTCTGTTACAAATCATATATCTTCAATTGTATTGTATGTAGTATTTCAGTTTAAACATCATACAAATGTTGCACTATTTTCGCACTTATGAAGCCGAAAGAAGAAGCACGCAACCTTTTTTTTTTTTTTTTTTTTTTTCAATAAATCGACGTGGTATACAGTGAGACATGGGACGCTTATACACAGTGAAACAGTGTCCAACTGTGCAGCATTATAATTGCATTTATTCTACAATGAATAATATGCATTTTTTGTTACTTTAATATCTTTATACTTTTAGGAGTGCGGACATACAGACAGACAGATGAACTGAAGTCGTAAATACTTATAAATAAATAAATAAATAATAAAATAAAATAAAATAAAATAAAATAAATAAATAAATAAATAAAAATAAAATACTTCTGGTTATATTACGCTTGTGCAGATACTGTATTTGATCTGCGTATAATGACAAGGTTGGGTTATTTTTTCCGAAGATATGGGAAGAAATTAGGTTTTTACTGTCAAAAACCTAGAAAATACTATTAGACTCTGTATATAAGAATAAATGTTAGTTTATCATGTGTGTGTACACTGATGTCCAGAAATTTAGCGGCAGTGACCAATTTCAGACGTTTCGTCGAATATCTACAGAAACTTGTGAGGAAATGCCCGAAATGCCCTTGAACTTTGAGGATATAAAGAATATGTTTTACTTCATGTTTTCCAGTGAAGGTTTTGTCGCGAGGACAATTAGGGAAGGGGAATAATAATTTTAATAATAAAATAATATTTTTGATCACCCAAGAAACAGAAAATGCTAAAAATGGTCTGTCACAGTAGCAAATGACTATGTAGGTCTTGTTCAACATTTGTGTGCATTTGTGTAAGTATAGCAAGTATATTCGTGAAGATGTTAATGTTTCTGTAAAAAATTCAAAAGTTTTTTTTTTTTTTTTTTTTTTTTTAAATAACATGCAGAGTTTTTAGCCGAATGTAACACCGCTTTTCAAAAACTTAACGAAAAATGATAAAAATAGTCTACTGCAATTAAAATATTAATATGTTGAATATTTAATGAGCTATGGTTATTTGTATGAAAGAAATTTTAACTGCGCATGCGCGAACTACAGCAAACATTTTTTGTCATGATTTGATAGTCAATACAGGGCAACTCACATAAAAAGATCAGTGAAATATCGTGAAAACTCAAAAAGTTACAGCAATAATTGATAAATTAAGGAGAAATCCCATAGGATTATGTGGCATTTTTAGCATTATCTGTTACTTGGGTGATCGAAAATATTATTTTATTATTAAAATTATTATGCCCTTCCCCTAATTGTCCTCGCGATAAAATATTTCATTGAAAAACATGAAGTCAAACATGTTTTTTACATCCTCAATATTCAAGGGCATTTCGGGCATTTCCTCACGAGTTTCAGTAGATATTCGACGAAACGACTGAAATCGGTTGGGTTGGGTTGATTATTGACGGCCAATTATCTACACTTGGGATATAGGCCCGGGGGAAGTGCCCTTCGTGGGGGTCTTTCTAAGGGAACCTAACTCGTATTTACGCATGGATAAATCCACGGCTCGAAGAAAACCACGAAAACTCCGAACGATTAGGCCGACTGGCGCGATTGGGATCGAACCCAGCACCTCCCGTCTACCAGCTTCGAAAGCAGAACCTCTCAGCCACTGGTGGGGCCCACTGAAATCGGTCACTGGCCCTTAATTTATGGAAACCAGTATATATATATATATATATATATATATATAATTATATATATATAATATATATATATATATATATATATATATAATTTTATTTTTAATATACATAAAATTATGTGTAGCAAATCTTAATAATTGATTAATTAATATTAGCATAATTGATTAATGTATGTAGGTAAGTACGAATCTTTGGAAAAAAGGGTATGGAATAGACTGTAGCTTAGCTGAATTCTATATGTTAAAAATGATTTTGCACCAAGACACGAAGAAGATATACTATTAAAATCTTGAAAAACATAATCTTTATTAGCTTCTGAATAGGAGTCAAAAAGTTTTCATTTAATGTTATTGGTATTTATTGTTCTTTTATATATAACTAGCAAAACCCGCGGCTTTGCTCGCGTAATTCTTGAAAAATGCCAAGTAGTATTCGTTGGCCTATTTTCATTAGAGGAAATTTTACTGCCACATATAATTCAGAAATCACTAATTAAGCCACACTAATGTCGAAAAAAAAATCGAAATTTTAGAACGTTTTTTTCTCTTTCACCCTCCTCCCCCTCCCCCCCGGTGGTAGTGTCACCGATATAAAATATAGCCTATGTTACAGCAGGGACTGTTACCATCACTTTTGAAAATGGTTCTGTAGTTCCAGAGATTCCATAGAAATTGTAATTTAGAATTTTCGCTCATCTCACCCATTTAAATTTAGAATTTTTTTAGAATTTGTTCTTAGAGAGCATTTACATCTTGTAAGTAACTACCATGTCAAATTTCATGTTTCTAACACTTTCAGTATAACAAAAATCGAAATTTCAGAACGTTTTTCGCTCCTGCACCCCACTGGGAGTAGTGGCACCGACATAAAATATAGCCTATGTTGAAGCAGGGGTTGTCACCATCAATTTGCCACCATCACTTTTGATATCGGTTCGGTAGTTCTAGAGATTCCATAGAAATTGTAATTTAGAATGTTTTTAGAACGCTTTTCGCTCATTTCACCCTATTAAATTTCGAATTTTTTTTATTTTGTTTTTAGAGAGCATTTACATCTTATAAGTAACTACCATGCCAAATTTCATGTTTCTAACACAACTATAAAACAATCGAAATTTTAGAACGTTTTTCGCTCCTGTACCTCCCTGGCGGTAGTGGCACCGACATAAAATATAGCCTATGTTGGAGCAGGGATTGTCACCATCAATTTGCCACCATCACTTTTGAAATCGCTTCAGTAGTTCCAGAGATTACCCCCTACAAACAAACAAAAAAGACAATCTCTACTACTTTATAATATTAGTTATAGATTGATCTTAGCCAATTGTCTGAGATTGTCGATTTAAACATTATAAAATTTCAACCACTTTTTTTCTTCATTTTAGCGGAAGATGTAGAAGTGAGTAATTACCGTGAATTTTCCCATAATACTCAAACTCGGCACTTAAAAAGGCAATTAGATCACTTAATTTTACTTACTGCTTCTATATTCGTAACATTTTATCGCGAAATTGCATGCTGTATGCTGTATGAAACGGCTTAACGAGAGCATGCAGGGTTTTATTTTGCTGTTGGAAATATGCGTGTATGCTGCTAACATTATTAGTTCATTATTAGTAACATTATTTGAAAAGAAAATATGTCCATTATACAGGGTGTCTCAAAATGGTTTAGGCGCACTTTATTTCTTTACATTTTAGATATAAGTTAACAATGTAAATTGTAAATATATTCAAAATAAGTTAGAAAATAGCATTATATTAATGAAATAATCCTGTATTTCAAAAAGTTATACTTTTGAAATTTTTATATGGTCCCCCACCCTCTTCTCTTTTTAGAAGTGAGATGAGAGGTCATACAAAAATTGATCAGTTAAAAAAAAAATATTTTTCTGCAACAAAAAACTGCATATGTATATCTTTAGATTTAACTGAATTACCATGAATGAAAAAAGTGACATTCCACAATTTCTTACTAAAAATGCTATTTCATCTGTGAAAATATGGATCCTATACAAATCGGCGATGGCGCTCTTTAAATCAAAAATATGTTAATAAACGGGAAAAAATTACAATGCATCTAATAAAGGATTACACAGGCAGATATCGTGTACAGAGACAAAAGTAGCTTTAACTCTTGTAACATAGCTTAAAATGAATTACAAAGCATTCACAAAATGTTTGCTTTCAACTACAGTACATAAATGAGCTCTTCTAATAATCATTTTGTGATTTTTTTTTTAGTCCTTTGCCATTAAAATTGCTGGAAGCATCCATTATCTTAAGTTAAATGTCAACTGCATGTGCATTATCGTCAATTTTTGCTCTTTAATGAAATCTGTCACACATTTACATTTCTAGTAAGTTATATAATCCCCATTACCATTGCTCCACTTTCAGGTAAGCGTAAATCATTCATTTTTAAAGATTCAGGAATACAAATTTTGTAATGTTCTTGTTGCAGCAAAATAATGTTTTTTTTCAAACTGACCAATTTATCAAGGAGAGGGGTTTAAAAATTAAATTGTAACATCTCACGCAACTCTTATTTGTACTTGGTATACTCTTTATTGTGTCATTCATTTGTCACATATTAATGTCAAGAAATTTTTATAATTATTATCTTTACTAATATTTAAAGAAATATTTCAACAGAACAGTGTGAATTACATTCAGTATATCTTTACCTGGCAAGTTTCTACAGCAGCTTCCCCCTTTCTCAATCTGTCTGCAACTTGCTTAGGAATCATTTGGTATAGCAGTTCGTCTGTTCGTCTCATTTCTATGTCTAGTTTACGCATGGATTCTTCTAGTTGTTTGCTTTTTTGAAGCTCCTGTGGCAAGTAAAATGTTTTACTTCCTTTGATTAAGCATTATAAAATATAATTGATATTTGAAATATAAAAGTATTTTATAAACGAAATGCATTGGTATTTATTCATAATTTTAAATTTCAACCCAAACATAGCACAAAAATACAAAAATTAGAATACATTATTATAATTTCACACAAAAAGAATCAATCATTATCTAACAAGGAAGTCAAAAAACCTTATCGAAAAATATTCTAGTGCAAAGATTTAAAATGTATATATATATTAAGTAATTTTTCTTTCGTTATTTTTCTTTTTCTTTTACACTTTTTAACTCTATAGGATTGCACACTATCAGTACATAACGTGAACTGCTTACGGAAAGGGCAGATCTAGAGAGTCTTCAGGAGGGGGGGGGGGGGTATATTGGAGGTTAATATCCGAGCCGCAATCTTAGTCGGGTCGGGTCTAATTTTTTGAAATTGTGGGTCAGGTTTACTTCTACTTTTTTTGCTACGGGTCGGGTTAACTTGTTCTTTGGTACGAAATGGGTTCGACTTGGGTTAATTTTTACTTTTTTTGCTGCGAGTTGGTTTGACTTCTACATTTTTTCTACGGGTCGGGTTGACTTACATTATCGGGTTGTGCTTTTACACTCTTGCGTGTCGCGTTCGGGCTGACCCGATTTTTTAAAAGAATATCTAAAATATTTTTTCCGATAAAATCTATATGCAGTAAAAATTTCATAACGGAGAGTCCCAAATAGCGGAAAGTTTTATGTAGGGAATACTTTTTAAATCTTTTATTTAGTAAAACCTCCGAATTACGGACATCTTGAAACCGTTGAATTTATCCGAAAATTCAGAAGTAATAGCATGTGCAGTAAGACATCCGTACGGTCACTCCTGAAGAGCGGAGACAGTCCCCAATACAAATATTTGCATATTTTTGCGCACGCCTCCGAGTAAGTGATATATTCGATGGCACCGAGGTGTCCGTTATTTAAATGTTTTACAGAATTTGAATATTACTGAGTATACACACACACACACACACACACACACACACACACACACACACACACACACACACACACACACACACACACACACACACACACACACACACACACACACACATATATATATATATATATATATATATATATATATATACTATATTTTTATATTTCTATGTAAAAGAAAATTGAAATTAGAGATATAATTGCATGCAACATTTTATAATTCTATTAAAATTAAAATATGGATTAATTTTCTTTCATTTCGGTTTCGGGAGGACGAAGATTTTTTTTCGGAGTTCGGTTTTGGTTACAATGGAATTTTCCAGTTCGGTTTAGGACAACCCGATCCGCGCAGGTCTCTAGGTGGAATTTTAAGTTATATATTCAAAAGGTGGAGTTATTTTAAATGGGATTTTTGTAGTATCTTAAAAATTGCCCAGTAAACTAAATTTATTAGGAACTTCAAAACCTCGCTGTATTAAAAATTATAGTATAAGAAAACTACAGTAGTCTCTAGGGAGCAAGAGCAAATTTTTGAATTGCTCCTGGCGCTTAAAACACAGCCTATGCTACTGATCTTGTATTCTTATACGAGTAAGATTAGCAATGATTTTGTAAATATGTGACCTATAGTACTGAGCCCTGTTTTCTTGACTATGGGCCCTGGTGTGGTGTACAGCATATGTCTCTGTCAGATTGTCAGCCTAACGCGGGACCATCAACATTTAGTCACCAAGTAAGCTTTGTACTCAATTTATAGACTTCGAATGGATGAAGGTGTGAGTTAGCTTCGATCAGTCCGCAGTCGAACTGGGGACCTGTAGCGAGAAGCGCTGACCATTACACTACTGGGATTACTGTTGTTGAGAATATTAACAAAAACAATGAACAAATGTTATTAATGCCCTTACCTTTTTAATCTGTATCACCCTTTTTTAAGCGAATTTTTTTTATATATATATAATGGAAGGAGCCCAATTTACTTCGAAATTTCGTTCCTTGCTCTGGTTCTGTTTTAAATAAAATGTTGCTTTTTTTTTTCATTTTCTCCCTGAATTAAATTCCCGCCAGTTTTTCTTGCTTTTCGCAACAAACACATCAAATTTTGAAAGCGAATCTCTGTTATCTATCACTTTGCACATGTAAGAAATTGCTGTATCACTTGATTCTTTTTACTCTCACTGCTAGTAAATTAAGGGGAGTGGAGGACGGGAGGGAGCGAAGATTACCGTAGGTTATGCTAACTTGAAAGTTGTCGCTAACTAGACAGATGTAGGGATGGGTACAGTGAGACTGGGCGAGCTCTCTTTCCTGTAACATCGCCTATGACGCAATCGACGCACTGGACCTTGTAATAAAACGCCCAAAGAAACAACGAACACTTCGAAGATAGAACTATAGAGAAGAACGACATCACATTACAGTACTAATAAAAAGGTTGTCCAGATTTTTCTTAGAATTATTCAGCGGTAGGACGAAAAATATGCAAAGCATTCATACAAACTTTTTTATAGAGGCAATGTGTATCTCTGGGCACTTGGGGAGATACCTTCGAGAAATCGCATAAAGGCTCAATTTTTTGAAGGCTTAATATAATCATACAGACAATTTTAAGCTTTAATTGATCGCCACATTTCAGAATTATGTAACAAAAATACTAACTGTGAGTATAAGACTGCTTTGTTTCTTTATATCAAAGATATGTTCTAATTCAGTAAAGACTGTTTTGAAACTTATTAACGAGACTTATATTCAGTAGCTATGGGACGCTGGCTGAAAAAAGCATTTAGAAAAAAACATTAAAACTAGCTTAGATACCTCGGTTAGAGGGCTACACTTGCCCAAATTTCCAGTCTCGGGCCAGGCCCGACCCGTACAAAAAATATTGGCCCGGCTCGGTATAAAAGCCCGATCTCGGCTCGGCCCGCTCCAGTATGAAAGCTAAAAGTTTGCCCCAAGCCCGGATCTGCCCGTACAAAAACTTAATTGGAACTTCACCGCCAGACTTAATGTCTACAAAACATGCCGATATTTCTGAAGCAACATTATTCTACAATTAAAATTATTCATAAAGTCCATTTACTTATGCCCAGATTTTTTTTCAGATTATGTTCGAAATTTATGGAATACAGAATGACAACAATATTAATGACAGTTAGATAATTGTGTATGTAGACACTCATTAAATATTTGGATTATACAATTATTATCAGATGAATATTCATTAAGAATATTAACGTAGTTTAGAATTAAATAAACAAATAATAAAAGAAATCAAAATTTTAAAGCTCTACAAAGTAAAAAATACATTTTTACTTTCTTCTATATATAACAGAAGAAAGTATTGTAATGGAAATTTTTTTCGACTTCCGGTTTTCGAAGGATTTACACCGAAAGAGATCAGAAAAACATGTTTTTACAAAATATCTGTCAGTCCGTGTGTGTGTCCTCTTTGTATCATCGAAAGTGTATGAAGTTATGCATAGAATTAAACCAAATTTCATTTATAGGTTTTTGACTATGACTAGCAGGTCGTACTAAAATTTGGGGATATTCCGCCAAAAGGAGGCGCTGTGATAGAGATGTTTGTGCAATATTTTGTGGTTTAACTTCGGCTGTTCATGCAGGGAAGGTAACCTGACGCTTCACAAGCAGCTGACGTAAAACAGAATTCTGTAATAGCGAATTTTGAAGTATTAACATGTATAGATAGAAGAAAGTTTTGAGATTGGCACACCCGACTAGTTAAAAATATATCTCTTTGATTTATAAAACCAAATTAAATTTCTAAAATTATGCTAAAAAAATGCACAACATCATTACAATTTTTACGAAAATAAATTAATACTAGCATAATACTAGTATAATACTAGTATAATATTAATACTAGTACTCGACCCGAAAAAAAGAAGTCTGGTCCGGCCCCAATCTCCAGAAAAAGCGAGGCCTGACAAGCGGGTTGGGCCGGGCTCCGCCAGAGGCCTTTTCCCGTGGAGGCCTCTAATGTCGGTTTACCGACTCTTTTTTAGCTTAGGAGAGGGGGGGGGGGGTAGATCCGCCATTGTACTGGGGTTTAATACACCCCGAGATTTTTTTTACCAAATGCAAAATACCAAATCTATGGAACGTACTGCTGCATGAATCAAATGCGGTTTGAATAATTTTTGTCTTTTTAGATTTTTTTTAAAAGTTTAAATCACATGAAAAAACTCTAATAAAAGTGATAAAAATTTTAATTTAAAAAAAAGTCACTTTGCAATTGCATAAAAAAAAATAATTTATTGTACGCATATATTTTTTTTAATTGTAAATTGTTTTTTTAATACTACGAAAAATGCAATAAAAATTCACCAAAGTAAAATTTAAAGAATAACATTAAATAAGGATTGAAAATCGCAATTTATTTATCAAATTTGTATCAGCATCACAATGAATGTTGTGTTCAATAATGTAAAAATAAGTAGTATAATTATTATAAGGTAAAAACAATATTTCTCATTGTAAGCGAAAACTGTATTTTGATTCATTTTCATACCACCCAAAAGAAAAAGTCTAACATGTTATAGGTCTGGTACGCAAGCAGTACGTTGGATGGATCAATAATCTTGCCTATGTGGTCTCTTGCATTTGAAAAAAAAAAGTATTTTGTTTTCTCATCCTTTATCAAGAGAGCAACAATCAGAAAGTCTTTGATGTCAGAAAGTCTTTGAAAGTCATGGTTGTATAATGAATACTATATATAAAAACATTTATTGAAATTCTTAGTTTATTTATTTATTTGTTTTTTAGCTTAGCGTATAATTTTGTCATTGTCACCCACTTCCTTTTCACTGTTCGAAATTTGATTTATACTCAATATATTTTCTTCTGACCCGTCTAATTCTTCCTCGATATAAATTTCTAAGTCACTCGACGAATCATTTTGTAGTTCTGGTTAATCTTTACGGGCTTACATTTGCTGTCATATCACTTTTGCTTTATTCACGTTGTGATCACGATATTCTCATTTATATGTTTTTATCTATTAAAACTTTTAAATACGTTAAGTAATTTAATAAAATATGATTACTAACAAAAAATAATAAAAACATTTCAAAATTTACGTTAAAAGAAATTGACGAACATTTACATTTACTGCACACTTGGGTTTGGTAAACACCAAAATCGCTAATAAAGCAAATTTTAGACAATTAAATGAATGATTTAGGCTCTGGATTATAAAATTTCTTCCCAGAATCCTTTCCCTTAATGCAAGTCAAATAAATACTTTCTTCTTAAAATCATCAAAAATTGCAGGGTTGTGAAAATTACCCAGGGTGTGAAATACCAAAGTGAGCCGTCCCAGGGTTAATATTTACACACTCGTTTCACAGAATTGTTTAGCTCCAATTTTCAAATGCTGCTTTGAAATTTTTATTTCGTTTTCTGTCCCTCCGCTTTTTTTTCCTTTTTTGATCCACTATTTAGAGTTTAAGAAAAATCATCATATTTGTTATAAATATGAAAATAATACTTTACTAGGCATATAATTGAATTAGAGATTTTAAAAGATTAAAATTTTTCATGGATATATTTTTTTGATAAACATTTTGATGAAATAAAATTGAGCATTATTTCATTTTTTAAATATGATATTTGGATCACCTCCGTCCCTGTATATTACAGAGTTAAAGCATGCTCAAACATCTGTGGAACGTTGATCGTAAATATGCGAAAAACCTTAATAATTCAAATTAAGTACTTGTTGTAAAAGGTTTAAAGTAATTAATAAAGCTTACTTACCACTGGCAGAGGAAAGTAAGTAGTTGTAAGTATCTTGATTCTCCGTGCAGAGCAGACAGGACAGAAGTAAAAAATCGATATCATTTTATCTATTTGCCCCTTGTACAAACAGTAGGGGAGCGTGTAATGAGGTGATCAGCGTAATTTAAAAGGGCAATTAAGGAAACCAGTAGGGAACTTTAAGTTAATGAGCCATCGTACAGTTTTATCTCTTTCTGCAACTTGGCCACTCTCCGCCAGTTTTACGCAACGAAAACGCGGTAAGACTATAGATAAAAAAAAAAAGAAGCCTGGCCAATAAATCTGTTGAAAGGAATATTCATAATTAGCTAATGATATTGTGTTTCTATATTGTATGAAGATTAGCTCAGCTTATTAGCTATAAAATAAAGATGAATGCAGTTTCGTTTTCATAGCTTTTACCTTTTAATATACTTAAACTGCGTCATTAGTATTTTTTTGATGATTTAAATAGGTTAATTACCAATTCATGTTTTATGATATAGGAAATATCATATGGTTAAGGTAAAAAATAAACCCCCATAGTTATTAAAACTATTTGCATGCTCGATAATTTGAGTAGAGAAATAGTTTCTCATTATAATGCAATAAACACTTTTAGAAAAATCTAGTTTTTTTTTTTTTTTTTTTTTTTTTTTTACTATCTGAATTTTGTTCATATTTTTCAATGAAGTTCCTCTAAATGAGAACTAATCATATTTGCTTTATTCAATACTTTTTTTTGGGGGGGGGGAGGAGGGGGCGCAGGAGTTATTTTTGATAGAAAAGAAAAAGTGTTAACTATTAAATGTTGGAATCTGGTGAACCTTCTCATTTTCTAATACTCACACAGATATATTTAAAATTTCTTTCTTTTGATTTATTTTAAAACGTCATCAATACGATTACTTAAGTCTACTTTTTAAAAAGAGTATTAAACAGTATATTTATGCCTTTAGGTTTTGAAAATGTTTTGTCGGCCTTTTTTAGATATATTTTGCATAATCAGCAGTGGATATTGATTTATTGCAGTGGAAGATTGTAATAAAAGTATATTGCGTGATAGTTTTTTTCATATTGTGAGAATTTAAACAAATATCTCCAGCCAGTAGCTTCTGGTCAGGGGTCACAATGACTTTACTACCAGTGGTTTCGTAATCTAAAATTTTCCTTGTTTAATCGTAGAACATTCCTCGATTAATTAAGGTCAAATTTTACGTAATATTATTCTGGTAGTAAAGTCATTGTGAACCCCCTGACGAGCCGTCACTGCTCCGGCCCCTAAAAAACTAATATGTTGAATTTCATAAGATTTTGAAAATAAGGTGCATTTGAACAAATATAAGTTCAAATAAAGTTCTTAAATATCTTTAAAAAATATTCCAGAAAATTAAAATTAATTAATTTAATGTAAATTTTCAAATGGTAAATGTTTATGTATTTATTTTTATATACGTGTTATTTCTCAGAACTTTTATTTTCGAAATTTCTAGACAAATATTGCCATAACGATATTTGATCACTGCAAAATAATACTCATTAAACTTTCGACAATAGTACGCTATAAATAAGCACAATCAAACAAAACAATAACATATAAACTCATACAGGATTATTTAAATAGTTAAATTCTTTTGTGTCGTGATATTTTTTTATTCAAATAAAACTGAGCATGGAGTTTAAAACATATAGTAATATTATATCTTGATATTAGTATCATTGTTAATCTGAAACAGAAAGCTCTATTAAAAAGTTAAATTATAAAAATAAAGTTAACCTGTAATAAAACATTAATTTAAATATTGACTTTTTTTATTGCATTACCTGATCTAACGCCAGCTTTAACTCTGCAGATTGCTGTTGTCCCGCCAAAACCATGTCTCTGCTGAAATCATGCATACTGAGATCATTGATGTACAAACCCGTGTGCACCATAGCATCTAAATCACGCATTCTAGAGATTATGTAGAAAAAAATTCTGAGATAGTTGACAAATTTGATTAAAAACAAAACAAAACAAAAAACACTTATGTGAATCAGTCTTGTTTAAAAAAACAGCTATGAGTTCCTTTAAAGGATAGATTTTTATTGCGAAAATCCTAACTAAACTATACCAGAAAAACATTTACTAATATAAAATAAATTAATTAAAGCTACTTTCCTTCAAATCAACATTTATCAAATACTTATAGTTACAAATTGGGAACATAATTTATTAAAGCATTAAAAATATTTTTAATATCTGATTTTATATAAAATAAATGAGAAACTTCTAAACTTAATATGAAAGAAATAATTGTTAGTTTGTGTGCACTTTCTATATAATTGAAACAAATTTTTAGAGGTTCATAATTTTTAAAAATTCCTCTTCAGGAAATGTTTCTTATTTCTGTGTTGTATGACGAATTATTGATCATTCTATTATTCTTTCGAATTCTAAATATCCACAAATGTATTCCGATTTCTTTGGCGTTCAAATTCTATTAATTATGTCAGTTCATGCATACTTAAAAACTAATTAATGCTGCATTTTAACAAATAACAATTGCACTAAATGCACGGAGCATTTCAGTAAACATTAATTACGCGGCAAAAGCTACGTTACCGAACACATTATACATTCCAACTTCAACTGAGAACGAAATAATTATATAATTATATAATTGAAAGAAAGGGAGAGACAGATAGCGGTTACGTATAATTATTCAGAGATATGTGGATATATTATACACATATAATTATATGTGGTTATTAATAAAAAATATATATATTTAAAAAAAATCTGGTTTTAATTGATTTGAAAAATACCGGACCGTTGGAAGCTATGATAGTAATAATTGATAAAACTATACTTGTTTTTTTAAGACGGTTCTCATAAAAATACTTTTCTCCGCTGAACAACACGAAACTTTCTGACATATTTTCTGATTCATTTTTAAACGCAAAAGCATGACACTTGCAGGTATGGTTATTGAAATGATTTGTAACCATACAGTTGTTTTCATTTTTCGATGAATGAAGCATATATTGAGTTATAAGCAATCATTCTCTAACGACATCAGTTTTTTTTCCTTTTCCGAGCTGTTGCGCCCGGTTCAAAACGACACCTTTGGCAGCATTTTCTGAAACATCTTCTGCCTTTACCGAAAAAGGAAAAAAAAAACAGATGAGCACCTGCCAATTTCATATGTTTGCAAACAAAAATTAATTTAAAAATGTGTCAGAAAGTAGGTTTGAATTTGAGAACAGCGTTTAAGAATTAATTTTCACTTAAAAACTCTGGTATTTCAGAATTGTGATTAAAGTTTGTACTTTCATATACCTATTTACGCAATATTGTACTTAGCCCCGTGTTTTTATGGTAATGTTCAGAATAAAATTAAATTTGCTTTAAAAAAGTTATCCGATGAAAATATCTGCATCATTAAGTTGATGATACGAAAAAAAAAACTGAAAACTATAAATTAAAAATTTCATTAACAGTGCTTACAAAGGCGTTGCAAGATAGACCATGCTTTTCCATTCTTCCATGTACATCATTTGTCCTTTCAAGTGAAGCAACTTATCTTCATGCCCTTTACAAACAAAAAGAAAATTACAAAATTAATTATTGTAGCAAATTATTTTATGTACACTTTACTTAACAGTAATTTTTACTTAAGATGGGATACCGATGTAAAATCTTAAAAAATACAATTGTTTTTGCCTAAAAAACTTCCGTTTCTGTAGTTCACAGTGGTCATTTTTGCTAATCTAGCTGGTACCCGAATTCTAAAATGATACTTAGCTGAAAAAACATCTAAAATAATCATAAAATGTTTGAAAACGAAAAAGGTGTAAAATTTCGCGATGAAAGGGTTAGGGGAGGACAAAGAACAAGTGTGTTCATTTCTAGTAATTCACTTTCTCGTGTCTCAAAATATGAATACAATTTTCCTGCCGCGTGCCGAAGCTGACGTTAAGTTTTTTCTGAATTTTTTTTTTGTAAACTCAAAATATATTAGTATGTAGCCTTATCTCTGCATATATATATTTTTTTAAGTTTTAGTACTTGTAATGTTTAAAATGTAGTAGTAATGTTTAAAAAATATGAATGATTTTTAGAATTTAAAAATATTTTTTGAACCAGAAATTTAAAAGATTTCACGTAGCTTCACCGCCTTACTTGTTTGCACGTTTAAAATATATCTAATAGAGTATATTTTCGTAAATTTTATCTGCTAATATTTGCCAGTTTTTGTTTTACGTTTTACATTGTTTTCTTTCCTTAAGATTTGAAAGTGGTGTGAGCTATGATGTTCTCTTTGAAGTATGAAGTCAGTTACGAAATATAAAAAATAATTATCTCTAATGAAATTTTTTTGCGATAAAACTAGTTATCCAAATTACACTGAAGAAGAAAGGGCAAAAATGCGACAAAAAATTTTTAATGTTGCTTATAAAGAGAAAAAATGGTTGAAGGTTCACAAATGAACGAATTTCTTTCAATCTGAGGAAGGGAACTGGTTAAAACATATTTTTATTTGTACAACAGATTTTTCTTCCAGCTCCCAGACTATAGGAAAACCGAAAAAAATCTTCGAATGAATGTAAAGCGCGCAAGCGGAGTAAAAAATAAAGTTTGAAATCTTGTAAAAAATTATAATATAAATTAATTATCACATGCTACATCTTGTAGCTTGCGTGTTAGTGGAAAGCGAGACCAGGCTGATCTTTTAAGGGGTCATGGGACTTTTAAAATGCCGAAAAGTGAAAAACAAAATTACCATTTTTGTTTTTTATATCTTAAAAAGTATACATTACAAAGACACAAATTTTGATGGTCGTAACAGATGCACATTTCTTCTTTCATTTCATATTTTTTTCAGATCATAATGGATAAAATTAGTTGGTATAAGGGATTTTAAACTTGTCGAGCAAAAAGTTGGAATCGCAGGTTGCTCACATGATTACAAAAGAATTTCTGCATGTAAAACAAAATTGTTGGTATATATAATTATACTTGGGAGTCTTGTTTTTATACTGAACCTAAAAACGTATTTATATATAGCATTTTTATGTTTTAAAAATAGAACTGTATCTTGCTAATATAAAATTTTCAAAAGTTTAGCAATATAACTTTTACTAGAAAAAATATGTTTTCAAGGGAATTAAAAAAAAAAAAGATGAAAATTTAGGTTTATTTTATCGAGCCTACTATACAGTATAAATCCCGAAAATTTCATGAAAAAATATCGAAAAGTTTTTTAACTACCTTGCGCACAATGCCCCAAAATCACATTTTAAGAAAAATGACTAAGTTCTCTCTTTAAAAATATTCTAAACAACTATTAAGAGTGTGACTCATTTTGCTGCAAAGTGTTCAGAAGTGATTACTCTTTAATATGTATATATATCCAAAGATTAGATGTTTTGCAGGTTTAAAAGTCATGTGCCCCTTAAGGCAAATAACTTCTGAATCCCCGAGGAGAACTTAGAAAATAAAGAGAATATGTACATAAAACCAGCAACATTCCCAAAAAATCAATTCTATTCGAGCCATTGTATTATTTGTTGTTAATAAAATGACCAAGCAGAAACGTATATCTGTCAACAAATAAATAAATAAATAAATAAATAATAAACGAGGAATACCAAGCCGGCATTCTTCCACAGTCAAAAAAAAAGAATTTTTGTCCTTGAGGAATTATTATAGCTGATGTTTCGGAATAGAAGTCCCAGTTCAATTATTAGTGAAGTATACAATAGATTAGTTTTGCTGCCCCAAGAATTATTTCGAGATATTCGCAACGAAGATACTTACTGCTGCTTTAAATTTTATAGTTTTATTATTAGTTTACAAACAAAAATCTGCAAATAATAATTGTGAAAAATATAATTTATTAATTAGGGCTTCTTTTTGTGGATTCTTTAGAAAGAATTTCATTGATTGATAATCGATGAATCAATGACAATACACTTTCGTAATACATGTTCATAATTCATTAAGTAATATAAAACAAAATTTTACTTATATTTCTCAAAATGTTTATGATGTATACATACAATAACTGTGTGATTATTTAGGGTCTATGATTTTGATTAAGAGATTTCAGTTTTATTTCAGTTTTATTTTTTTGCTAAAAGATTTTCTCTAAACTGAGACTCAATCTAGGCAATAATATTAGTCTATCCTAAAACATATGAATTTCATATTTGATGTTTAAAACGTTAATTAGATGTTGGAAATCGATATTTAACTGTTTTTTTTATTGTTTGAACTAATAAATGTAATCTCCAGACTCATCTGTTTAGAACAAATCATTTTTGCTTGCTAGATATGACAAAATGACCACTTGCTTAAAGCTCAATAAAAAAAGAATTAAAAAGGCGTTTGTACCAGTTGCGTCATCTGCCAAAGCGTCAATATGACTTTCACAACTTTTAAATGTGTTTTTCTCAAATTCTGTTTTTTTTTTTTTTTTTTTTTTTTTTTTTTTTTTAACTGGTGGGCATATTGAGAAAATTAATAATTAAGCTATTGACTTCAAAGATAGAGTAAAGCTACATGATAATTCCTTTTTTTTTTTTTTTTTTTTTTAAGAAAACGTGGCTTTTGAGGGCATCTTCTGCCCTTTTTATCTAAAATTTTACTTTAAAATTAGAAAAAAATTAATAAAGACATATTTTTTGTGAAAATGAATAGTTTGTCAGATTTCTACATTGGATTTAAAAAAATTAAACCCTATTTTGTTTCAAAACCGTCATTACCAAGTAACAGTGTCCACCAATCAGAATGAATACTACAAATCTTTTTCTTCTTCTGAACTTTCTGGTGATCGGATAGTTTTTATTTTTATAGAATTTGTTTTTTAAAGTTTGTCTAATTTAATGTTGATTTCTGTTCGAAAATAAATTGACAATTTTTCTCCATAAATCTACAGAAAATATCTTAATTTAACGGGCATTACACCGTCATCCCTTTTTCAAAAAATACGCCCAAGCCTAATAAATTTAAGTCATAAATTTGATGTCCTCATTAATTCATACGTAACTCTTTTCGCTGTTTGTCCAAAGAATGGTTTTATTGAATTTTTGATTTGAAACAAGTGGCATATAAAGATATAGAAAAAGAAAGAGAGATAAGCTACAGACTACATGTTAAAATTTAAAATAAAATCCTGGATTTCTGAAACATAATATTTCAATAAATCCCATTTATTAGTGATAAATAAAATGGTGTATTTATATTTTGTGTTCGTCATTTCCAACAAATGATTTTATACACCTTTGATGCCCGATTCTGATAATTACATTCATTTCTCGCTATCGTGTAAGGATCTACAGTAAAATCATAATAACACTATTGCATAATTATTCAAATTACATAATACATTTATATATTTATTGCAAGAAAAGAAAAATATTTTCCTAAAATATGATTCTAAGTTTATACTAAGACACACGATTTTTAAAATTCAATATGCTTGTAAATTGCAGTAACAGCAGTTGCCAGTTTATTTACCAGTAATTTACTTAAATATTTTTCAATTATTTCTAGAATTTAAATCATATATTTCTGCTGCGAGTAATAATCGAAAGCCCAGCTTGTCGAAATTCTGTTCACAATTCAATGCTTGAGAAAAAAAAATCTCAGATTCGGTTTAATTTTAAATGTACAAACAATGATGTCAGTAAAATATTTCAGTTTGTACGAATCTCTCACGTGCGGAATTATTAAAATTCCACTAACTTAAATAAATATTAGAATTCATTGCACTTTTTTTAGAACGAATTTCGACAGAAAGAACATACCGTTACATCGAAATCTTTAGCAATACTGAGGCAAAAGCTCTATTCAAGAAATTACATGAAAATTATGCCATAGAAACGTGTTCTAAACTTTAAAAAATTATATAAATAATAGGATTAGTGAGTTATATCTATAATGTACTTTATGGTAAAGGCAATTTCCATTTAAACAATTTCCTAAAAAAACTAAAAATTCTCTTACAACAGATTTTCATTACTGAGAACAGGTATTGACATTCCTATAATGTTCGTTCTATAACGGCACTAACTTTCTTCTAGAAACGTGATCTAAACTTAAAAAAAAGGTATGTAAATAATCGGATTAGTGATTTCTATCTATAATGTACTTTATGATAAAGTCAATTTCCATTTAAGCAATTTCATAAAAAAACTAAAAATTAAAAATTCTCTTACAACAAATTTTTATTACTAAGAACAGATATTGATACTCCTATAATGTTCGTTCTAACGGAATTTGACTGTATATTTTATTCTTACCTATAGGCATACAGATTATTTGATCAAGTGATAAGACAATTATAGAAAACTTATAGGTTTATAATTCAAAAGTATTTTAGTGATATTTAGTGTTCTCAGACATTTTAAGGCATACACTTTTAAAATATCCTTCGGTATCAATCAAATGAAAACCCTCTCCACCCCTCCTTGCTGACGAAACATACCATTTTGACACATCTTGAATGTAGCTCCGGCAGTGGAAAATTACGGGTGAACGGGATCACCAGAGCAGATGGAACATTACAATGTTATATAGGAATGACCACTAGAAAGTTTAAAACAAGATTAAAAGAGCATATGGCAGATATCAAATATGACAGAAGAACTGCAGCACTAGCAAGACTACATAGATCCGAGACTTTAAAAATTGATTTTAAAAATAGTAAAATAATTTATCCACCAAGGCTCTATTTCCCATCTATTATCCGTGAATCAATAGAAATCCATATGCGTAAAGTGAACATTTGCAATGAATCCGCCTCATTTGAATTACCTAAAATTTGGCACAAGGTACTTTTCAATTTTAAAAAAGCAATAAGGAAATATAAATTTTCACATTTACAGTTGACTATTTCAAGCATTTACGGGGAAAAATATAAGTGACACGAATCAATTAAAGAATGATAAGGAGATAGAAATTTTAAATGGTCTGCAATTTTTCCTCGAAATTTTGCTATATGCAGCATAAGAATGAAGTTAGTAATGGTTAAAAAATAGACAACAAGTTAAGGTCATCTTACTAAGGTCATCTTCATTTGTATCAGAGCTGAAGCTAGTCGTGGACGAAGCGTCATCTTCTGGAGGGATTTCTTCTTTAGCTTTAACAGGCTCCACGGACGAAAGCTCAAATATGTTATTTGTGTGGCTGTGAATCTAAAAAGGATATTTAGGATGTTTCCTTTTACAAAATAGTCATAAATGAAAAATAGTATTTTTCAAATCAAAAATGGCCAACGAGACAAAAGCAAGCAAATATATTTTCTTCCGCAGCCTATATATATTTCATGGCAGGAAGCTGATTTTTCTTTTGCACACTTACTTTTAACATAGCAACAGATAATTTTAGGACAATGATTAAAAAAAGAAAAAAATCACCTCAGAGCACTCTTAAATTCATAATTATATTTTCGCGGAAGACTTGAATGTAGAATAATATTTCTACGACACACATAAAATGCTTAATTATACTTTAACTAAAATAACTAAAATACTTAAATTAGGGTGATAAAAAAGTGTATGAAAGGAACATACCCTTTTTCAGTTTTATGTATAAATAAAATACTCGATCACAGCAAAGGAAAATTTTATATTATATTACATTTTCTAATAAAATAACAAGAATTAAGTTCTTAAAAACTTATTTTTGCTATATTAACATGTAATGAAGTAACCGAGTTTGTCCTTTTCATGATATCTGCTTTGTAAAACCAAAAATTTAGATAGGTGTGTCTTAAATTTTATTCCCGGAATTTAACCGAGTTCTATTTTCGTTTTAAACTTTATTCATTCCAAAAATGCTCACAAATATAGTGTATCGACTATCGATCGTAGTGTATAGTGTTTTTGTATTGAAAGATTTTTTTATTTTGTAATATTTTTAAATACACTATTGAGAGAATATTTGTTACCGTATATTCCGACGTATAACGCGCTCCTGAGCATAACACGCAACTACGATTTAAGCCTATATTTGCTTGTTTTTTGATGTATTCACAGTATTACGCGTACCCCCTTCTTCGCAAAGAAACCTTCATGAAATATGTGGCATGAAAATACAATCTATTCGAATCCCCGCAAAACGTTTGGAATCCTGCTCCGGTCGGTTCGCTTTTTTGAAAAGCCTCCGTTTTCAGCACCTTGGCGCGAGGGCAACAGTTGGCGTGCTGCTGAATCCAACGCTACGTACAGAATATGTTTTTTTTTTTTTGTGTGTGTGACGTCATACGTATAGCAAACAGAAACCCTATTATTTTGCTGCTGTGAAAGTCAAAGAGAGTGTTTTTTTTTTCCCGAAATGTTAACAAGTGGAAAATATAGTATGAGGAAATGTTATTTTACCGTGGTGAAATGCTTTTGATTTCTGAATACATATAATTCAAGGATAATAAAGTTTTTTTTTCTTTTTTTCCAGTTTAGTATTTTACACACACACAGGGTTGTTTCGTCCGCCGCCAATTCACATTCAAGTTCAGATCAAAGCAAAAAAAAAAAAAACATGGACAACGATTGGCGATAGAGATAGTTGCGTTTTCTCTCTTACGCCAATTCGCCAAGCTGGTGTTGAAAACGCGAGGCTTTCAGAAAAAGTCTCCGGTTCATTCAACTAATCTTGTCTTCTTTTCTTGTTCATTGATAGTAAAATCTCAATTATTATAGCTTTTCTTAATTCTTATTCTTTCAATTTTATACCTGGTGTATAACGCGCACCTATAATTTTTTATACATTCTCTGGTTTCAAAAATGTGTGTGTTATACGCCAGGATATACGGTAACTCTTCGTCTTTTTTAATATATTTGAATTTTTTGACGCATATGCATACACATTAAGGTATAGTTCTTAAATTCCCTGCTCAACACCCGAAAACTTTCTGACACATTTTAGGACTCATTTTTAAACGTGAAGGCATAAAATCGGCCGACCTGACTATTGAAACAATTAGGAACCGAACTGTACTTTCAATTTTTTGATAAATAAATTACTTATCGAGTTATAAGTGGGTGACAACAAGTTTTTCTCTTTTCCCGCACTGTCGCGTCCGGAAAGTCGTTTCAAAACGCCAACTTTGACAGCATTTTCAGAAAGATATTCTGCATTTACTAAAAAATGGAAAACACCATTCGATTACACAGTTTCTGAATAAGAACACCTGACAATTTCATCCGTTTCCGAACAAATTTAATTCAGAACTGTGTCAGAAAATAGCTCCTTTGGATTTGAGAACAGCCTTAAAACTTTTCTCATCTAATTCAAAGAAACTGTGTATATTTTGTATAGATGGGCTGATATTTTCTTCAAAATTTGTCTACAGTAAATTTTTTAAAATTTGTTCAGTAAGTTTTTATCCAGTTTGCATCTTTTTCTTAGTTCAAGTATTTTTACTGCATCTATAACTATATTCTTCCACATAAAAAAATTCTTCACAGAAAGCAATAATTTTGTCTAAAGATGGGAGAATAAAGTTTTAATGATTTTTTCGCATGTTCCGCAATCTGAAAATTCTTCGCAAAAAAAAAAAAAAAAAAAAAAAAAAAAAAAAAGTTTCCTTAAAAAATGGTCCTTATTTAATCTTGTAGTAATTTTTCGAAAGATTCACAAGTGCTTTTCCAAATAAATCGCGAAATTTTGAAGAACTAAAATTTAATTTAGAAAACTCTGTTCGAACCACAAGCAACAAATAAACAAAAATATAAAAATAAACCAATTTAAATCTTTGCCGGGAAAAAATAAGAAACCCTTCCAGAAACTGAGATTTAAAAATTCACTATTTTACTTTTGTAGATCTCAGTAATAAAACAGCCGCAAAAATAGATTTCTTTCGCAATTGTGACAAATACTTGTACTAGTTAAAAGAAAGTAGCATCGGATTTTGTGTACCACATAAAGTAAAAAGGACGTTCATAAAATAAAAGGCAGGGCAGCATGCATAAATATAGTTAGAGTTTTTTCCTTCCACAAAAGGTTAACAAGAAAGAAAAATCATGCTTGAAGCATAGATTATGAAACACTTTCCAACACTTACAGAATACTAGAACGGAACTTCACCGTTTAATAATGCATGAAAGAAGATTTCTTAAGCAAACAATTTAGAAAATGCATAATAACTGAAAACGTACTTTAAAAAAAAAAAAAAAGTCCATAGGCGGCAATGTATCCAGTTCTTTGCGTGGCCTCGCATTTCCATTTAATTATATTTTACAAACATCTCTTAGTATAATAAATATAGTTCAGCTGGAAAATACATAACTCAATAATAAAACAGCATTATGCAATTCACTCTCATACACAGTTTACGAATTCTTTTGTGTAGCCCTATATATGATCTACAGAATTTATACACACTCCGCAGTACGAAAAAAAATATTTAGACTTAAAAACGTCTAAACTGTTCAAAACTGAAAACGCACTTCCAGCATTTATCGCTTATAGACTGTACAGTAACCCAATTCTTTCGTGTGACCCTGTAAATGAAATGCTTTGCACTCCATATTCAACTGAAAGCATTTTTAGTGCACCTCAGAAAAAATTCATATCAATTTAATTATGCTTGAAGTAGTATAACATCATTAAAATACACCGCAAACGATTTATCCCCATAGACCATAAAATAACGAGAATATTTTGAGTGTTCCTGTAAACGTGTAAACGAACTAAAAATTCTACACACTCCATTTTCAATAGCGGACATGTCAGAGTGAACTTCAAAACATATATCAAATACATGGTAATCCGAGTATATTTACGAGAGTTAGAGCTCGGACACACGGCAGACAGACAGACAAACTGAATTCATAAACACTTTCCAACTATATTGGAAAGTGATAAAAAGGGAATTTTATCAAGAAATATACCCCATAACAAGCGTGTATAGTAAAAATTTTCTGCCCTACCTTTTATTCCTTAATATGTGTATGACAAAGCATAAATATAGGGGAGTTATTAATGACATACAAAATTTTGCATTTTTCTCACTAATTGAAGAAAAAAAATATATGTTTTCTGACATTTAGAACGTTTTAGTTTAATAGAAGTCAGAATTTTAATTTATTATTATTATTATTATTATTATCATAATTTAATTTACTCGCGCATATTTTTTTCTTGCACTAATAAATTTTTTAAATCATGCGAATATACTCTATATGAGTCATTAATTCTAGAAATGTACCAAATAATATCATCTAGTATTCATAGAAGTAATAATTGCAATTAAAAACATGTAATAATGGAGTGGTGCTGTACAATTATAATGTACATACAATAATTAAATAAAAAATACATTAATTTTTAATAATGTGTTTACAGAGTACGACGAATCACGTCAATAGACCATTTCTTTTCCTCGGATAAATAATTTATTTTTACTTCAGTGCTTTTAAAAACAACTACCAAATTAACTGGAATCTGAGATTGAACTAACTCCATATAACTGAGATTGAACTAAGTTTTGACATTTCTCATTTTAAGATGATGATTTCAATGTTTTTTAATGTTTATTGACCGTTTCGTGAAGGAAGAAAACCAGTCCGGGTTCAATCATACCGCCCTTTAATAACCCAACGGACCAAAAACCAAGCTAAAACCTGTTAGTTTACAGTAGTAGTGCACGGCGAATGACAGTGACAGGAACGGCCCATAGAGGAGGAATTTATAAAGGAGAGCTGAAATTCCAATGACAGTTTGGCGGGGAAAAACCAGTTTGGCGCGTTATCCTCCCACAGTCACGTGAGTGTGGGGAGAGAGATGTTTGCTTCAAGAAAAGTTTACTAGTCCGCGGTCTATTTATATTAGATGTTTATGGGACGTCCCTGTCACAGACATTCGCCAATCGGTTTTAGCTTGGTTTTTGGTCCGTTGGGTTATTAAATGGCGGTATAATTCAGCCTGTAGTATAGAAGGTCTAGTACTACGATTGCTACCTTCTGCATGTTTGGGAGGGAGGAATTTAAAAGTTGAGTGTTGAAAAGCACTATGTCCATGAAATGGGAAATGTTACAATATGGATTTAGTTCCTTTCAACAATCACCAGATTCAATTACAAAGCGGTAATCTTGAGTATTTATCGTTTTATTCTATAAATAACTTATGTCACAGTAAACTGAGTCCTATATACGGACATAATGTAAAAAGCTGCTAAATAATCTCTGTAAATAACCTAGTCTAATATGTGTTAAAAAAATCGTTTGATTTCTTCATTTTAATGCTAAGTAATTCTGAACGAAGAGATCACACCATCAGTTTTGTGGGCAAGATACAGACAGGTAAGAATTAGAAAATAATAAAATTAAACAGGTATAAAGCAAAAACATATCCGTGAGTAATGCTGACGTCATATTGACGATGGCAACACAAGACCAATTAATTTCGCTTTTATTTCATTTTTTTTTAACTTCTAAACATCGCACAATTTTAATTTTTGCACTGTCGATTAGAAAAAATTATGTTCTTTCAAATGCAATTTTTTTGAAAACTGTATCTCAATTTACTGATTTTTATGGGTTTTTAAATAATTTTCAAGCATTATTATTTTTTTAATTTATCTCTATTGCTTGCAGCCCAGTTAGAAAATATTAACAGGATTGCATTTAAAACAATATAAATAGTTCAGCATTTCTTTCTGGCTAATACTCCATAACGAAATTAAAACTTCATCAATATATAAATAAAATAATATAAATAAAATACAAATTTAACAGATAAATTTAATTTTCTACGCACTTAAACCACTGAAATTATCAAAATCAAAAAGACTGCTGTAAATACCGATCTTAGGCAATTTCTTCTGGTATTAACACGAGGCTAATACGAAAAGTATCGCTTTTAATAAATATCAAAACTTTATTTGAATACATTATTGATAGTTTTGATATAAAAATGCTTTTTGGTGGGAAATCCAAAAAAATATATTAAATGTTAGAAATCTATTAGAGTTTTCAATATATATATATAAAGCGATTTTCACCTATCTTCTGTAACCCCGTAAGCTCGGGTAGAATTCCCTGGCAATATCAATGGTACAAAATGTAATTTGACAGTATCATTTTACTAAGTCTAATATTTGGTGCATTAAAAATAAATTATGAAACAATATTACGTCTGGGGACCATTATGTCCACCGCCATTGTAAGTATTTCAAGGTACTTCTTCACAAATCATCTTCGCAGATAATGTACTATCTTCGTGAATACTAATATAGTGTTATAGATTTTTTTTTTAAAGCATTTCTTTGTATCCTTAATTTCACCTTTAAAACAAAATCGACAATTTCTAAAATACCAGAGGCAATCCAACTCGAGCAACCAGGTAAAGATGGCCGATATACTACCGGATGTACAGAACGTAGATAAAAATCGTTTTTAATTGAAAATTCTAATAGATTTTTTACATTTAGTATATTTTCTTAGATTGCCAACCAACTATATATCAAAATGTATTTATGGTACTTTCGTATTAGCCGCATGCCAGTTGTTAATCGGCTAACAGCTCACATCGGCTAAACATTTCACTAGTTATAGCAACCTTTGTGTTTCTGATTATTTATGTGTTTAAACGAGTAGTTCGATTACAAATTTGAGAAATTCGTGTTCTATTCATTCACTTATTTATTTGTAAAGTTTTAAATTCGTTTGGGAATTTAGGTATGGAATATTATACTGAAACAAATAAATGCTAAATTATTTGCATCGTTTTCAGTGCCAACTGGTTATTTTCATAGTACTAAGTTACTAAGTTAGTACTACAGTTAGTAGATAAAATTACTAGGTTAGAGGTTATGATATGAGAATCATATATTATGCTTCACCCTTCCCTTTTATTTAATAAATCCAAAAATTATCTATCTTCATGATGTCTGGTCACATAATATTTAACTTAAAATAATAACATTCCTTTTAATTAAATTATTCTTACGTCCTTTATTCGTTTTCTTCTTTCGGAACCCCTTTCCCCTTTTTAAAAGAATACATTCATACAAAATTCATAGATACTCTACTTTGTTAAATAAAGATGGTAACGAATTTTTAATATAAATTCTTTTAGCTGCGCAATATTCATTAGTTAATAAAAGACATCTGGCAAGCAAAGCAATGAAGTAACTCCTAATATGGTATCATTAACGAGTATCTATATTTCGTTTGTCTAAAAATAGCACAATGGCAGCTGAAAAATGAGATTTCGCCAGTCCCAAAATTTTTTAACTCATACTATGACCAAAGCCGTTAAAATGTCCTTGGCAGACATTATTTTAAAGTATGTAGAAGTTCTATGCCAAAAATGGTACCCTTTTGAAAATATTCTTTTTGATGTTATGCTCCCTCTGAAAGAATCCTCTCCAACTAGCAACCCTCATTGGCGAGTTCTGTAATCAGTCGATTTCAATCTTGCTAGAAGCAAGAATACACTCCTGCTCTTGCTTCGCTCCTGAAAACACTGCAAAAGCCCTCTTTATGTCCTTCGGCCCTCTCTTCTGCCGTATGGTCAAAACATCTTGCTATGGAATAAATATTTTATGTCAATATATACTGGAGTTTTTCTTGCATCGTTGAACCTGTGGTCTAGTATTTAAATTTATTACAACCAACCAAATACTTTACAGAGGCACAGTCTTCGCCCACCAACCAACCTACCCTACACGTCATTTTGGAACATTCCAACGAATATTGATTCAAAGAGGAGACAGTTTATCTGATTTCATATTTTCTGTTTTCAATCCTAATGACGAATACGGTTGTACTTGAAAGTACTTGGTTTAGATATATAATTTTACATTTTATTTTATGTATTTAACATTAAACACCTTTTAGTAATTTTGACTGAATAAATTCTGAACTTATTCATGTAACATGTCCTAACAAAGGTGGACATTGAATTGATCAATATTTTTTATTTATATCATAAATTAGTTTATAAAACTAATAAAACCATTTATGCGGCGATATATATCATCACATAGCCTTCTCTTTAAAGAGAAAACTCAAACTTCCTATCAACCATAATAATGTGTCCATCTTGTCTAGAAATAACATCTTTGCTATTAAAAAAAAAAAATGAAATTTAACAAATTACAACAACCATTGGAAAAATGTTCCCACAGCTAAAAAAAAAAAAAAAAAAAAAAAAAAAAAAAAAAATTATTCGTCATTCGATTGTAAGCAATGCGTTATTCCACCATCGCATGTCGATGTCGCAGATGTTTCAACCAGCTAACGATAAACGTTGCGCGATACGTAATAATATTTAACAACGACGAACAACTATGTAAAAACATTTCGTCTGAACCATCGCCGCAGTTATCATAACCGTTGCATACTGTTACAAATAAACACATTTTCCATTACTACAGTTGAAGAGATCCTGTCATTCTCTGCCCTCGCAAAATTATTCGTCGAAACCATCTACAGATAAACACATTTTCCATTACTACAGTTGAAAAGATCCTGGTATTATCTGTCCTCGAAAAAATATTCGTCTGAACCATCTACACAATCAATATCTCCATCGCACCCCTGACAGCGTTGAATGCATTCGTCATTCGATTGTAAGCAACGTACCTTTCCATCATCGCATGTTGATGTCGCAGATGTTTCAACCAGCAAACGATAAACGTTGCACGATGCATAATAATATTTAACAACATTCTGTCTGGAAGAATTGTTTAAACGAGTAGGTTGATAAGAGAAGCAACTGAACGCTATTGAGTAACATTAAGTCGTACAAATAAAGGGAAAGTGGTAACCAATATATGTTAACCAATATACCTTAATATTTTATCGGGTCCTTCCTACAATAACTTTAACTTTTGCTTAGATTGATGTTTGAGCTAAAGGTATTTTGAGGAAATTAAAGTTGAAGACCACGTTTTTTGCTTTATAAGACGATTTCTCATCCGACGTCAATTTTTGAATCCGTTTTTTTTTTTTTTTTCATATCTGATAGTTTGCATCTATCCTTTTTGTAACTTTAAGATTTTTGTAACGATTTTGTGCATTTCTATTGCCTATTCAAAAAAAAATTCTTCTAAAGTTACAGAATTTCGTTAAAAACGCTTAAAAAAATCTTCTAAATTTACAGAATTTCGTTAAAAACGCTTAAAAAATTCTTCTAAAGTTACAGAATTTCGGTAAAAACGCTTAAAAAAATAAAGTGACGACGCCAACAGCTCCATCCTCGACCGAAAACAACAGCTATTTTAATTGTCTTAATGTGTTATTCGACTGTATTAAATGTATATTGAGCCAAAAAACGAATTACAGATGTTTCATGTAACATTTGTAGTAGAGATCACGAGGAAGAATACCTTAATTCTGTTCACCGCTATTCGAACTTATTTTCTAAAGTTAAAGAGCAAAAGAACTGACAGATGAAAAAACTATAACGTTATCTGATAATCATTTTCCAATAAACATTCTAAAATCACATTTACCTTGAAACAGTATAAGACCTTTAAAATGCACTTCAAATAATAACCAGCCATGGACGGTAATGTATTCAAATTCTTTTATGCTGTCCTGTATGATAATTATAATAATAGATGCTACAATAGAGAATATGTGCTAATGTATTTTATAAACATAAAGCAATTTCAATGAGTTTGAAATACTATAACATCTTTAAAATTCCTTTTAAACAATTAATTACATCTATATTATAGAGCAAAAACATGTCCGTTATTAACACTGACGTCATATTGACGGTGTCAACACCTAACCAATGATTTTTTTCTTTTACTGCAATTTTTTTAACTTCTAAATATCGCACAATCTCAATGTTTACAACGTCGAATGGAGAAAAAAAGATATTTATTCAGATGTAATTTGTTTGAAAACAGTATCTCAATTTACTGATTTTTTTTAATAGTTTTTAAAATAAGTTTCAAGAATGAACTTTTTATTAATGTCTATATTGCGTGTGGACCGATTACAAAAGATTAACACGTTTGCACTTAAAAGATCATAAAAGATTTAGTATTTGTTTTCGGTTAATATTCTATAACTAAATTGAGACTTCGTCAATAAATAAATAAAATAATACAAATAAAACACAAATTTCATAGACATCAAACTACGTGCTTAAATCACTGAAATTTTCAGAATAAAAAAGGCTGCTGTAAGTAGCGAAATCTTTGGTGATTTCTTCTGTTATTAACTCCTCGGGCATGCAGTTAATACGAAGTATCGCTTTTAATAAAGTTGGAAACTTCATTTGAATGCCTAATTGATAGTTTTCAAATAAAAAGGCTTTTCGGGGTTGTTAGTGGACGATCTTAAAAAAAAAAAAATGTAAAAGAGTTTTCAATGAAGAATAAAAGATTTTCACACAGATTCTATAACCTGGTTTGGATCCCCTAGTACAGATAATAACGTATCTTATTTTTTTTTGCACGGCCTTGTGAAACTATTTTAAATTCTACTCGCACAATTTACAACAGGGTAGTAAAAATCAATATCATTATGTAAATTGTTTGGACAGACAAACTGAAATAATGGACACTTGTCAAAATGTTAAAAACTATTAACTCTAAAACGAGTTTTAAAAAAATCTCCAAATATTTTTAGACTTGTAGCGTAACAATGTGGGTAACCTTCAGATATTTTTGTAAAATGTGCTTGAAACGTTTACAAAAAAGTGAAGAGTCGTACATCTCACACGTGATTGTGTGAGCATCACTTGATCATAAGTGGCAGTCTCCAAATAAATAGTGCCAGAACGAAATAGGAAGACCAAACTTTCGGAGGTATAGCTATTTTTAACTCTTCCTAACACGCCTCACAGCGAAGTTTTATCTTGGGAGGACAATAAAATTTCTCCGGCGCGAGGGTTATTATTGCGATATCTTCTTTTCATAACGTTACATTCGAGTGAGAATTAAGAAATTCTTCATTGCAATGAAGTCTTTTAAAGAGTTTTTTGACACTTACTAAATGCTATTGTCGTGGTATTTTTAATTTGAAAGTTGTAAAAAAGTGTGATTTTTTTTCTAAGAGTATAAAAGGGGGGGGGGGGAAATGTCGTCTAGTAATTTAGATTTATTTGGGCAGCATGAATTTGAAAATATGATATCGATGAATTTTGAAATTCTTATTTTTATGAGGGATAATATTATGAATATTTTTAATTTGATTGTTTCAAACACTAGAATGACTTCTACAATTTATGTTTCGCATAACATCCATAGGCATTTTGAATTTTCCCTATATCGTCTCACAGCGATATTTAACCTTAATAGGATAATAGCTTTCAAGCAAACAGTTTATAAGGGCAATAAAATTTCTCCTTCTCGAGCGTTGTTATTGCGATGCTTTCCTTTCGTAGAACTACAATCAAAAGATTATATGCGAACTAATTCTTCATTGCGATGGCATTGACTTAAACATTGTCTTCGACATTTACTAAAGGCATTTGTGTCGGTGTTTTATTTTGAAAGGTATCAAAAGAGAGTAAAGTTTGTTTTTCTTACTTTCTAGAAATGTTTGAGGTGCATAAAATGAAAAAGAAAATGTTGTCTGGTGATTAATATTTTTGCTACATGCATTTAAAAACATTATAAGGTATGCCGAAGCATTTTGATCTTCAAATCTCATGATACACAATACTTTTGATAAATATAAAAGAATAAATTTGGATGAGTTTTCTTCCTTTATTAAGTGACGCTTTAAAAAAAAATATATATATATATATATGGGGTTCAGTTTTCTCTGACACCAACTCAATAAATAATTCACTCAATTTACTTCAAATAAACTAGAAAACATCAAGTTAAAATTGAACTCTATATTAATAAAACTAACTACAAAGAAAGTTAAAAATACATGTAAACATATGAATATTAATGAACCATCTGGATTATCTGCATTACATCTTATTTAATCTAAAACATCTCAGTGTCGACGTCTTCAGTATAGTTCAAAAAACGAGTCTTAACTCACCAACTTCATTGACTCTGCCAAAGCTTCCCTTCGATCCAAAACACCTCTTTTGACTTCCTTTTGAAGTGTGGTTTGGAGCTTGCATGCTTCAACATAGATTATATGACGCAATATCAAGATGAAGTCGCTGATTGGCTTTGACTCTGTCGTTTTAGTTCAAGCAGGAAAACAGTTCAATTCCCACATTCGGCCATACTGACTGTCATCTGCCCTCAGGTGACTGATATGTAATACGTTTTTACCAAAAGAAATAAAAACAGCAACTAAAGTTCTTTAACAAAACGTTCACGAAAAAAACCACAATTCATACTATTCCTAAATATATCAACAAGTCTGTGTCAGTCTGCTGTCACAATTAGGATAATGTCACAATCAGGATTTCTTTAACTAAACTTCACCAGTATCGGTCCATGGCTTCATGTATTCAGCGCAAGTACTAGTAATCATTGGACCTTCTGTAATTCCAATTCTTTTCACATCATAGGTATCACCACTTTTTAATTTTACAACCTTGTAAGGACCCAAATACTTTGGTCTTAACTTTAAACCCGGACCTTGTTGTGTACGCTTTATAGCAACGATATCATTAAGTTTAAATTTATTAGGTTTTCTTCTTCTCAGGTTGTAGGTTTTGCGATTCTCATTTTGAACCCTTAAAATTTGTTTTTTCGCTTCTTTTCTCAATTCCTCACGATTATTTATAAAATCGGACTGTGTTTCAGCATTCAAAAGATTAGTAATTTCAATACACCTTTCAATCTTTTGTTTTACCTTAGGAATGTAAAAATCAGTTTCTAAGTTCTTTTCTGTTCGAACAACTGCATAATGACCCTTTTCATGAACAGCTTTGATTATATTCATTTGCATCTCCTCTGGAACAACCAACAAATCACTTCCGTTAACACATTTATAAAGAACGTTATTTTTTACTAAATAATCATCATAAGGTCTTACCTTCAAAATTTCTTTTATAGTTTTAATATAATCATCATTCTCTTGAGCCTGAGCAATTTTTAAAGTTAAACTATCCTGAACTACCATACAAACAGGATTCCTACTCAATGCATCAACATGCTACATTTTAATGCCTGGCCTATGTTCTAGTTCATAATCGAAATCAGATAACAGTATTGCCCATCTCGCAATTTTCGTACTCATCTCCTTTTTATCCATAGTCATTTTAAATGCATTACAATCGGTAACTATTTTAAATGGAATGCCTAATACATACACTCTAAATTTCTTTAAGGCCTCTATCACCGACAAAACTTCCAGTTCGTAACTAGTGCACTTCCGCTCCGATTCAGTTGTTTTTTTACTGGAAAAATACACAGGATGAAATTTATTATCTACTGGGGACTGTTGCATTAATACTGCTCCGTAGCCATCAATACTAGCATCACAATGAATTTCAGTTATACTTTTGGGATTGTATATTGACAGAACTGGCTCGGAAGACAAAATACTTTTAAGCTCACTAAAGGCTTTCTTTTCTTCCACATCAAATCGAAATTTAGAATCTTTCCTGAACATGTCGCTCAGAGGTTTAGCGATAACTGAGTAATTCTTTATAAACTTTCGAAAATATCCAGTTAATCCCAAATAACTTTGAATATCCTTGATACTTTTTGGTTCAGGAAAATTCATCACTGCCTTTGTTTTAAGTGGAGAAGGATATAATTTTCCATTCAAAATTCTATACCCCAAAAAATCAATTTCACGCCTCAGGAACATGCACTTTTTAATATTTAACTCTAATCCATAATCAGATGCGGTCTGCAGAACAAGTTTAAGCTTTTCTAAGCCTTCAGTTTCATTTTTAGAAGGTAATATTAGATTATCCATGTATATAACCACTACATTGTCCTTTAACAAACTTCGAAACACGTTATAAATATATTTCTGAAATACACTTGGCGAATTGGTCAATCCGAACGGGCACTTCAAAAATTCAAATTGGCCGTTATGAGTTACAAAAGAAGTGTACCTTCGAGAACCTTCCTCAACTTCTACATGAAAAAACCCATTTTTCAAATCGATTGTTGTGAACACCTCAGCCGAATGTAATTGATCTATAACATCATCTATGACAGGCAATGGAAAGTGTTCGCGTATAGTCTTTTTATTAAGACGTCTGTAATCAATGCAAAGTCTCGTTGTACCATCTTTTTTCTTAACTAAAACCACCGGCGATGAAAAATCAGAAGAACTTCTACGAATAATTCCTTGTGCTAGCCACTCCTCAATCTGGGTTTCAACAATTTTTTTCTCACACAGAGGTAATCTTCGAGGGGATGAACAAATTGGAATTTCATCAGTAAGGTTAATTTGCATTTTAACGTCAATCGTTTTTAATTTTGTAGGCACATAGCTTTCAATTAGGGAGGACAATTCTGAACGCAAGCCCTTATCAGTGACATAACTAAAATCAAGTTTAGGCTCATCTAAAATATTTACTATATTAACCAAAAAATTACTTGATTTATCCTCGGTTTTGCACATTTTTACTTCATCTCCAGAAATTGTTAAAGTACCTTGATGAATAACATCAATGCCAATAATTAAATCGAAATTAATTGAACTATCGTTAACGACAAAAATGTCAACTTCAAATTTCGAATCATCTACCTCATTTTCTGCCTTGAAATAACCTGCTGGCCTAATCAATGTTTTCCCCAAACCAGTCAAACACGTATCCGTAGCTTCCAATTTGAACACATTCCTCAAATTATCATAAACACTCTTTTTTAAAAGCGTTTTCTGGCTGCCTGTATCAATTAATGAAGTTAACTTCAATGAATCCAATTTAACCTCTTTAAGAATTAAATCCTTGAAACTCGTTACAATATTTATTTGAGAACGATCATTTGATGTCTTTACATCCTTTCTCCTACTGCATTCAAACGATTTATGACCATACGAATTGCACGAAAAGCAAAGAGGGCCTTTATCCTTGTTTCTACAGTGAATGCTTTTGTGATTTCCCCCCCCCCCCCCGCAGTTAAAGCAACGAATAGCCTTTACTACCTTTGACCTGTTACCAGATTCCATTTCGGGTTTTGATTTTAGCTTAACACCAATCTCTGGTTTAACATTTTCGCCATCCGATCTTATTTTTTCATATACTTTAAGCTTTTGCTTAAATTCGCTAATATCGTTACAACCATATAAAAATGATTTCTTGAAAACAGGGTCTTTAATACCACCGATAACATACTGAATTAAAGCAGAATCCTCTACATTTCCGCGAGAGCATAGTCGTTTCATATTTAAAAAATATTCATCAAGAGTTTCGCCATCCCTCATTTTCCTTTTACATAACAACTGATGCATTTCTGCAGAATTACAAACTGTATCAAATTCAGAAACGAGTAACGATTTCACTCTGTGCCACGAATTCAATTTGCTTTCACTTTCAATCAATAGTTTAGCTTTACCAGTCATACGGCGTTTCGCTAAAATTAATTTATGCAAGTCACTTAAATTGAATAAAGAGATTACGTCCTCAAAATCAGCGATCCATTTTTCGATACTTTCATACTGACTACCACTATATGTTGCAATCATATTTTCAATATCACTAATACCAATAGATGGTTTTAAAATAAAGTCAGGGGTTAAGCGTTGTGTCATTTCATTTTTATTGCTAGCAGAATAATTTATTTCAGAACCAGAAGCAATATCATTAATTTTATTGCAAGATACATTACCAGCACCAATGCTAGCATTATTTTTGGTCTCATTTATTAGCTCAGTTTCATCATCACTAATTTCATTATCTTCGGAAATTATCTTTGACCTCAATACGTTTAGATTACACAGGCAAGAAATAACCCTGACAACTATATCATCGAAAGTACCAGAATTATCAATACATAACACGTTACAAATGGTAATTAGTTCGTTTACCGAAAATTCATCTTTAATTTTTTGAACTTTTCCATTATATTCATCACTATTTACTTCAAACGGAAAACCCGTAAAGTCTCTAATTCTGGAACGATTTTTTCTATCACCTTCATGGCCAAAAATCAAACGATGTAAATTCTTAATACTGGATGTCTTTTCAGTTTTTAAAGAAATAACTAATTCTCGAATATCTACTAACCTTGACATGATAAAAATAGGTTCGAAAATATCACTTTAAATGTACATTCCTCTCATAAAATTCAGAACTCTATCTATTCAATAGTGAGCGTTAACATTCATTCGATCCCACTTCTGACACCACTTATGGGGTTTAGTTTTCTCTGACACCAACTCAATAAATAATTCACTCAATTTACTTCAAATAAACTAGAAAACATCAAGTTAAAATTGAACTCTATATTAATAAAACTAACTACAAAGAAAGTTAAAAATACATGTAAACATATGAATATTAATGAACCATCTGGATTATCTGCATTACATCTTATTTAATCTAAAACATCTCAGTGTCGACGTCTTCAGTATAGTTCAAAAAACGAGTCTTAACTCACCAACTTCATTGACTCTGCCAAAGCTTCCCTTCGATCCAAAACACCTCTTTTGACTTCCTTTTGAAGTGTGGTTTGGAGCTTGCATGCTTCAACATAGATTATATGACGCAATATCAAGATGAAGTCGCTGATTGGCTTTGACTCTGTCGTTTTAGTTCAAGCAGGAAAACAGTTCAATTCCCACATATATATATGCCTCGCATTAAGTGACGAGGAAATTTACTATTGCATTATTGATTAATAAAGAAAACATTATAGTAGAGTAAAGTGCCCAAATAATGTCCCTTTCTCCCCCTTCTCCCTCTAAGCAAAATTCGTAATTTTGAAAATTAAATTTCGCTAAAATTGCACATAAAGCAATTTAACGGGCTCTGATCCATACCAAAAACAGTTATTATTTTTACTCAGCAGAATTAATTGTCCTTACTGTTGAGTAAGTAAAAAAACTGAAATAACACAATTTTTGGAATTTTTAACAAGGGTTTTTAGTTCTGACCCCCTTCTTACAATAAGCATCCATAGGCATTTTGAACTCTTCATTGCGATGAGTACTTCGGCAGTTATTAAGGCATTTGTGTCGTTATTTTTAATTTAAAAGTTATCAAAAGAGAGAAAAGTTTTTTTTTTCTTACTTTTTAGAAATGTGTGAGTTGCATAAAATGAAACAGGCAATGTTGTCTGCTGATTAATATTTTTGCTACATGCATTTAAAAACATTATAAGATATGCCGAAGCATTTTGATCTTCAACTCTCATGATACTTTTGATAAATATAAAAGAATAAATTTGGATGAGTTTTCTTCCTTTATTAAGTAACGGAAAAAAAATAATATGCCTCACAATAAGTGACGAGGAAATTTACTATTGAATAATAAAGAAAAGATTATACTGGAGTAAAGTGCCCAAATAATGTCCCTTTCTCCCTCCCCCCTCCTTCGAAATAAAATTCGTAATTTTAAAAATTAAATTTCGTTAAAAATGTACATAAAGCCATTTAATGGGCTCTGATCCATACCAAAAACAGTTATTAGCTTTACTCGGCAGAATTAATTGTTCTTACTTTTGAGTAAGTAAAAAAAAACGAAATAACACAATTTTTGGAATTTTTAACAAGGGTTTTTAGTACTCGACAGAATTAATTGTTCTTACTGTTGAGTAAGTAAAAACACTGAAATAACACAATTTTTGGAATTTTTAACAAGGGTTTTTAGTTGTGTTCCCCTTCATAAATTTACACTAAGCCTCCATAGACGTTTTGAACTCTTCACTGTGATGAGTACTTCGGCAGTTATTCAGGCAATTGTGTCGTTGTTTTCAATTTAAAAGGTATCAAAAGAGAGAAAAGGTTTTTTTTCTTACTTTCTAGAAATGTTTGAAGATCTTCACACTCTTTTTGGAACATAAGAGTGTGAAGTTGTTTTCTTTCTTCTTAATTTCTAGAAATGTTTGAAGATCATAAAATGAAAAAAAATATGTTGTCTGTTGATTCCCATTTCTGCTAAATGCATTTTAAAATATGATATTGTATATCAATGCATTTTATCTTCTAACTCCTATGGTACACAATACTTTTGATAAATATAAAATAATCAATTTCCACGAGTTTTCTTCATTTATTAAGTGACTCAAAGAACTGTTAAAATGCTTCGCAATAAATGACGAGGATGTTTACTATTGAGTAATAAAGAAAAAAATATAGTGAGGTAAAGTTTCCAAATAACGTCCCTCTCGTCCTAAGCAAAATTCGTCATTGTGAAAATTAAAGTTCAGCTAAAAATGCACAAAAAGCAATTTAACGAGCTCTGCTCCATACCAACAGAAGCTAGTATCGTTACTGAGCAGAATGTGTTGTTTTTACTGTTGAGAAAGGAGAAAAAAAACTGTGATAACACAATCTTTCGAATTTTTTTAAAAAGGGTTTTTTGTTGTATTGTAATTATTAAATTACAATAACCATCCATAGGCATTTTGAATTCTCCCTGCCGCTACGCGTCACAGCGATATTTAATTTTAATGGAATGATAGTTGTCAAGCAAGAAGTTTATGAGGGCAATAAAAATTTCTCCTGCGCGGGCGTTATTATTGGGATGTTTTCTTTTTATAGCGCTACATTTAAGCGTTTATGAGAACTAATTCTTCATTGCGATGAGTACTTCGGCATTTACTAAAGTCAAATGTGTCGTTATTTTTAATTTGGGAAAAAAGCTCTCTTTGGATCTTCATACTCGTTTTGGAACAAAAGAGTGTGAAGTTGTTTTTTTCTTCTTAATTTCTAGAATTGTTTGAAGATCATAACATGACAAAAAAAAATGTTGTCTGTTGATTCCCATTTCTGCTAAATGCATTTAAAAATATGATATTGTATATTGATGCCTTTTGATCTTGTAACTACTATGATACACAATGTTTTCGATAAATATAAAAGAATAAATTTGCACGAGTTTTCTTAATTTATTGAGTGAATCAAAGAATTGTTAAAATGCCTTGCAATAAATGACGAGGATGTTTGCTATTGAGTTATAAAGAAAAAAATATAGTCGGGTAAATTTCACAAATAACGTCCCTCTCCTCCTAAGCAAAATTCGTAATTGTGAAAATTAAAGTTCAGCTAAAAATGAGCAAAAAGCAATTTAACGAGCTCTGCTCCATACCAACAGAAGCTAGTATTGCTACTGGACAGAACTTACTGTTCTTACTGTTGAGTAAGAAAAAAACTGAAATAACACAATTTTTCAAATTTTTAAATGAGGTTCTTAATTCTGTCCCCTTTCTTAAATTTACAATTCATGCATTATTTCAATTAGGGAACCTTTGTAAAAGAGGCAGCTAACGAAATCTATTTTCTTCAAAATTTGGTTGTTTCTTCTAGCTATGTTCAAGTTTCTGGTTTTTTTTCTTTTCTTTTGAGTATTTTAGTGACACCTTGTAGAGAGAGTTTGTCTAAACAATAAAAAAAGTATCAACTGTAGCAGTGGCAGAAAATTAGATTGTAGGAACTTTCCCGATTTCTCTTGCAATGTTCAATTTTGGTTGACCATTTTATAGAAGGAATTGAGAATCTTGAGGAGGATTTAAAATATTAGAAACATATTAGCTGCTCCTGACCTTATGATGAAACTCACAGGCCATGGAGAGTTTAAGTAAGATAAACTATTTCCCACTCTACAAATAGTAATCATACAACTTCAAAACGTTTTGAAGTTGAAAAAAAAAACGTAAATCAGTTTTTCCTCAAACTCTTATTGTATTGCACTAAAAGAAAAAAACTTCCTTTCCATCTCCCTATCAACACCCGATTGGGAAGTATTGAAGTGTTTCGTGAACTTACCAAGAGCTAGCAGCAATATCCACAAAAGTTAACAGTGGGGGTGGAAGATGGGGTGCGGGGCTGAAGAGGTTCGGAGACGGGTAGGACTTTGGGCACTTTATCCTACATAATTTTCCAGGAAACAGGAAATAACATTACCCCACAATAATTGTTTCATTTCAGAATCCATTTCAGAATGAATATTTTAAGATATCGCATTAGTCTCAAAATCCGTATATTTGAAACAAACAGGATATTATCTTCTGAAGAACAAAATTTATTTGTTGCATTCAATAATGAAATAATTCCATTTGGCATTTATTTTCTATCAAGTCATGAGTTACTTAAATGAGAAAATAGACCTTCACAAAAATAACATTCAAAAGTTACGATTCTTTTCATTTAAATACATAATTTTTTCTCCGAATAAAATAGTATTTATCGAAACTGATATTAATTGTAAAAAGCTTTTCGAAATAACTGTTCTACGATGTCTTCAAAAATATATTTAATTCAACTATACAAGCTTCAAAACTCTCTTTGGATAAATATCCACTAAAAGAATAGAAACCATTTAATATCTTCGTATGATCATAAATTGCGATACCGTCTTAATATAAGCTAAAATTATTTAGATACTTTACGATCGCATTCATTTTCATCAGAATAATGGTTTTCCTATTTTAGCTCATGGATTCCTGGAGCTATAGATATAAAATAGCTTCAAGCAGCACGTGGCTGTATTTATAATGATCAGTTTATTCGAAAAGGAATGATCTTATAAATATTCGCTCCGTTGAGAACATGTGTGTCTAATAAAAATAATGTATTTCTTTCGGTTGCGGCTATGATCTGCAAAAGTTAATTTACTGTGGAATGTGATGCGATTCACTTAATTAAAAGATTTTGTTAAATTTATTTCGGAAATCAACAGAATACAATAAATTAGATATTCAAGATCGTCTCCCTCTTTCTCTTTGTTTACATTCTTTTATTTAACTTAACTTGCTTCATGTATCTAAAAATAGAATTTTGTAATCGATTTTTCACTCACTTCCTGATATGATACACTGCAAAAAAATAAATAAATAAATAAAAATAAATAAATAAATAAATAAAAAATAAATAAAATGTTGATTTTACGGTACACCCAGAAAAAGAAATTGATTAAAACTACAAAACATGCTTTGTTGAGTACATTTTGGTTGTTTTAGCAAAATTCAAGTAAAATTGAACCATTTTACTTGAATTAACAAAACATTTTTTGCTGACGATACACAAATTTTTTTTGGACTTGCAAAAAAAAAATTTTTTTTTGTTGATTCAATCAAAATTTCCATTGACCTATATTTAAACAAAAAGTTTTGTTGGGTCAACCAAATTTTTGTTGAGTCAACAAAACTTTTTTCTGGGTGTACTGACACCCCAGTTGCCAGTATTATACCGCATAAAATCATTTTTTTTTTTTTTTTTTTTTTTTTTTTTTTTTTTTTTTTTTTTGCAATGTGAAAGTTTGAAAATTATGTACACAGGTGTGTTTCCGATGACAATACAATATTTTAATATTTTTTTTTAAATTATTAAAAATTAATATAATAATTTTTAAGAATTTTCTTGTTAGCGTTTTGGTGATAAATCGCCAAATATTCTCTATAGTTACGACTGTATACAAGTTAGAACAACGATCGAGTTCATTATGCGCCAAACTACGCTCGCACAAATATGCCAACTGACTGTGAAATTGCCTCAATGAAACATTTATACACTAAAAAGTAATAAATAAAATAAAAATAAAAATAAAGCATGTAATATTTTTATGTGCTTTTATAAATTAATATTTATTAAATTATGATTATACGTTGAGAAAACTATTTAGAAATTCCAAATAGATAATTTAAATACTATCATTTTTTCTTTCCTATTACCAGACCTTAAAAAAGAAACAGAGCAAAAATTATATATATTTTTTAATAAATTCACTAGTTCGCACTTTCTATTTTAAGTATGTTGCCTGGATTATAAATTATAGCATGTATTTATGCATATTGTAAGATATAACTATGTAATGCATGTAAAATACATTTGCATATAATGTATGTAGATGCATTTATATAAGTTCGTAAGTAAATATCTATATAAATATGGATGAAATGCATTGAATATGGAGTATTAAGTATATAACATAAAAACGAAATGGAATGCATACAGAAGTAATTTAATAATTAAAAAGGTTTTCTTAATTTTAGCCACTCTGTTAGTGTTGTTGTTAACTAATTAATATCAAAATATTAGATTTGACTGCAAATAATTTCAGTTTTTTTTTTGTTTTTTTTTGTTTTTTTTTTTTTTTTTGGGGGGGGGGGGGGGGGGGCAAAAAGTTGAAAAATTTTACTGTACTAAATTTAAATTACATCGTATCTATATATTCAAGTTTGAATAAGTAACCGATTCATAATTATCCAAAGGATCTACCACAAGGCAGCTTACGGCAGAAGCAATGCAATCCGGACACAGCGAGACTAAAAGATCTATTTTTCATTTTAAAAAATATGTAGCCTTGGTAATTCTGCACCCGGGTCAACACTAGTCTCACGCTCTAACAGAAGTCCTCAACGAGAATTTTTTTAAAAAGGCCCCAAAAATGTCTTGCACCTGAGTCCTTAGCTAGAAGGTCGGCTCTGATGATGACCCAGTAAGACCAAAAACATTTCGTATAACATTTAATTTAATTATTATATTTCCAGTTAGTTTTTTAACTGTCGGATATAATTCTTGTTTAAAGTTATGCGGTAATTAAAAATAAATCACTTTAAAACAGGGTGTTAGGCCGTATTAAATCTAGTACCATGAAAGATTAGAATATCTACTTTGTGCTACTCACCGCTCTCCAGGTGCATTCTATCAGGGGCTTTATGAGATCGAAAACCGCAGTCAATTTTCTGTTGACTATATTTGGCATAACCGCTTGAAGGCTGTTCCCGATTGTCCGGATGATGAGATATTCATCAAATACTATGCAGAACGGAAAGATTTCGAGAAAGAGGAAGGCTTTTACGGGCATCATGTTCCTATCGATCCGCTGAACATCTTGTCGTCTACCATCCGACTGGAAAGCTCTGTTGTCAAAAGTCAGCTGCATCATAACATGCAGAGTGTCGAATATCGTCTCCTCTTTAATGACTTCGATCACCACGTCAGTCTTGTAAAAATGCTTGCCCACTTCCTAAAATAAAACATACACTGGTTTTTAGAAAATGAAGCCCAACAATTTACAAATGAAAAAAAAAATACATGTGAATTTAATACGACAAAGTATGAGCAAATCTCTATATCACAAAACTTTTCGTAACCGCCTTGACTCGATTTTTTTCTTAAAGGAAAAAAAAATAAAAAATCGTGAAACATATAAATTATCGAAGACAACATCATCAGCTGATATTTATTCACATTTTATTAATTTACATTAAACATATTTAAAATTTCTTAGACATATTCTAGTAAGAGAAGAAGCTCACCCTGATCTGTCCTATGGTATACCACAGGAATCCCCGTCTGGTGCTCCTGTAATGTAGTATGAGGCCTGAAGACGTTTCGTTTTCGCAAAAGAATGAAGGCGCTTTCATTCTGGGATAACTGAATTTCAAGTATTCGTGAAGATTGTCTAAGCCGTTTAAAAAATCTCGCATGTGCCTTCCCAGCACTCCGAGGACCCGATCATACCCATACTGGCCAACAAAAGAGACAAAGTAAACGCCCATCTGATCAAGGAATTCACGCTCGGATACACCTAACACCTAGAAAAATTAAAAAATAAAGATAAAACTACAATAATAATAATAATAATAATAATAATAAGTATATTGGAAAGTTGCAAGCAGCTGATCAACCATTGTACTTCAATTGGAGGTCATGGTAGCTCCACAAATCAAAACTGCCTATTTGTAGTGAGTGACCTCCAACTTGACGTCAATTGCAACTGCCCTACAGATCAATCTCATATATCGAAAACTGGTAATGCTACTAATGTGCATAAAATGAACAATAGTAGACATAATAATTTAAAGCTATTGGACAAGCATGCTAGATTAAGTGAAAGCTCGTTAAGAGACTAACTGTCCTTTCGATTTTTTTTTTTTTTTTTTTTTTTTTTTAAAGCCAAATAAACACTTTTTTGAATTAGAAAGAAAAAAATAATGAAATGTTTCTAATTTCTATGTGGTTCTTGATTAACTTATTGTATTTAATAAAATTTCTGATTTTATTTGATTTAAAAAAATACAGAAGGTTGGAAGCTATGACACACAGACACACACATACAAAATAATTTTTTTTCTTAAATTTATCATATTTTCAATTGAATAGAGATGTTCTTTAGTACTATATTTTTTCTTTCATGAACTAATTAAAAAAGTCTTCAATATCGTATTAACAAAAAGGATGAAAATATTAATAAAATACAATTCCGAGCACGAATTGGTGCAAAGTATCTCTTACGCCAGTTCAACTTAACTTGATATTAATTTTATGTTCAACATAAAACTAAAATCTGTCTTTTCAGTGACATATTACAATTTAGCGCCAAAATGTATCTTATGCTAATCTGTTCTTATGAATAATCGGCTTTTTTCTTTCTTTTTAATTTGCTCTGTCAATCAATTGCCAATTTGGGGGTAACTTTGCCAGTAGCTAGTTTACATTATTTTAGCAAACCAGGCTCATTGTTGGGATTTAAAAAATCTTTAAAAACCATGCTTAAATAATATTAGAAAAATTTTAAAAAGTCACTAAATTGAGCTACTGTTTTCAAATAAATTTCATTCGAAAGTTCATTTTGAGAAATTTAAATTATGGGATATTTAGGAAGTGACGTGAGAGCGAAAAAAGCGAAGGCGATACTGCAGGTCGTTGCCATCGGTCGTTATACATTAAAAAAAAATAGTGGCTGGATTTTGGCATGCGTGCAAAGTGGATTGCGATTTTTTGGTGACGACAGAGATGTCCGTAGAGAAAGAAATGGAGCTTTGTCGCTAAAAATATTAAAGAATTTACATATGGTTATAATATAAATTTAATCAAATTTAGCAACATAATCCTGATAGATAACCCAAGGGAAAAAATAATTTTTGAGTTTTATCCTCCAGAACTTCAAGCTAGTATTAGGTTTTCGCGATTTCCGAGCAGTAGTTAGTGCTTTTCGCAAAGCGGTTAATTTTTTCTACAATACGAGATCATCACTGTTATTAATCGTATCTTAATCGAAAGAATAAAAAAAAGGACAAAAGATTGAGAGAAAAACACAAAAGAAACTTCCCAGCATCAGATATAAAAGGCGTTTATGAAAGATGAAAAATGCTTTAAGAAAGTCCGAGCCCATCCACCCTTTCTTATATCCCTATATTATTTGAAAATCGAGCCTGCATCCATTAATATATATACACATATATTGATAATAATAAGTTTTTATTCTAAAATAATGATGCATATTCGAATGCTACTATATATATATATATATATTTAACTTAACTATGACCAGGAAAAATATAATTATAAACTTAATAGAAAGACTTCTTTTAAGTGAATTTCTGATATCCATCGCTCAGAATTAATTAAAATTCAATTCAAACGATTTCTTATTTTTTAACAAATATTTTTCTGATAATTATTTTTTACTTTCTAGAAAATATAAACTTAAACCTAAGGAGTATCAGCGATTTTCAAGATAATAACTTTGAAACAATTGATTTATAATTAAAATTTTAACGAAAGGCTTTAAAATAGAACGCACGAAGGAATTTAAAATTACTGACTCATATTTTTCAGTGTCTCAACTCTACTGGAAATATAAAATAAGCAAAATTTTACGAATTTACAAATAAATGCATTGTTATTATACACATGTCTATATTTTTTTCAGTGAGAAACATCCGTTAATTTCGTTAATCTGGAATAAAGTATAGAATTCATATTCTAAATTTACGCAATATTTTTACAGCATTTTAATGCGTGTAGGCAAATGAATATTTATTGGATATTTACTGCATTATATTTAATCATATCAGTAACAAAAATATTTGCTGCTTAAAATAAATACGCAAGTAAATTTAAATAAGTTTTTTTATAAATTTACATTCGTCATCGTTAAGAAATTAAAAAATTACGTATTATGATTTGCAAAATGAGGTTTATAAAAGTAACGTTTACTTTTAAATATATACAATCCTTACTATTACAGAATTCCAAAAATTGTACCTTATGATTTACAAATTGTACTTTATAAAACTAATATTTATGAGTTAAAGTAAAATATAAATGGTATTTGCCTTTCGCATGTAAAATTATCTGGTTACGATCATTCAGCTGCGTTGCTTTTGTTTAATGATTTTTATAAAATATTCTTTAATATTTTTACAATTATAAAGTTTTCTAATTATACTTTTCTGTTTAAGTATATTCACGATAAATGTAACACGAAATTAAAAATTAAGTTTAATAAATATTTCCTCATCAAGCTTTTCTAAATACCAAGTGTCGCTAAAGCCTTCATCCGATTTTACTGTTCTTTATTGACTTTAATTTAAACAATACAAAATTCCAACAATGTACAAAAAAATTGTGATTCCAACTTTCACAAAAATTTTCATACGCATTAAAGTAGTGGTCAAACCTGTGATAGACACGATACGTATGGTGTGGGAAAAATTTGCCAATTGATGTGTGGTTTGTGACCAAAAGAAACCACAGTGAATATTTGCGAATATTTCTTTGAAAACATGATGTATTTAATGTTATAAATGTTTTACATTTTATAGAAAAATTGTGTTATTTATTTTAATGTCAATAGAGTACTTTCAAATGGATCAAAATGAGAGACATCGTTGTTTCATAACAAACTAATACAACGAAATGGAAAAATCATATGTCGTAAATAAGTCCCTAGACTCCTAATAGGACGGAGACCGCAAGATGTGATGTCCAATGCGAGTCATATGGTATTTACGTGAAGTTTGGAAATTTAACCACATTGACGTAACAGGGACTTGGCAATGTCCTTTTCATAGTCGCCATGTGACACACGTGTGACTCAAGGCGCAGAAGGGTAAAAATTGTCCTCACATGCGGTCACATAATCATCACGATACTAGAAAACGAATCACATCTAGCCTCTATGAAGTCGATATGTTTCGCTTTTCCACTCGAGTCACATATACGTCACGTGTTCTTAAAAGTTCAAACCACAAATTAGCGATCACAAAATTTGAGATTACAAATGATTCGCAAATGCGTGCGCATTCCGGAAATCGTCTTCTTACAGATCACTAATTTGTTATTCGGTTTAAAATGTTTTTAATCGTTTCTAAAACGAAACTGTTTGTGGGGTTATTCAAAACCGCAATGGCTTGTAATTGGCTTACGGCAGGAAAAATAAAATTAGTTTTATGCAAATTCGCTTTACACGTCCTTTGATTTGTCAGATAAAAGTGAGCCTGTTTGTCAGAGTTATCATTGTTACGAATGGACAATGTCTCTAACCATGCAAGAACGTGCTTTTCTCGTTAAATGTTATTATGAATGTGATACCAATGAACGGCGTGCTTTGCAAAGGTATCGTTCAGTAAGAGGAATACGCCGAGGGCCAATGATACCGCAGGGTTTGAGAAAAATGATGGCAAAGTTTGAAGCCACAGTTTGTTATATGTTGCACTTGAGAGGGGAAGGAAACCTGCTTCTGTGGAAACCGAGGAGGTTGTTGCATTAGCAGTGAAGGAAGCAACAATAGAAAACACACACGGTACGTGCTCGGTACATGCTGGCGCAAGTCAAACTGACGTACCATGGAGTACGGTATACACAATTGTCCGAAAAGTGCTGCAGTTCTACCCATACAAAATCAAACATGTTCAAGAATTTCAACGTAACGATCCTTCTGCTGGAGAATCTTTTGCTTTGAAATTCTTTGCACGGATGGAAGTGGACGAACATTATCCATGGAACATCTTGTGAACAGATGAGACCCATTTTTATCTAAATGGCGATGTCAACACCCATAACTGCAGGATTTAGGACAAACAAATCCCTCATGTTCTGTACCCGGTTCCACTGCATTCTCCTAAAGTCACCATTTTTGTGGTATGACAGCAAGTTTCATAATTGGAGCATTTTTCTTTGAAAAGCAGTCGACAGCTGGACCTGTTACATGCACTGTGACTGCAGCTCGCTTAGCGTCAATGTTAAGACGTTTCATCATACCTGAACTCCAGTAGCGTGGCATTTTAGACTCCACGATTTTATGCCCAGTGGGGACGGGGCCCCACCGTACATAGATACATGTGTCACACAGTTACATGACCCTTTAAGACCTGACCTACACAATTGTGTAGGTGATCCTAAGGAAAAAGAAAAACCATTTCCTCTTTCCCTGCGTTTTAAAGCCGAGCCTGCACCACGCAATTGTGTAGATCCTCCTTGACGAAACCTGACAACGTAATTCTTTTTTCTTTTTTCAATGAAATATGATTCTATTAATTAGGTTTAAAAACCAAGCTTTTAATTTCTACAAAACTCTTCAGGTCTTAAAGTGTTAAGCAACATTTCACGAATGAATGGATTATAGGCCGAAACTTCCCCACTTTTCGTCTACCCTGGTCACCAGACCTCAACCCCTGTGACTTTTGACTGTGGGGTTATCTCAAAAGCACTGTTTATGGTGATAATCTAAACAATTTGGCGGAATATAAAGATCCGATATACCGACATTTCCGTAACATTCCTCCTGATATGCTAAGAGCTACTGTTGAGAATGCAGTAATACGATTTCACTTGCTTTCGGAAAATGATAGACGCCACATTGAACATGCTTTGTAACACGTTTCAGAATCGATTAAATACATTTTAAACCGATGTCTGCATGTCTTATTTCATTTAACAATATTGCATACAGCACCATTCCCCCCCCCCTGGTGGTGAGTATTTGAATTTTTTTTGGCGGGAAATAAATTCCCATGACCTTCTTTAAACTATTACCAAGTTTGATAACATTTGGTCCAGTAGTTTTCCTTTTATGACCATTTCAAAGTGGAACTTTAATTATAACCACACTGTACTGTGACGCGAAAACATAAGTTAGATCAATATCCATGAACGCAATGGATGTAAAATAGAATAAATAGAAATGATAAAATAGAATAAATAGAAATGTTAAAATAGAATATCAAGAAAGTAAAATTACGCAAGGTACTTAATTTTAAAGAAATCGTATGGAATTTCAAGCAAATGAAATAAATTTAAATGACCTTATATATAAAAACATAAATAGGCAAATTGGGATCATCAGAAGTATTTTCTACTAGAAAATGTGATAAAGAGTTCGTTAATAGTATATGTTTTTAATTATCGAGGGTAAATTTTCTCTTTAATTTATGCATGGATCATTCTTTAACTGTTACGGGAATGAAGTCACGGGTATTAGCTAATATTATTATAAATGTAAAAGCGTGTGCCGATTTTCATTCAAAACACTTAAGTATTTTAATGCAATTCCACAAAGTGTTGTAATTTTCAGACTTTATCGTTCGCAAGTACATAAGTTTAATGTCATTTTACCGTGCAATCTACCATAATGCTGATTTAACTAAAACTTAATAAATATATTATGTTGATACAAAAGTTGTTAGAGTTTAACTTTAATTTGAGACTGTAGGTTTTTGCCTGTGACATTGTTCATTTGAAATTCAAAGAGCCAATTCCAATAATTAAGCAAGAAATACCTCTCCGCTCTTATTTATAATGACACCTTGATTATGGAAACGCTCAAGAAAAAAAAACAGTTAAAAAATCCCGTTATTAATTGTCTATCACCTCTCCGGACACTTATTGGTTGTCCTGGGCTCGTGAGATGGAATAACTGATAATTCCTTTTAATTTTAAAATATCTAAATGTATATTTAAACATATCTCTGCGAGTGCGAGGTTTCCTCTATCCCCATTGGCAGGAACTGACTATAGCAATGGCCACCGGAAGCAACTTCCCAGGGCACCATGCTTTTTTGAGCCCCCCCCCCCCCCCCCAAAGTCCATAAAACATCAACATTGTCAGATATTTTATCACCAAATGAATAAAAATTGAGGTTGCTCAAATGTCATTAAGGCACCCAAATAAAACTTTGCCTCAGGACCCTGAGTGGCGTGTCCCTGTCCATTGGAGTATATTCCTGACAAATTTCGAATCTTCCATTATTCTAAATTACAACACAACGATTAATAATAACAATGTTATTTCATAATCGGGGTGCTCTTTTCATAAAGAACAGATTTGCTTTTAGGCGATTGAAAGCAATAAGCAACTATAATGCTTAACAGTTAAGCATTTAGAATTTGAGTCTTGTTGAGTTTTGTCTTGTCTTGTCTTCAGAATTTGAGAATTCTGAGTCTTTTGTGCGTGATAAATACAGGGTGATTCATAAAAGATGGGCAGAACTTTAAGGGGTTATAGTACACTTAAAGACAAATAATATTAAATAGGAGACTAAGGGTCCCAGACGTATTCCCAAGGAGATAGGGGGCATTAAAGTTTAGGGTCCGAAATTTCAAATGATTATAAAACATGGAAAAATTGGTCGATTCGTTTGCGGTTTTTGCAAAAAATTTTCATTATGCCAGTATTTTCTTGAAATAAAATTTTAAAGTTCAATTTCAAAAAATGCCGATAGGGGGCGCTTTAGACTTTGGAGTAACAAACAACTATTTTTTAACGTTATTTTTTGTATTTCTTTAAATGATTTCGAAAGCTTAGACTTAAACTTAAATTTTGATCTAAAAATCTGAGTCCTAACGAGTAGTTAAGTAGCGTAAACTGAAATTTGAAATTTGAAACCCTTCTCCCCCCAGAACAAAAATCAGTTATTCCCGATCTTTGTGTCGTAGATTAGGCTCTAACTACTGCCGCGTTTTGCTAAAATTATTCTTTATGTCAGTATTTTCTTGAAAATAAATTTTAAAGAAAATTTTCAAAAAATTCCGATAGAGGGCGCTTTAGACTTTGGAGTAACGAACAACTATTTTATACCGTTATTTTTTGTGTCTCATTAAATGCTTTCTAAAGCTTAGACTTAAATTTTCAGCCCAAAATCTGAATCGTTAGACGTGGTTAAGTTTCTACTCCTGAGCACAGTTCAGTTTACCATGTCCACACATTGTGTGCTGTGATACGAGGTAAAAAGACACAAATTAGGATTATGTTACCAAAGCATATTTATTAACATGTAATCACAATAAATGTTCAAAATTGTGACCACCAGAGGTTATGCACGCAGAACAACGGCGACGAATGGAACGGCGAACATTCGCGAAAACATCAGGCTTTTCGAGCACTTCCCCTACAGCGGCGGAAAGTCTGGCGACCAGTTCCTCGGGGGATTCAATGGGTGTCTCATACATAAGAGCCTTCAATCGTCCCCAAAAAAAGAAATCGAGGGGTGAAAGATCTGGCGAGCGAGCAGGCCAAGCAACAGGACCACCTCGACCAATCCATCTGTTCGGAAATGTGATGTCCAGATAGTTGCGGACGTCTCGTACGTAATGGGCTGGCGCTCCATCGTGCTGGAACCACATGACCCGCTGGATGCGTGGAGGAACAATGTTTAACAGGTCTGGCAGCACATGTTGCAGAAATGTGAGGTATGTTTTACCGTTGAGGCGTTCAGGAAGAAGGTACGGTCCGATTAGGTGGTCTCCGAGGATTCCTGCCCAAACATTGATGGAAAAGCGTCTCTGATGAGCATGTGGATACGTAGCATGTGGATTGACATCCGCCCATACATGTGCATTGTGTGTGTTAAATGTACCTTCACGTGTGAAGGTACATTCATCGGTGAAAAGCACAGTTCGTCCAAAATGTGGATTTAGCGCGTTCTGCTGCAGAAACCAGCGGGCGAATTCAATACGATTTGGATAATCCCCTGGAGACAGTTTCTGGACTCGTTGCACATGAAACGGGAGCAAATGTTCATCCTTCAGTACCCTCCAAGTCGTGGACTGTGAGGTATCCACCTGGCTAGCCACTGTTCGTGTACTTGTACTTGGCTGCGCCGCTACTACATCCAGAATGGCTTCTGCAACAACTACTGATTCGTCCTTTTTTGCACGACCTGCATTCGACCGGGAAGCGAGAAATGATCCCGTCTCACACAACTGTCTGTGCAAGCGCTCGAAAATTTTGCGGTTAGGCAACCACCTGTTAGGAAATCGCTCTCCGTACATTCGTTGTGCCTCTGCACCATTTCCATCTGCCGCTCCGTAAATTAAATGCATCTCAGCCTTTTCCTTATTCGTGAAGGGCACCATCTTCCGATTCATTACTACAGCGACTTACACTTGACTCACCGTTCAGTGGTTTTTATGCCTGAATCGTGTCGAAATTTTGCATACGTGTTCTTCTTCTTCCCCATTTGACATTTGCATACTTTCTGTTTCCTTCTTCACCCGGTGACTAGCGTCAGGAATGGAGCTTTAACGTTTGCATGAGCGACATTTCCAACTGTGCCAGTGCCTTTATGAGTGAATTCCGACTATGCAGTCCTTGACGAAAGTTGTATTTTTGCCTCGTATCACAGCACAGAATCGTTGGGCATGGTTAAGTAGTGCAAACTGAACTATGTTCAGAAGTTGAAATTTGAACCCCCTCCCCTCGCTACTGAACCACGCTCAGCGATTCAGATTTTGAGCTGAAAATTTAAGTTTAAGTCTAAGCTTTAGAAAGCATTTAATGAGACACAAAAAATAACGGTATAAAATAGTTGTTCGTTACTCCAAAGTCTAAAGCGCCCTCTATCGGAATTTTTTGAAAATTTTCTTTAAAATTTATTTTCAAGAAAATACTGACATAAAGAATAATTTTAGCAAAACGCGGCAGTAGTTAGAGCCTAATCTACGACACAAAGATCGGGAATAACTGATTTTTGTTCTGGGGGGAGAAGGGTTTCAAATTTCAAATTTCAGTTTACGCTACTTAACTACTCGTTAGGACTCAGATTTTTAGATCAAAATTTAAGTTTAAGTCTAAGCTTTCGAAATCATTTAAAGAAATACAAAAAATAACGTTAAAAAATAGTTGTTTGTTACTCCAAAGTCTAAAGCGCCCCCTATCGGCATTTTTTGAAATTGAACTTTAAAATTTTATTTCAAGAAAATACTGGCATAAAGAAAATTTTTTGCAAAAACCGCAAACGAATCGACCAATTTTTCCATGTTTTATAATCATTTGAAATTTCGGACCCTAAACTTTAATGCCCCCTATCTCCTTGGGAATACGTCTGGGACCCTTAGTCTCCTATTTAATATTATTTGTCTTTAAGTGTACTATAACCCCTTAAAGTTCTGCCCATCTTTTATGAATCACCCTGTATACTGGCATGGCATGATTGGTAGCCCTATCGCTATTAAAAATATGGCATTGTAAAATAAAAATGCAATAAATATATGGGAATTAAACCCATTTTGACTGGGTTTTTTTTTTTTTTTTTTTTTTTTTTTCAAAATGTGAAGTGTTATGGAACAGAAGCATAATGTCGTATGTTGATTTTTCGATTTCACTAATCAACTCCAAGTAATACCTAACGTGACCGGTTAACGGACAGATTTCTTCAAAATATATGTATCACTATTTCTTACTATAGTTACCACTTTAAATCATATTCTTGAACGCAATACATGTAAGATAGAGTAAATAGAATGATTCAAGAGAATAACAAGGAAGTAGTCTTACTCAATACACTTAACCTTAGAGAAAGCATACGAAATTTCATGCACATGAAAGGACTCGAAGTAATCTTATATAAAAAAATATAAATATGCAAAATGCAATCATTATAAGTATTATCTACTATAAAATCTGATAAAGAGTTGATTAATTGTATATGTTTTGGATTACCGGAGAGTGACATATTTTGCTTAGTTAATACATTGATTCTTCTTTAAATTTTAAGTAAACGAAGTTACGAGTAACAGAAAGTAATGCATAAAACACTGGAAATGGTATTTCATATGCAAGTTATGGTATATGTCTCAATATTGAAATTGCCTCTCAAAGAAATAAGGTCGTCAAAAGGACACACACAGAGAGAGAGAGAGAGAGAGAAAGAGAAAATTTTTTTGCTGCCACATAGCACTTCAGAAAACGACTTAAATCTTGTCGATTGACTATTTAATGTAAGGTTCCCAATGGTCTCCGTTTTGAATATCTCCTTTTTCAAACAATAATCTTCGTAGTATATATGAACTACTCTACTGCAAATGCTATAGAAATCTACCACGAATATATTTATTTGGGAATAGTGGTATTCATAAAATGGACCAATGGGAGCAATGTTTAATGCCTTCTGTTAATCTATGTGTAAGTTATAATCAGCGCCACAGAATTCGTCAACGTAGAGCAATTGGTTGATGGTGCAGAGCATAGAAGAAGGAATATAACCCTTTATATCCTTCTTCTGCAGAGTGACAGAATTTGTCCTCTCAGAGATATTGGTTGCTCAGATTTCTAGAGTAGCAGAAAGCAAATGGTTTTGTTAAAGTTATTTTTACTATTTAAATTTTTGTGAAACATCGCTTATTTGAGCTAAAGACTCGACAATTTGCTCATTTGCATATTTTAATTTCATCTACATAGCTTTCTATTTTCATACACTGAAAAAAAAAATATTAATGTTACAGTATAATATTGGCAGCTGGAATGCCAGTATTATACTGTAAAATCAAATTTTTTTTTTTTTTTTTTTGCAGTGTAACTTTAGGAATTTTCAATTTTAGTACTTCAATTTCAATGTTGAGGAGAAGATTAATCAAATTCTATCTCAATATTTGGAATATTTAAACAATAATTTTTTTGTTTCAGTTAGGCTAGTAACTATTAGATCGGTAACTATTTTAAGAATAACTGAAAAGCATAAAGTCATGCAATTCAAAACGAGAGACCTTTCAACTGATAAGCTATGAATAATATGAATAACGGACTAGCCAGAAATGTTCATGTTAGACGGACAATTCTCCGGCTTAATGACACTGGAATTGCAGTTAACAATCGAAAGATAGCGGATAAAGAGGTAATAGAGGAGAACCATTCCAGAAATGAGATAAATCTGAGTTGAAATGCAATAAACCTGCTCTCTGTTGAAATAAGAATTTTGATTGAATGTATCCTTTGTTTGTTTAGATGGAGTGTTTCATCAAAACTGAAAAGTTATTTTCCTCGAAAAGCCTATTTCTAGAATTTAATACATTTAGGGAAAAATTAATACTGAATTGAAGGAAAAATTGAAGACGGGTAAAGAACTGAACAAAATATTTTTAATTTGCAGTTTTATCTTATAGCTAATTAAAAAAAAGAGCAGTAAACCTTTATCGCTTTTTTTTAGTTTTTTAAATCTAAAAGAGACAAATAAAACATAGTTTTGATAAGATATTTTTGACGATAATGCTTTAAATAATGAAAAATATTTGTCGACAGCTTTTAAACCTCTCGAAAAACAGGACAGAAAACTTATCAGATGAACCAATGTAATAAACATGTGCAAACGTTAATACTCTTATGTCTCTGAAATTTATCAGTAATTACTGTTGAACTTGCGTTTTAAATTTAGAGTTTTATTAGCCGAAAATGATAAAGAAACTTACTAATATTAAACAAATAATAACAAGAAACAACTAAAATATCCGTATTTCATAAATTTCATATGCTATCTCATTCGTCGTTCTGCGTTTCGTATTTTCTGAGAAAAAGGGATGTTGACAGGAGAAATAATATATACGATAATAAATGGATATAAATGGATATAAATGAAAATAAATCAACAATATTAAAATAATGTCACTTAAAACTCATTTAAAAAATTGTCTGGAATATATAGTAAATATATTTTTAATTTAATATAATAATGAAATTATCATGAAATTTGATGCTGAAATAAAGCTTTAAAACGTAAATAAATATCATAGTCCCAACACCTTGCCTCATTTTTAGTAGTACCATCTCAAAATATTCAAGATTGCTTGTTTTGAGAATAATTAACAAGATATAACTAAATATCGCAAAGTTTTTTCCTAATTAACTCGCTACTTCTTTGTAAATGAAATTTTAAGAGAGTAAACAAGTACTAAAGGATGAAGTAAACAACTTGTTAAATCATTTGGCTTCGCTTAAGATAAAATCGATATTTTTAATAACTACTTTAAATTTTAACCATGAATAGTAAATACTTAACATGAACGTTTCAAAATATTTTATTCCAAAATTTAGCAGAAAGCATAAATCAGAAATAGCGCTGATGTACTATGTGATTGTTATTCTTTTTTTATTCTCTTTAATTACATTGTTTCGATTGAAATACTTTACCAAAATATATCTTTGATTATATATGTTCTATATACAGGATGTTCCAAATTGGATACCCGAATTCTAAAGTTCAATATCTGTAATAAATATAAAGATGAGATGCATAACATGTTTTTCAAGTAACTTATAAATTTTGTGTACAGTAATTTTAAAATGAGTTCCTGATCAAAGTTCACTAAATTTTTACTCCTCATTTCGTTTAACTGTTGAAACGTAAAAAAAAGTTAACATTTTTAAATTTCAAAGTTAGCTTGAGCATTCATGCAGGTTGAGAGTGCTGTGCATGCTATTTTTTGGCTAGAATATGGACTATTCTTAAAATTGCTGTATACAAAATTTATGAGCTACTTTATAAACAGTTCACTTGTTTTATCTTTATATTTGTTATTAGAACAATTGACTTTTAAAGTTTGGTCGTCCGTTGTGGAACGCACTGTATAAGGTGTACCTGAAAGTCCAAGGATTAGAGGCGCTTCCAAAAAAATGGAAATATATCCATGAATAGAACTTCCTGCTCATATGAATATCCGGTTATATCTACTCAAAAGCAAAATAAAAGTACTCGTTTCGGGAATTAGTTTGTGTTCTGACAAGCTTAGTGTAGGTTCCCTCTTTTGACTATTGTTTGTTATGGATCAATGGAACAGAGTGGTGTTGCCAACGTGAGGTTTTTTTCCTAGAGTTTGGAGAAATTTTTATGTCTGATGGATTTTTAGGGGATTTTATTAGGTGGTTAATGAAATTCCGCTTTTAGGTAGAAGTTCAGTTAGATTTTTGTATTTATTTTATTTTTAATACATTTTCTTTTAAAGTAGAAAAATAAAAATAAATTACTACTTTTATATTTAGTATCTGTCCTAAAAAAATCCCACTTTTATATTTTATATCTGTCTGCTAGCAAAAAGAAGTTTATCCTTTTATGTTGGTAAATATATCCAGTACCCCTGATTCTTTATTTACTATACAGTCACAGCAACGCTTCTTACATTATATCATGAATACTACCGGTGCTACTGATTTTAGAGGGATTTCAGCTAAATCTAGGGGGGGAATTGAGTTGGTGTCTAGAGGGAAATCTTTAGTAGAGTTTGGCAACACTGGAAGAAATTGTCTGTGCAAAGTTCTGATTTATTTAAGCCTGGGAAAACGACAATTGAGATTTGTAAAAATGATTTTAAAATGTTTATAGGGATATCAAAAAGATTCGATCTTGAACTTTTAAACGGTATTTGCGGTTTTACAACGGAAGAAAGTCTGTAGAAGAGATCTGCGTATGAATCGACTATCTGCCGTGCAGAAACGGAAGAGTAAGTACTTGATTTAGTGACGCGGTTCATTACTTCCGATTAGACTGTCGTATAATGAATCCTATCTAGCAGTTTAGGACAGACTGGGGAGAAAGTATATCATGCTATATCTTTCAAAAAGAGAGATAATGAGCTTCGCAACATAAGAATGTGAAACTTCATATTGCTATTAATACGAAGATAATTTTTGACCAGATCGTAGAAAGGAACCACAGTCTTTATTCTCCTGATGTGTCCCCACCCGAGGCCAACGAGATAACTATACCGGTTCATAAAAAGCAATCAAATTAGCTCCCACAAAATTCTAACAGAATTAGTAGGGTAGAGTAGCACGCAAATGTTCTATCTGGGCATTCCTTAATTCTCTTCACTGCCCTGGTTCCATTTAAACTGTATTCTTCTTCTGAAACTAAAGTTCTGCATTAAACATATAGCAATAACTTGTACATGTACAACTTGCACTAAATTGCATAGTATAACTGCTACAAACGATTATTTTGCCAAATATTAAATGGAATATTAAGACTTATTAACTTTTTTTCTTGGTATACTAACATCAGTTCTGAAACCTCTAAGATAACCTCATAACCTCTAAGACCCTGTGATTGATATCTGAATTATTTAACCTAAAATTTCAACCTAAGTTCGTAGCTAAAAATGCAAATTATGATTTCACCTATCGAAATAATTTTTCCAGATAGTCTTTTAAGAAAAAAAATTAATGTCAAATATGCAAATCTATTTTATTCTTTAAAAAAGTTTTTTGAATAGATTGAAAAAATTATAAGCAGTTTCCTTCAATTCGGCTTAGATCCAAATCCATAAGATTCTTACTCTTTAAGTAATCATAAAACGAGAAAAATGTTTATTTTTTTCCCCCGGTGTTATAGCTCTTTGAAGTCAATGAACTTTTCACTGAATCCTGAAGTGTCAATTCCAGAAACATTGCCACTGAAATAGAAATATTTTAAACCACATATAATTTTTTCAATCGCTTAAAGAATGATTTTCAGCTCTGACAAGAATAAACTTTTTGTATATATTTTGTTTAACCAACCCTACTGTATTGTGTTCAAAATTTATTTTAAAACCAAATTTTTTATAAACACAATTATTTTAATGAGCATATTTGTGTAATATCACATGCGCTAATACCACATTATTAACTAAAATATAATAACGAAATTAAACTGTATACCAACTTTTATCGCTAATCCAGTGGAGGAAAGGCAAGGAAGCCACCCAAAAGTTTCGAGTTCGTAGACACCCACCCATTTCCCCAAATCTAAAGAAAAATCTTTATTTAAAAAAAGTTTATAAATATATTGTGTATATATGAGCTGTGTATAATCCAAGTAAAAATTCCCATAATGTATATTTATCATCATATGACAGAATTCAAAATTTTGATTTATTTTTGTACTATATAAAATGTGATAAGTTATTACTATATTCAACTAGTTGAAAAAAAAACTAGAAACCATTGTAAGAGGCTATTTGCGTCCAATGAAACACTACAGAACAATTTTGCAAAACCTAGTTCAGTATTTATAACATTGGATGCCTTAAGATGCTCTAATATTCATTTTATCAATGCAGAATTATCATGCATAACTTCGTAAAGTTATAGAGAAAACATAAGTTTTCATTCATAAAATGAATCCTTTTAATACAATGTTACAACAACTAGTCGAAATGGCGCAAATTTTAAAGGCGCTCTTTACTGTCAGTATTGAAATTAAGGCGTCTAGAACTTTTGCTGTCAATATTTGTCTGAAAATAGTGATCAGTGATTGTTAAAGTCGCAATGCTTCAATCTTTTTTAATGTGTGTGAACAAATGTGCAAGAAATCTATATTATAAAGCAAAAACATGTCCGTGAGTATCGCTGACGTCATATCGACGGGGGCAACATCCTGAATAATCAACTTTCTCTTTTTCAAATTTAACTGCTTCTAAGCATCACATAATTTTAGTTTTTACGCAATCAAATAAGGAAAATAAGTATTTTCAAATGCAATTTGTTTAAAATGGTATCTCAAATTATAGATTTTTTATGGGTTTTAAGATAGTTTTCAAGCATGATTTAAAAAAAAAATCAATCTGTAGCTCGTGCAGTTCATTGACAAAAAGTTAACTCGTTTGCACTTTAAACAATATAAATAGTACGGCGCGTTTTGTTTCCTGCTAAAATTCAATAATGAAACTAAAACGTCATCAATACATAAAATAATAATAATAATAATAATATAATATACATTATGAAGCAAAAACATGTCCGTTTATACGCTGACGTCATATCGACTGTGACCGAGGCTAACGAAAAAGACAGGTTACCGCGGTGCATTCCACTTATCTTTTTTTACAGACCGCTAGTGTGACGTGTTGCTCTTTTCGTACACCTGCATTGGTAGATTCGAGTATCACGTGACTCCCGCGGTCTGTAAAAAAAGATACGCGTAAAGAACCGCGGTAGCCTTTCTTTTTCGTTAGCTTCGGACTGTGACGAGACTAACGAAAAAAAAACTAGTTTCCACACTGCGTTACAAGTTCGTCTTTTTTCGGACGGCTTGAGTCCCGTGATGTTCTTTTCCTGACGCAGGTGCATGGAAAAAGCATTACGTGACTCTAGCAATCCGAAGGGAGACGAACGTGAATCGTAGCGCTGCAGCCTGTCTCTTTCGTTAGCATCGAACTTTGGCAACGACCTGAACATCACTTTTGTTTTATCACACTTTTTTAAACTTCTAAATGTCGTAGAATTTCAATTTTTACGCCGTTGAATAGAAAAACGAATGTACTTTCAAATGCAATTTCTTTGAAAACTGTATCTTAATTTACTATTTTTTTAATGGCTTAAAAAATATTTTTCAAGCATGAATTTTTAAAAATCTATTCCAAAAATGAAAACCCGATTACGGAAGATTAACTCGTTTGCACTTAAATCTATATAAAAAGTTCAGCATTTGTTTGCTTCTGCGTAATATTCCATAACTAAGATATGCCAAACGGAATTAAAACTTCATAAATAAACAGGCTGCTGTAATTTAAAAAATCTTTGGTCGTTTTATCAGTTATTAATCTCTGGCATGCGGCTAATACGAAGGCTATGCTTTTGATAAATTTTAAAACTTTATTTCAATACATAATTCATATTTTACATACAAAAATGTTTTCTTGTGTTAATAGTGGGGCAATCTAAACAATAAATGTTAAAAAAATAGCGTGAAAGATATTTTGAGTTATCACATAATTTATGGTCCACAAAATACGGTAAATATTTCAATTAAATAATAAAATATTTCAGTTTTATACAGTTTTATTTTTAATGAAAGAAGTTATCTAGAAATAAGTAAAATTTCTCAGCGATTTACTGCAATATTTATTGTTCAGAAAATGATTGCGTGCTGCCAAAAAATAACTATGTTAACGTACGACAGGAACTAAACCTTTTCTGCGAAATGGGAACTACACCAATGATACGTTTCCAAGAAAAAAGTCTTTTTTAAGTATATAGGCAGTTTCGTCAATGTCGACGGTGAAATAAGTTATATGTGTCAGCCTGCAGTTTTTGAGAGCAGCGTCTGGGTAATTCCTTTTATTTTCTGCAGGTCTCTCAAAAGAATACAAATGTATTCCCAGTGGATATCGATTTATAGATAATGTGATTCATAACATTACAGTAAAAGAAGCTTTAAAATTTTATTCTATCACGAATATTTTACAAATAATTCAGTAAATCACTTCCAATAATGCGTTTTACAATTTGTATTTGCATTTAATTTTTGTTATTATTAAAATTACACATACATACAGATAGATACATGTAGATTTATGCATAATATAGTGCATAAAATTATAGTAAAAGAAATCTTAACATTTTATTCTATCATAAATATTTTACAAATAATCCAGTGAATTACTTACAGTAATGTTATTTACGATATTTATTCGAATTTATTCTTTTTAATAAAAATCACGCATACATACAAAGAGGTGCATATAGTTTTATACTCAATATAATACTTAGTATAATGCTTTAAGAAACGTTAAAATAATTGTACTTAATATTTTACATTAATTGTGTTATAAAGTAATACATACATACAAATATATTTACATTTATATTTATAAATTTGCGAGATGGGAAAACATTTCGTTTTAAGATAAGTTTCAGTCTTAGCAAGAATAATTGTGTTATATATATTCATTCTGTCGCGAGCATGATATTTTTTCGTTTAAGGCAGTTATATATATATATATATATATATATATATATATATATATATATTATCTAGTGTAAGCAAATCGTTGCTTTTTTTTTTTAGGACAATAAACAATTTTAGAATGCAAAATGCAAAATCATCTTCGATATTGTGCCAGCGGAGTTAAAAAGTTTACTGTTTTAAGTTTTTTTATTTTCGGAAAATATGCTATTCAACAAAATACATCTATATATAAGGGAAAAAATACTTTTTCTCACAAACATACATTTGTTAGCTTGGCATGATGGAGATGATATGTAAATGTAACGCGCAAAAGAGTAGATGCTCAGATATAATGCTTGGTTTACTTCTATCTTTAACTTGTACTAAATTAAATTATAGCATCTAATGTGACACTGCTACATAATTTTTCATTAATACTAATTAGTCAAAATTTGAAAAAATGGCAAACAAACATACTTAAGTTGTATATGTGTACGAATACACACTAAAAAATAAATGTATGAATTATTCACTTTATACATACGTATATGTGTAAAATTGTAAAATTACTCTCTTGTCATAAAATTTACACTCTTGTCGTCGCTGAATGGTCAAGGGCGTGCTCTGGAAAGTCACATTTCCCTATAATTCGTATACCGTTCCGGCTAAGTATTGTTTGTTTATTGTAGACTGAATTAAATAGAGGATTTCCCCTCTTCATGTAAATGTAGCTTTTAAAAGTGATGATTGAAAGGTAGGTAAATAAAATTTATAGGTAAAAATCCAATAAAATACGGAAATAGCATCGGCGCGGCGTCACGACTGACAGTAAATTTCCGTATTTTAACGATTTTTTTTTTTTTTTTTACAGTGTGTTTATTCAGATTATACAGATTCTGTGTATAAACTATACGATTAGTACTCCAATCAGGATACGATGACTATACGATTTTAAAACTCAAAAAAAAAAAAAAAACTCTAACAGAACTATAGCATGCATTAATTACAATTTCAGACGATCCTGTTTCTTGTAAATTGTGGGTACACTGTTTTGTGGTTTTTAAACAAATATGCTAGAAAGAAAAGAAACACACCAAGCATATGAGCTTGTTCTTTGTGCAATTTTTTTCGACCATAAAAACATTTATTTCTTGATGTAAATAATCCATTTTAAAGTTTTAGTTAGGCAATATCACGCCAGGGAACTTTAGGGTTTCCATTAGCGTAAAAAACATATCATGTGAAAATTTTATAAACATAAATTTGACAGTGGTGGACACTTATTTTAGAGATTTATTAATAGAAAAAAAAACATACGAAATAAATATTTAAATTTATTTACCCTATTTCCCACCAAGGGGCGCTATAAACGAAATTTGTGTTGAAATAAAAGAAATTTGTATTGAAATAAAAGAAATTTGTGTTGAATCTGTGCCATCTATATGTGTAAGAACACTGTGTTACAACTTCAGAATATGCTATCACACAGTGGAACATAAAAAATCAATTTTTGGAAATTTGGTTACTCTTTTTCCTCCCAAGAGTCGTTGTAAACACAAAAGAAAATTTTGTTACATCTGTATTTCTTAATTATAACTGTGACGTATGAGTATGGTTACTATATGATAAAACATTTAAAAAAATCTATTTCAAAGTTTAATAACTGTATTCCTTCACATTAGCAATAGTTACGTTCATTTTAGAACGTTTAAACACGTTGCTGCATCCTAAAGTCTCTTAGTGAAGTGAGGGATTGCAGTTACTTAACGCTCTATTTTTAATATTTTACTATGAGCGCAGCTTTGCAACACTTTTATTTTTACATGTATTGTACATTTTGATGTATTTTATAATATATGTAACGAAGAAAGTGTTGCACGATTGCGCTCATATAAATAATTGAGTTAAAATTAGGAGAAATTGCGTATTTTTCATTAAAAACTACGAATAATACGAATTTTGAGCTGGTGAAAGTCATATAAATCCAAACAAAATGCAAAAACTATTGTTGAAATCGTACAGGATATACCTTCTAATATTAAAAAGTGAACTAATTAAGTCACTATAACAAAATCGAATTTTAGTCTTATTTCATGGGCCAAAAACACGGCTTATGGACCCTGATCCTTTGACAATGCCGGAAGCTTTTTCTGAAGATTTGAACAAAATTCGTCCATGGGAAGTAAGCTTAAAAGGCATTCGAAAGTTTAGTTGAAGACATAGTTATACACATAGGGATACATGAAGCATCATAAGTTAAATATAGGTCATAGCTCTTAGAACAGTAATTGACGAAAAAGTGTAATGCAACTGAATTCTTTTGTGCTGTCCTGTAAAATAACTATAAATGTTACACCCCATATATTTTCAATGGAGAATATGTCGCAGTAAGCCTTGGTAATCTATAAAAATTTCGTATAGTTTCGCAAACAGCATAAGGGCACTAAAATACATTTTAGCAATTACCGCCCGTATACGGTAGTGTAATCGAATTCTTTTGTTCGGCCCTGTACAATAACTATAAATACTATATACACCCAGTGAAAACATGCTGTAGGTGACTGCAACAACATACTAAAATTTCATTACCGTCAGCGTTCTACAAACCCTGCATTTAAGCGTTTTATAAAACGTACTATAAATTTGTTACATAAGTTCGTTTCATAAAATCGTTACATAGATTCCTTTCATAAAATTGCTTCATAAAATTTTTTTATATATATGGTGGATAATACAAAGATGTTATTCCAAATGTCTTGCTCATTATTGCAATTGACCAACTCTGGCATACGCTAGCAAAAACCTAGGATTTGAGGTTTTTTTCTTCGTTTTGAAAGTATATTTTCTCATAAATATTCAACAAAAAAATACTCATTTTAGACATTTAGTGTACCTTCACTTTAAATGATTCAAAATAATTGAAGACTTTTTTACAAAAAAAATTTGTGTGATTAAAAAAATATAGAGAGACGGAAAAGAGAGATATTGTTTACCGAAACTTTTATTCAGAAGCAAAAAATAAATATTGCAAGTAGCATCCATTTTTTCGTGAAAGAAATGCATTAAAATTATTTTTTGTTTAAACAAACTCGTTTATGTAGATTGTTTTTAAGCTACATCCAATGATCTGTTTTTAAACATAGTCTTTAAAAATTGGTAAATAACTTTATAAACATCATCGATTCTGCCTTTCTTTTTTCTTTTCTCTTTTAACTTTCTTCTGCTAGTCTTATTTATTACTATTATTATTATTATTATTATTAACTGTTCGTCTAAAAATAATCTGTCATTACTAAAGTAACTTTCTTTGAAAATATAATTGCAGTTAGGATAAAATGCTGAAAGAGTCTAACTAGAATACTAAACAACGAGCTATCTTATTCTCTTATATATCCGCTCTCTAATTGCAACCAAAAGGAGCCTAAAAGATTACGTTTCGATGCAATTGCAGTCAGAATCAAAATTAAAGTAAGACGTCTTGGTACGACTGTCGAAATAGAAGAACAATTACATGCAAGCCATCAATAATTGATTTCTGATTATTTCTGAGATTAAAGTTCATTATTGAAAGCAAGAGGCATGCAACCACTTATCCGGCATATTCTGTTGTCGGAGATTTGCATATATCCATGAAAACTTACTGGAGGAATTTTCATAATAACAGTTGAATTATGTCGAAATTCATTTCTAATAAAATTTCGACTAGAAAATTAATGTATTTTTGAAATAATTATTTTTTGTCGATACATAATTATTTATTGTATTAGAAAGAATTAAATGCATTGTTCTTCTTTGTAAAAATATATTACAAAAAAGTATGTTTTTATTTTTTTTAAAAACTTAGTATATTATCATTATTTATAATAAAAGAAAATTATATGGTTAGTAGATAACGGAAATTGTACATTTTTAAGCAGATAAATTTACATATAATGCTTATTCTGAAATTTTTCAACTAGGAACTTTTTTTACTAAATTTGAATGTAATATGAAAACGGACAGTGTATATTAAATATTAAATAATATATTTTAAAATATTGGATAATTGCTGATTTTCATTTTGTAAACATTTTAATAAATGTTTATGTTGTTTTTATACAACGGTGTATTGCGATCCTGTGTGTCGGCTGTGATTTGTCTGAAAATTAAAAGGGTAAAAAGAGGAGGTGAAGGTAATCACTCTTAGAAAAACCCTCGAAACAATGAATAACGACACAATTTTTTTTTTTCACACCTAAAAGGGATGCATCAAATAGCAAATAGTTTTAAAAACTGATAAATAACAGTGAAACAAATAATATCTATTACTAGATACTTTGCATTTAATGTTTGCTCGTTGAATTTTTTTTTATTACTAATGTAATTTCCTTTTAAAAGATAAAGTACTGGCATATTCGATCCAGAATACTAAATAAAGAGCTACATTATCCTATTATTGTATTTCCGTTCCCCAATTAATTTTAATAACAAAATTATAACAAGATTAAGTTTCTATGAAATTGAACTCGGAGTCAAAATTAATGGAAGAAAAGGAAGACGTGTTGCTTTGGTTGTCGATTACCAAAACAATTACATGGAATCCAAGAATTCAATCAAAAATAATTGATTCCTGAGAATTTCTGCAATTAAAGTTAATTATTGAAAGCAAAAGGAATGCCAAAAGTTATCCAGCATCATTTGTTATCGGAGATCTGCATTAATAATGGTTCATTTATGTCGAAATTCATTTCCAGTAAAATTTAAGCTAGGAAGTTATTTATTATTATTATTATTTTATTGATGTATAATTATTTATTACTTAAATATATATTAGAAATAATTAATTATTAGTAGTAATATTAGAAATAATTAATATTAGAAAGAAATGTTTTTTTTTTCTCTTTTGGAGAAAGTTTAGCATATAATAAATTATAGTAAAAGAAAAATCACACAGTTATATATATATATATATATATATAATAGGTAAGTGAAATTATACATTTTTAAGCAGATAAATCTAGTTACATTTAATGATTATTCTGAAGTTGAACTATTCTTATTCAGTAAAATGTATAATAAAAATGGACGATTAATAGACGAAATTTTAAATATTTAACAGAATAGTTGTTGATTTTTATTTTAAAAAATTTTAGAGGGTATTTATACTGTACTTTATATGTTCCATTGTATCAACTGTGTTTTTTCTTGAAAATAAATATGGGTTAACACTTTTATCGAAACTCTCGAAATATGGAATAACAAATGAAATTTGCATTTACAAAAAAAAATACTTCAAATAGTATGCATTTTCTCTCCAAGAAATGCCTTAAAAAATGCCTTATTTCAGAAGCATACTTCACAGGCTCTATTTATAAACATTAGTTTTTAAAAATTTATAAATAACTTCCAGACAACATCTATTACTACAAATTTTTGCATTAACTGTTTGTTGAAAAAATAGCTGTCATTTACTAATCTAACTCAATTTAAAAAATATAAATGCAATTAGGATAAAACAAGTATACTAAACAACGGATTACTTATCCATTTATTATATATTCCGCTCTCCAATTAATTTTAGTAACAACCAAAAAGAGCTTTAAAGAGTAAGTTTAATATGCAATTGAACTCGGGGTCTAAATTAATGGAAGAAAGGGAAGACGTCTTGCATGGACTGCCGCAATCGAAGGACAATTACATGGAAACCAATCAAAAGTAATTGATATCTGATTATTTCTGTCATTAAAGTTAATTATTGAAAGCAAAAGGATTGCGAGCATCTTATCCGGCATCATTTGTTATCGGAGATCTACACATTTCCGCAGGTACATTTCACTGGCCCCTCCACCCCCGGACTTTTGAATTTCGTATTCACCAATCGTTTGTACTTCGTTAGTACCGGTAAGTACCGAGAGATTTTCGTTTGTACCGGCTCCGGTACCGAGTTATTCTAAATTCAAGGTGGAGGGGCCAGTGAAACGGGATTTCCCATAGTAAAAAAATGAAGTGTTTCAGATTTTGACGAAATTTTGTCAGTCGTTTGTACTACGTTAGTACCAGTAAGTACCGAGAGATTTTCGTTTGTACCGGCTCCGGTACCGAGTTATTCTAAATTCAAGGTGGAGGGGCCAGTGAAACGGGATTTCCCATAGTAAAAAAAATGAAGTGTTTCAGATTTTGACGAAATTTTGTCAGTCGTTTGTACTACGTTAGTACCGGTAAGTACCGAGAGATTTTCGTTTGTACCGGCTCCGGTACCGAGTTATTCTAAATTCAAGGTGGAGGGGCCAGTGAAACGGGATTTCCCATAGTAAAAAAATGAAGTGTTTCAGATTTTGTCGAAAATTTGTCAGTCGTTTGTACTACGTTAGTACCGGTAAGTACCGAGATATTTTCGTTTGTACCGGCTCCGGTACCGAGTTATTCAATTTTTTAGTTTGAGGGACCATTTCACTGGCCCCTCCACCACAGGACCTGGCAATTTCGCATTCACCAATTGTTTGTACTGCGTTAGTACCGGTAAGTACCAAGAGATTTTCGTTTGTACTGGCTCCGGTACCAAGTTATTCTAATTTTTTAGTTTGAGGGACCATTTCACTGGCCCCTCCACCCCCAGACCTGGCAATTTCGCATTCACCAAACGTTTGTACTTCGTTAGTACCGGTAAGTACCGAGGGATTTTCGTTTGTACCGGCTCCGGTACCGAGTTATTCTAAATTCAAGGTGGAGGGGCCAGTGAAACGGGATTTCCCATAGTAAAAAAATGAAGTGTTTCAGATTTTGACGAAATTTTGTCAGTCGTTTGTACTACGTTAGTACCAGTAAGTACCGAGAGATTTTCGTTTGTACCGGCTCCGGTACCGAGTTATTCTAAATTCAAGGTGGAGGGGCCAGTGAAACGGGATTTCCCATAGTAAAAAAATGAAGTGCTTCAGATTTTGACGAAAATTTGTCAGTCGTTTGTACTTCGTTAGTACCGGTAAGTACCGAGAGATTTTCGTTTGTACCGGCTCCGGTACCGAGTTATTCTAAATTCAAGGTGGAGGGGCCAGTGAAACGGGATTTCCCATAGTAAAAAAATGAAGTGTTTCAGATTTATTGTGACCGAGTTATTCAATTTTTTAGTTTGAGGGACCATTTCACTGGCCCCTCCACCACAGGACCTGGCAATTTCGCATTCACCAATTGTTTGTACTTCGTTAGTACCGGTAAGTACCAAGAGATTTTCGTTTGTACCGGCTCCGGTACCGAGATATTCAAAATTTTAGGTAGAGGCACCATTTCACTAGCCCCTCCAGTACCGGACCTGGAAATTCCGCATAACTAATCGTTTTTATTTCATTGGTACCGGTCAGTACCGAAATATTTTCGATTGTACCGGCTCCGGTAGAGAGTTATTCAAAGCTTATTTAGGAGGAACCATTTCACTATCTCCTACACCGCGTGACCTAGAAATTTTGCGTGCCCTAATCGTCTTTATTAGTTCATCACTGGACATATATGTACAGAGAGATTTTCGTTTGTACCGGCTCCGGTAAGGAGAAATTTCAGATTTTAAGATTTAGAGGCCCTTTCACTGGCCCCTCCACCCCCAAACCTGGAAATTTCGTATACACGAATAGTTTGTATTTCGTTAGTACTGTGTGTACCGACAGATTTTCGATTGTATCGTCTCTGGTACCGAGATATTTACTTGTTTAGGTGGCGGGAACATTTCATTTTCCCTTCCATCCGCGGACCAGGAAAGTTCGCATACACCAATTGTTTGTACATCAATAGTACCGGTAAGTAACAAGATATTTTGTTTTTATCGCTTTCGGTACCGTGTTATTTAAAATGCAAGGCGGAGGAGCTGGTGAAACGATAATTTCTCGTTGTTGAAAAATAAAGAATTTCCAATGTTGTTTAAATTGATTTTTTTATTTGACTTTTATTCTTTATGTATGCTTTGTTTTCCAAAGTTTAATTTTCACTGTCTTTTTTTTTTTGAATTATTTTGTACATGGATAAAAGATTATTTATTTTAAATTGTTAAATTATGAAATATATTTTGTATGAATACCATAATATATATATTAAAAAAATTCTTCGAATAAAGTACCAGTATGTTGAACGCAATTGTCTGTTTATTTGTTTGTTTATTTATTTATTTGTGTGTGTGTGTGTTTTGATATTGGCTTGGAAATCTAGAGCACGTAGAAGTAAGAAAGGCAGGTCCGAATGCAGCTGATGCAGATTTTTCATTTTTTTCCTGATTAGCGGACATATTAATTAAAAACCATAATAAACATTGCAAAATGTCAGTTTTCTATACCAAAACGGAAATTGCGAGATCCTTGAATCAGAGAACAAGAAAGTGTGGACAAACATTCCTTTTTGTTTCGCATTTCAAAACTGCCGCAGATCGAAATACGATAAAATTTAAAAAATACCCATTTATTCTGGGTACTTTCCTGATCCTCAAAATGTTATTAGTTAAAAAAATATTTGTTGTTTCAAAGACAGTATTTTCCAAACGTTGATTTTGTGTTTTGTTTTTTTTTCCTTCCGCATATTTATAAGTTCGCATCCTATTTCCTGAACGAAAAAAAATAATAATTATTATCATTTAAAAAAAAAAAAAAAAAATCTGAATGCCAATTTTAAGTTTTCGTTTTTTAAGCAGATTTTAAATTCATTATGTGCTTTTCAAAACAAAATACAATAAATAAATAAATAAATAATAAAAATAAAAATAAACACACTATTCCTGTTACTTTTCAATATTTACTATCCCCCTCCCCCCCCCCCTACTAGAGCCGAATTCTGGCTGCGCCACTGGTATCAGGAAAGTACCAAGAATAAATGGGTATTTTTTAATTTTTTCGTATTTCGATCTGCGGCAATTTCAAAATGCGAAAAAAAGGAATGTTTGTCCACACTTCATTGTTCTCTGCTTCAAGAATCTATGAATTTCCGTTTTGCAATAGAAATCTGCGCCAGCGCGACATTTTGCGATGTTCATTATGGATTTTAATTAATATCTACACTAATCAGAAAAAAAAATGAAAAATCTGCATCAGTTGCATTCGGACCTGCCTTTCATACTTCTACGTGCGGTAGATTTCCAAGCCAACATCAACACACACACACAAACACACACTTAAACAAACAAATATATAAACAGACAATTGCGTTCAACAGACTGGTACTTTATTCGAAATTTTTTTAATATATATATTATGGTATTCATACAAAATATATTATATAATTTAACAATTTAAAAAATAATAATATTTTATCCATGTACAAAATAATTTAAAAGAATACCAGTGAAAATTAAACTTTGGAAAGCAAAGCATACATCTACTATATATATAAAACACAAACGAAAATTTCGTTCCGTTCCTTTCTAACTCGAGTTCCACTGAATGGATTTTGATGGAACTTGCGTTGTTCGATAGATAATTTTTCGGGGAAGGTTTTAATATATAACACAACGTTCTACGTTTATTAGTTATAGAATTATGATGGAAATTTCTGTTATTTTGGCCGAAAAGGTTACCATTGCTATTTTTTTGGCGATCATTACTGTTGCAGAAAGAAATGAAAAGGCTATACATGTCGAAAAATAAAAGAAAAACTGTTACTAATTTTATTTAAAAAAAAGGAAAGAAAAAGAAAGAGAAAGAAAAAAAAAGAGCTGTGATGAGAGAATATTATAAAACGAAAATATTTAATTTAAACATGATTGAGAATGTTCGTAATGCTTAAAAAATTATTCAAGAGGCAAGATTTTAATATTGAAACAATATTTGGCGATGTATCTTTTGTTTTGGCGATTTTGATTTTACTTTTCACCCCAAACAATTTGATTTTAAGCCAAAAGGTGTCTTTTTTTGTTGCAAAAAGAATTGAAATGGCTATACGTCTGGAAAAATAAAAGAAAAAACTGTTACTAATTTTATTTTAAAAAAAAGAAAGAGAAGAAAAAAAAGAAAAACAGTTTTGATGAGAGATTTTAAGCCAAAAGGTTTTTTTAAGTGTACGACTGCATTTTTGCAGTATTTTTTTTTTTTTTTTGGTATTTTTCGGTTAGCCGGGCGCCAGTGATATATATATACATGTATATATATACACATATATCTACACAAACACATGTATATACATACATATATCTACACAAATACATGTATATACATACATATATATACACTTATATGTATGAATATATACATATATCAGAGGCGCCCAAGTAACCGAAAAGTACCTTTTTTTTAAATTCAAATGCAAACTATATTAATGGCAATATACTTCTATTTAATTTTACATATATGAAATTTCGTTACGGCTGCTTATAATTTGAGTTCTGCTGGATGGATTTTCGTAGAACTTAAACTGTAAGATAATTTTTCAGGGAAGGTTTTATTGTATAACATATCGTTCTACGCAGCTTAGTTATAGAATTATTCTGGGAAGTTCTATAATCAGATCAATCCGATTATGAAATATTAGCCTTTTTAAAATATTTTGCCGAATGGATTTCGATGGAACCTACGCTGTTAGATAATTTTCTAGGGAAAGTTTTATTATATAACATATCATTCTACGTTGCTTAGTTCTAGAATTATAGGGGGAAATTCGAAAATCGGGTGACCATTTTTTTAAATTAAATATTAGCTTTTTCAATATTTGATTCCGATTATGAAGTTTTAGCCTTCTGAAAATGTTCTACTGGACAGATTTTGATGAGAATTGTATTGTTAGTTAGTTAGATGCTATCTCAGAAATGGTTATAGTGTACTACATATTGTTCCGCGTATTATAGTATTTATTACTCTAAAACGCATTACTATAGTGCGTATTACTGCGTTAACAAATATGTGTGAAGGTTTTATAGTCAGGTGAACCCGATTCCGAAAGATTAGCCTTTTTGAAAGTTTTTACTGGGCGTATTTTTTGCGACTTGCATTGTCAAGTAGACAATTTGTAAGGATGGTTTTAGTATATTTCATATCGTTCTGTTAGTTTTAGAATTATGTGGAAAAGTTCTATAATCAGATGAACCCGATTATCAAGGATTAGCCTTTATAAAAACTTCTACTGAATGGATTTTGTTAGTTAATTTGTTTGAATTGTTCGTTCGATAATTTTTAGTGATGGTTTTAGTATATTGCATATTAAGCCTTGCGCGGTAGCGCAAGGCTTATTTATTTCCAGTGTGACATCCTAATATTAATTTAACACAGGAAATCCCATTGAACGAGTTAATTTACTAGAGTTTTTCCGACTTTTTGTACGCGCTTCCACAAATTTTCTTCAAAACACCTAATTCTGTAAAAAAATAAATCCTCCAATCAAAAAACTCTAAATGTAGTAAACGTGGAGTCTTTAAATTAAAGTCCAAATACTGCTTAAAGTGATGAAAACATAATACGGAATATTTAAAATAATTAGCTAAAATTTGGCACGCGATGATCGATAGATTGAAGAAGCAATAAAAATAAAAACAAATAATAATTTTTCACGTTTCCCAGTTTTGGCCAATTTAAGCACCTGCTAGCCTTGGACATGCGATCGCGTGGTATATGTTTCCTATTTCAAAAATATGCGAGAATATTGTTAAATCTTTAAGATCCGAAGATGTCACCAATAGTTGTGAACGATCTACATTAAAAAGGTATTTTAAATATTCAGTGTTATGTTTTTATCACTTTAAGCAGTATTTGGACTTTAATTTAGATGTTACTGTCTTTATCAAAATTGGATGAATGTTCGATATTTACTTATCTAGTGATCCTGTGATGTTACGAAATGCGTTTTTAAATTTCTCTCTTAATCGATGATTACTAAAATTCAACATGGTGAAAAAATGCAAATTTTCTGGTTGCAAGAGTGATGCACGATACTTTTACAAAGACTATATGCTGGGAGTTTTGTTTTTCCCTTTTCCTAAACCACAGAAAAACTTGAGTAAATGTAACGAATGGCTTTCTGCTTGTGGTATAACAAATACAGAAACGGTGACTAGAGACTGGTATGTTTGCTCTCGGCATTTCATTGATTTAAATGGCCCAATTGAAGAGTATCCTAACCCTATACAAAGAGTATCTCTGTCTGAACCGTTAAGTGATACATCAAATAAATATTCACGATATTATCGAGGAAATCGTGAAATTAAGTCAAGGAATGAGCCTGAATTGTGTAATGATTAACTTGGGTCCTAACATTTTTGAAAGTGGCATGTCTTATGTTGCTTTATCCAGAGTCACAAGTTTAGAAGGTTTACATCTTCTTAAATTTGATGCAAGTAAAGTTTATGCCTCACCAAATGCTATTAAGGAATATAATCGTCTTAGAAAGGAATACAGATCTGATTTGCCACAATTAGCTGTATGTTCCAGAACATACCCTGAGAGTAAAATGGTTGTTTCATCTGACATATCAGTAATTATTAGTGAAAAAAATAATAAAAACCATATTACTGATTTAAATTACTTTGTCTTAAAAGGCTTTACAAATACAGATCGTTTGTGTTACGCAAATGCTATGTTGCAAACTCTCTTCTGTATCTCAGAATTAGTTAAAAAAATTCAGGAAAGAGTTATTGATCCTGGTCCTACAACAAAAGCTTTGAAACAAATATTCACTACTTTGCAAAATCCACAGATTGAAACCGTAGATACACTTGAAGTCAGAAAAACACTTCATGTAAAGTTTCATGATGGTACTGATCAAGACCCGTTAGAATTTCTTGATTACCTACTGGAAAATTTGTCAAAACAAAAAGTCAATGCCATAGATCTTTTTCAACTGAAGCAAGATCTTTGGGAGAAATGTGGTAATTGCCCAAGTTATCGAGATATATGTATTAGTACAGAACCATTTAATGCATTTATTGTGAGATTTCCACATGACTTTAATAATAGGGAAGATGCAGTTGATTTCAATGATCTCCTAACGCGATGGCAGACTGAAAACATTGCCTGTGTTCATTGCAAAAACAGAACTAAAATGTGTCGAACTCGATTAAATTCTTGTGGAAAATATTTGTTTGTGCAACTATCCAGATTTTCTTCAACAAATGTCTCTATGGGTCCGAATAGAACTTTTTAAATTACGTGCCCTATAACAGGATTTTCAAACCAAAAGGTTTTAATAAATAATATAACCTTTAAACAAAATCTGCTATTTTGCATAAAGGAAAGTTCATTGATTCAGACCATTATATAACAATGGTGCATTCGGCATAGTCCTATTTCAAGCCACCATTTGGCGCTTTTTAAAAATGATGCCACATTGGCGATTTCTAAATTGTTTACTTACATTTATCATATTGTAACCCACAATAAGCAAGTGGTAAAATGTTGCCATTCTTAATTTTTAAATAGTTACACATAGGAAAAGTAATGAATTTAGCGATAAAAACGTCACTGAAAAATATATTGCATTTATACGAGAGTAACAATGTAACGAATGTAAAATTTTATTCGTTCAAAACAATTTGGACAAAAGAATGATAATTTAAATACAGAATTATTAAATTATACCATACACAGTTGATTTTTTTAGATACTGCATTTATGAGAGAAATAAAATATTTTATTTGACAAATTTAAAAAGATAGATATAAAAAAGATGATATGAGCAATAAAAAACAACATTTTATACACATTTCATCGATATTACGTAAAAGTTAACGATTAATGTGAAGTTGAAAAAACGAAAATACACGAAATTCGTTAATGCCGCGATCACTGTACTGCACGTATGATCGCTTCGCGAACACAAAACCGAAAAAAAAAACATCACTGGATACAGCAAACTCGTCGTATCAGAATCCTAAGAAATACACGAAATTCGTTAATTCCGCGATCACTGTACACGCCGCACGTATGATCGCTTCGCGAACATGAAACCGAAAAAAAAACATCACTGGATACAGCAACTTCTTCGCATCGGAATCCCAAAAAATACATGAAATTAGTTAATGCCGCGATCACTGTACCGCACGTATGATCGCTTCGCGAACATGAAACCGAAAAACAACAACATCACTGGATACAGCAACCTCGTCGTATCGGAATACCCAAAAATACACGAAATTAGTTAATACCGCACCGCACGTATGATCGCTTCGCGAACATGAAACCGAAAAAAAAATCACTGGATACATCAACCTCGTCATATCGGAATCCCCGAGAAATACACGAAATTCGTTAATTCCGCGATCACTGTACCGCACGTATGATCGCTTCGCGAACATGAAACCGAACAAAAACATCACTGGATACAGCAACCTCGTTGTATAGAGATCACAAAAATACACGAAATTTGTAAATGCGGCGATCACTATACCGCATGTATGATCGCTTCGTGAACATGAGACTTCCATGAAAACTGCAATCAATTAATTTATACTGTTCTAAAGTAACAAGAGTAGCCACTCACATACATAAAAAAAAAATCAAGCTTTAAATAAAGAAGCAGATGATGAAATTTTTTCAATGCTTTTTTTTCTTTTAATATCATATCACATAACCATTTAATGACGTAAGTGTTATTTAACTGTATTAAAAAAAAACATGTTTTAAATAACTTATAAATCATTAAATATCATTAAAATATAAATAAACGTCGAATAAAGAATCACTTGATGACGTAACAAATACGTCATACGTAACAAACGCGTCATCACAAAAAATATCATTGCTCAGCCTTTCCAACAATAAAAGAGCTACATCTGGCTAACTATCGACGATTTGGCACGATTTCGCCAAATGGTGGTCTCAAATAGGAACCAACCGGTGCATTCAAATGAAAACGAGATCAATAAATGGACTGTTTGTGACGATATGAAAATAACAGATCGTACACGTTTTGTAAAAAATCTTGCAGATGTTTACATTTTGCTTCTACAGAAATGTTAAATTAAGAAACTGTCAATATAAGGTAAAATATTTATTCAGCTACAAAAAGAAATATTTTGCTGAAAATTTCATCCTCCATAACTACACATTTTATAACAAAATCAGAATACAGTTGTTTCATATATACTCATTATTATTTTTATGCTTCTTATGTGATAAAACAACATAAGATTTTATTAATAGCTTTCACACACCGCTTACTAGTGTCTCTTTCCAAAGTGGTTGCAAATGTATTTTACACGATGGAATAAAATTATTTGCAAAAATGAACATGATTCGTTTATTATCATTATGAAGATGAGAAACAATCCGTTAAAGTCCGTTATATACATTTTTTTTTTGTTAAAAATTACTTTTATTATTTTAATTGTTTACAGAATAATCAATGTTTGAACTGTATATTTCATATTACCAATACTGATTTTGATATGTGCAGTCTTTCACATACTTGCCTCGTTTGAATCTTATCTGCTTCATATTAAATTGTTATTAAAAAACTTGAGATATTAAAAAAAAGGAACTTGCAAAGCAAATTAAAAAAATAAATTTATTTCTATATTGTTAAGCCCGAGAAGGGACAGATATTAAAATTATTTTATTTAGTCAATGCTAGAATAATGTTGCATTTTTATATTAAATCTTGCTCAGTCTATTTAATCTTAAAAAATTAAATTTAAATTTGAAACATGATATTAAAGCAACTTTAAAACATTTCATTTAGAAATCTAAATAAATCTTCAACTTTTTAAATTATTTGAACTTCTCATGTTTCTTGTCTGTTAGAATTTGCTACAATACAAATTTTGCATAATGCATGTAAAACTGAAAAAAAAAGTTGAAGATTTATTTAGATTTCTAAATGAAATGTTTTAAAGTTGCTTTAATATCATGTTTCAAATTTAAATTTAATTTTTTAAGATTAAATAGACTGAGCAAGATTTAATATAAAAATGCAACATTATTGTAGCATTGACTAAATAAAATAATTTTAATATCTGTCCCTTCTCGGGCTTAACAATATAGAAATAAATTTATTTTTTTAATTTGCTTTGCAAGTTCCTTTTATTTAATAGTTTTATCATTCTTTAGCAAACCCTAACTGTAAATGACCAAATAAAAGAGTTGGTCCTTAACAGCTAAAATTTTGACTGAATATCAGAAAATATAATAGCGGAATGACGTCATTTTTTAGTAATGTGGAAAGATACTCCAGGTAAATGTACAGATTACTTTCAAATACAAGGTCAAATTAAACGATATATTTCGTTTGATTCAAGGTTCATTTGTAGAAACCGACCAGCGCAGCGGGCGTAGCTTGCTAGTAAAGAATAAAAGTCAAATAAAAAAATCAATTTAAACAACATCGTTAATTCTTTATTTTCCAACACCGATAAATTATCGTTGCACCAGCTCCTCCACCTTGAATTTTAAATAACACGGTACCGAAAGCGATAAAAACAAAATATCTTGGCACTTACCGGTACTAATGATGTACAAACAATTGGTGTATGCGAACTTTCCTGGTCCGCGGGTGGAGAGGAATGTGAAATTGTCCCGCCACCTAAAAAAGTGAATATCTCGGTATCGGAGACGATCCAATCGAAAATCTATCGGTACATACAGTACTAACGAAATACAAACTATTCATGTATACGAAATACAAACTATTCGTGTATACGAAATTTCCAGGTTCGGGGGTGGAGGGGCCAGTGAAAGGGCATCTAAATCTTAAAATTTTAAATATCTCCGTACCGGAGCTGGTACAAACGAAAATCTCTCGGTACATATGTGCCCAGTGATGCACTAATAAACACGATTAGTGCATGCGAAATTTCTAGGTCACGGGATGCAGGGGCTAGTGAAATGGTCCCTCCAAAATAAGCTTTGAATAACTGTCTACCGAAGCTGGTACAAACGAAAATTTTTCGGTACTGACCGGTACTAATGAAATAAAAACTATCGGTTATGCGAAATTTCCAGGTCCGGGACTGGAGGGGCTAGTGAAATGGTGCCTCTACCTAAAATTTTGAATATATTGGTACCGGATCCGCTACAAACGAAAATCTCTCGGTACTTACCGGTACTAACGAAGTACAAACAATTGGTGAATGCGAAATTGCCAGGTCAGGGGTTGAAGGGGTCAGTAAAATGGTCCATCAAACTGAAAATTTGAATAACTCGGTACCGGATCCGGTACAAACGAAAATCTCACGGTACTTACAAGTACTAACGAAGTACAAACGATTGATGAATGTGAAATTGCCAGGTACAGGACTGGAAGGGCTAGTGAAATGGTACCTCTACCTAAAATTTTGAATATATTGTTACCGGATCCGGTACAAACGAAAATCTCTGGGTACTTACCGGTACTAACGAAGTACAAACGATTGGTGATAGCGAAATTGTCAGGTTCGGGGGGTGGAGTTGCCAGTGAAATAGTCCCTCAAACTAAAAAATTGAATAACTCGGTACCGGAGCCGGTACAAACGAAAATCTCTCGGTACTTACCGGTACTAACGAAGTACAAACGATTGGTGATAGCGAAATTGACAGGTCTGGGGGTGGAGGGGCCATTGAAATGGTCCCTCAAACTAAAAAATTGAATAACTCGGTACCGGAGCCGGTACAAACGAAAATCTCTCGGTACTTACCGGTACTAACGAAGTACAAACGATTGGTGATAGCGAAATTGACAGGTCCGGGGGTGGAGGGGCCAGTGAAATGGTCCCTCAAACTAAAAAATTGAATAACTCGGTACCGGAGCCGGTACAAACGAAAATCTCTCGGTACTTACCGGTACTAACGAAGTACAAACGATTGGTGATAGAGAAATTGACAGGTCCGGGGGTGGAGGGGCCAGTGAAATGGTCCCTCAAACTAAAAAATTGAATAAATCGGTACCGGAGCCGGTACAAACGAAAATCTCTCGGTACTAACGAAGTACAAACGATTGGTGAATGCGAAATTGCCAGGTCCTGTGGTGGAGGGGCCAGTGAAATGGTCCCTCAAACTAAAAAATTGAATAACTCGGTACCGGAGCCGGTACAAACGAATATATCACGGTACTTACCGGTACTAACGTAGTACAAACGACTGACAAATTTTCGTCAAAATCTGAAACACTTCATTTTTTTACTATGGGAAATCCCGTTTCACTGGCCCCTCCACCTTGAATTTAGAATAACTCGGTACCGGAGCCGGTACAAACGAAAATCTCTCGGTACTTACCGGTACTAACGTAGTACAAACGACTGACAAATTTTCGTCAAAATCTGAAACACTTCATTTGTTTACTATGGGAAATCTCGTTTCACTGGCCCCTCCACCTTGAATTTAGGATAACTCGGTACCGGAGCCGGTACAAACGAAAATCTCTCGGTACTTACTGGTACTAACGTAGTACAAACGACTGACAAAATTTCGTCAAAATCTGAAACACTTCATTTTTTTTACTATGGGAAATCCCGTTTCACTGGCCCCTCCACCTTGAATTTAGAATAACTCGGTACCGGAGCCGGTACAAACGAAAATCTCTCGGTACTTACCGGTACTAACGAAGTACAAACGATTGGTGAATACGAAATTCAAAAGTCCGGGGGTGGAGGGGCCAGTGAAATGTACCTCATTTCCGCGAAAACTCAAAAGGGAAATTTTAATAATAGTTAAATTATGTCGAAATTAACTTCCAGTAAAAATTATGCTAGAAGTTTTTTTTTTTTAAATAAAATAAATATTTTATTTGCTACGTAATTAATTTTTACTTATATTAGGAAGAAATGTGACTTTAAAACGAATAAACATTATTATTTTATTTTATTTTTTAGTATTTACACAAACAATTATTTAGAAAAATAATAATTTTTAAAAGAGTATAAAAAAGAGGGGTTAAAAAGGCATTTTTTACTATCAAAAATATATTTTTAATTTTCTTTTTCGCAACAACAACAACAACAATAACATCAGAAATCTTGAAGATAGTTTAAAGAATATATAATTCAAGAGCACAACGTATTTAACAGTTTTATCTTTGATTAAAAAAAAATTAAATATATCAAATGTAAATATATAAATCTTCTTGAAAAAATACATTCTGATACAGGTGAATTTAAATCCAGAAGAGGACAAGGCAACCACAAATGGTACAATAAAAAACAAGAAAGAAAATTTATGCGTGAAGTAAAATTATGAAACACTTTTCAGAATACTGTATCGAAACTTCAAGGTTTAACCCTTCTTTGCATGAGTTTTTCTTTTACAATTGTGTTTTTTATACATGTATTAAACATTAGACACCAGAAATTTTAACATAGATTTTTAACTTTGTTCAGCAACATAGTTCACGGGAAATTTACTGGATTAATATTTCTATATAAATATAGTGGTGGCGAAGAAGTTGATTTATTTATTAAAAGTTAAATAAAAAGTGATGGAAATTTCCATCACTATGCAATTAAGGGTTAACGAGCAGGAAAGACCGAGCTATGCTAGGTCAAAATTAAATTTGAGTTCAAATATCACGACCCATGACCAAAATGACCCACTAATTGAATTTTCTCAAACATGTGACTTAGCCCAACAGTTTTCTCGTGCCCGACAACCATTGGATTCAAAATTTATTGTAAATAGTCTGAGCCGTTTTTAAGATAAAATAGCTTGATCCATAATGACCCATGACCAAAATGACACACTAATCGAAATTTCTCGAACATGTGACCTAGCCTAATATTCTTCTTGTTCCCTAAACCTGTAGGGTGCTAAATTTATTTCAAATCCTCTGAACCGTTTTTAAGATAAAATAGCTTGAACCATAATGACCCATGACTAAAATGACCCACTAATTGAATTTTCTCGAACATGTGACCTAGCCCAACAGTCTTCTCGTGCTCGAAAACCATTGGATGCAAAATTTAGTGTAAATTGAGCCGCTGCTTTTTAGATCTTGACCCACAATGACCCAGAAATGACCCACTAATCGAATTTTCTCGAACATGTGACCCAGCCCAACAGTCTTCTCGTGCCCGAAAACCACTGGATTCAAAATTTAGTGTAAATTGAGCCGCTTTTTAGATCTTGACCCACAATGACCCAGAAAGGACCCACTAATCGAATTTTCTCGGACATGTGACCTAGCCCAATGATTTTATCGTGCTCGAAACTCGTAGGACACAAAATTTAATCAAAATCGTTAGAGCCGTTTTTTAGATAAAATTAATTTGACCCGCGTTGACTCAAAAATGACCCACTAATCGAAAGTTCTCGAACATGTGACCCAGCCCAATAGTCTTCTCGTGCCCGAAAATGGTAAGATACAAAATTTAGTCAAAATCGTTTGAACCGTTTTTTAGATACAATTAGCTTGACCATGACCCAAAATGACCCACTAATTGAATTTTCTCGAACTTGTGACCTAGCCCAACAGTCTTCTCGTGCCCGAAAACCATTGGATTCAAAATTTAGTGTAAATTGAGCCGCTTTTTAGATCTTGACCCACAATGACCCAGAAAGGACCCACTAATCGAATTTTCTCGGACATGTGACCTAGCCCAATGATTTTATCGTGCTCGAAACTCGTAGGACACAAAATTTAATCAAAATCGTTATAGCCGTTTTTTAGATAGAATTAGCTTGACCCTGACCCTTGATGACCCAAAATGACCCACTAATCGAATTTTCTCGAACACGTTACCTACCCCAATGGTTTTCTGGTGCCCCAATACCGTAGGATACAAAATTTCGTCAAAATTGTTAGAGTCGTTTTTGAGATAAAATTTGCATATATATATATATATATATATATATATATATATGTTGTGGTTTAAAAAAAGTGTGCTCTCAACTTGTCTTACAAATCATTTCTCTCAACTCGACTTAGTCAACATGTATGATGCATTGCCATGTGGATGTGAATATTATGCAGAAGTTGTGACATTTTAAGGATTCTGTATAATTATTGTGAGTAAAATATTTTATCTACACTTTACACGTTCATATTTCCAATTTTATTATTTCAAAACTGTTATCTCGTGGTAATTTAGTGAGGTGTTAATTACAGTTTTTTGGATAATCAATGTGAGTGAAATATATTGTATTTTCTTAATGGTTTTTTATTTCCTATTTAAATATTTCCAAATTTTAATATTTCCAATTGTTGTCTGGTAATAATTCAGTGTACCTGGATGATTCTACTGATCTTAGCATTATGCCAGTAGAATTATGAAACACTGAATTATTATTTAAAGCACATGTGGGTGCATCCAGGCTGATGAGTACATGTGCATGTGTTTTTCCATATCCAATTCATATTTAATTCTCATGTGGTCCAATTTTCCATTGTATATGGTTCATATTTAATTTATTAATCCATTTGTATTTACTTAATTGCAACTCCAATTTATAATTTTTTTTTTTCCCTTTCTCTCTATTTCTTTTTTCAATATTCTTTTGGTATGAGTAAAATTTGGCCAATTACCATTGAAGCATCAGCTATGGTAATATTATGTTTGCACATGTTTATTATTAGCTATGTGGTATTCTGTATACACAATATCATTAATTATCTCTTTGGAGATTTAAGTAGAATAGAACTTGATATGTTTTTTGAAATTCATAGATATTATAATTATATATATATATATATATATATATATATATATATTGAAGCAGTTACCATCTCTAGTTAGGTAAAAGTATCCGAATTGTTTTTTTGCCGCCCAGTATATGATGAATAGATTTGTATGCAAAAATTTAGTTCAGTTACGAAAATTTAGTTTAGTTACCCCTTCAGCAATTTCCGTCAATAAACAGAAATGTACTCGAAGTCTTTTGTGCAGTCCTGTAACGATTTATAAATAATATACACATCAAGTAATATGCAAAAATGTAGTTAAACTTTAAAACACTTATAACAACTGAAAACGAATTTCCATCAATTTTCGTTCATAAACAGTACTGTAACCGTATTCTTTTTCGTGTCCTTGTAAGTGAACGATAAATGCTATGCACACCATATTGTACAGTAAACATCTTGTAGTGCATCTAGGGGATTCATATAAATTTCAATATGTTTGAAATAGTGTAACATCATTAAAATACACTGCAAACGATTTTTCCTCATAGACCATAATGTAATGGAATATACTGTTGAGTGTCCCTGTAAATGAACTATAAGTGCTACACACTTCATTTTCAATAGGAAATATGCCATAGTAGTCCTAAAATATATAAATTCCATGGCAATCTGGATATATTTACGTGAGTAAGAGCGCGGACAGACAGTCTGCCAGACAGACGGCCAGAGACCGAAGTCATAAACACTTTTCAACTACTTTTTGGAAAGTGTTAAAAAAGTATACAAATCAAGTATGGTTTTATGGAATTTGTTTTACAAGAGGCTATATACATATTAAAATATGAAATTTATTCCTTTATACTACTTCCATTTCCTATATATAGAAAATGTTATCCTGCAACTAAGGCTGACATAAAAAAAATCATATTCATTTACGACCAAAATACCAAGTTATGACACTTCGAATTTTATTAAACTTCGGTGTTTTCCGTCACTAAAAGAGCATCTTTCTGTTTTAAGTGACAGTAAACATTGAAAAATCATAAAATTCGAAATATCGTAACTAGATAAGTTTTGGTCGTAAAATAATGGTATTTTTTATTGTTCTTCTGAGACGCTGGGCAACATTTTTCTAAATATGACCCGTATGAAATAGCCGTATTAAAAAAAAAAAAAAAAAAAAAAAAAAAAAATTCGTATTGTAACATTTATTAGCGAAGTAGCAACCCGATGCATTTGCAATACATAAGATATTTAGGTTTTTAAGGGGGAAAAAATAAATATAATTTTATTCTACAATTAGAAAAGTAAAAATAAGCAGTAATACGCTACCGTGCATGCTTGGCAGCGTATTACTGCTTATTTTACTGTTTATTACTGTTATTTTTACGGTATAATACTGCTAGCTGGGATGCCAGTATTATACTGTAAAAGCAACACTTTTTTTTTTTGCAGTGCAGTATGATTTTCAGCAATAGCTTCTTTTAAGAGGTCTTCCTTTACCGATGATGATCGTCAAGAGCGGGCATCATCTTCGAGGCTGAAATTTCCGCGCTTAAACTTTGAACTGTGTCATCTGAAACAGCACTTTGTCCATAAACGCCACAAATTTTAAGAGCAGTCTGACTAGCATTTTTATCTTTCTTGAAATAAAATATCTTAATTGACGAAAATAAATTTTTTGGTTCTTCATTCTTAGCACTGCACTGAAGCAAAATTTATGGCACAACACAAGTGAAAATTATGCAGCGCAAGCAGAAAAGATCGCCTGTACATATCTGGGTCATTCAAGGTCACTTCTTATCAGCAGTAGCAAAATAACTAGATGAAACAACTCTTCGCTTTGAAAAACCACAGAACATTCCGGATGACCCAATATTAATCTAAAGGCTTCTGCGTGTCTTGTTTATTTTTTAAATGTTTCATATAATATAATATAATAATTATAATATAATAATAATATTTATAGTATATTATTCATTAGTATAGTTTTCAGCAATGCAGAAGGACGTTCCAGGTAAAGGTCCATATTACTTTAAAACACAAAGTAAAATTCACCGATATATTTCATTTGATTCAATGTTCGTTTGTAGAAACTGGCCAGCGTATAATATTTTATTTTTTACTATTATAAGAAGGGAATATTTTTTAGAATTATGGATCAAATAAAAATTAAAAACATTGCATTTTGAAAACTACGTGATTTTGGTGGAATTATAGTAAAATGCTTCTTTTACTATCTCATTCAAAATACAAGATGTTAATCACATCATTGTTTAAAAAGCATTTTCGACTTTGGCAGTACTTAAAGATTTAGGGCCTAATAACTGAGCGCTGTTGTTGTAGATTTCGATATGGGAGTAATCGTTATTTGGATGACAACCAGGATTGGGGAATTGCATCATTTTACCCGCTATTAGCGAGTGGATTTTCTGACAGGGCGAGTGAATTTTTAGACAGTCTTAAAAACTACAAGCTTATAGAAAATATACCAAAAATTTAATATTTTTATTTGTTAGACGTATTTTGCAAGTTTCTCGATTGTCACAATGTAAACATGGCCCCAAGTTCTGTTCTACACTAGATTTTTCTCTGTTGTATATATTTCTTAAGCTTATATATATATTTAATTAAGAAAATGTTAGTACGAATAGGCATTGTTAGAAATAAATTATTTTTTGCAGTCGCGTAAATTTTGCTATAACAATTTTCAACTGTACGTTGTATCTTGCTGGCAGATATAATAAATTCTTGGTTGGTAAGATTTCTGAAAATTTTCCATCACTGATAGTAGTAATTCTATTGTTGTCTCCGACACCAACTATATAGAAAGTGTATCAACAGCGCTCAGAATCGGGCTCTAAGCCGTTAATTTTTTAACTTTCTTAATGAGAATGGCACAATATTTCAGTTTTAGGATTTTAAACACATTCTTTCTTTTAAAAATAATTTCATTTTCATTCGTTAAAGCAAACCGTTAGGACATTGTGAAAAGCCTTAAACGCTACCTATTTTTATTTATTTTTATTCATTTTTTTAATAATAAAAGCATTTTTTCTTTAAAAGTTTCAAAAAATGGCATAAAAATACGCGATTATCCGCATTTGCGTTTCTGTTTCTTCCTTAATTTCATAATGATGGAATAACTAAGTTGCCACCTTTACAGAAATTGCATTCAAAATTCAAAAAATAAATAATATTGCTGAAACTAATCGAAATAAAAGAAATTCTGGGAATTACTATGGTATCCTCGGATCCATGCAAAGAACTTACATTATGCAAAATTTGAAGTGTTGTAGGAGTAGTGTCTGTGAAATGGAACCAGACAGTCACATTTTAGTGCAATAGAGTAGCTGGCGTAGCAACTCGGTGGTTTGCATTTGAATGGCATGGCATCTTTTAATTTTTGTGGGAGAAAATATGTGTAATTTAATTCTACATTTAGAAAGGATTTATTAGATTAATTTTATTAAATTTATTTTTATAAGTTATAAATTATGTTTACAATGTAAATGAACTGAAAATTATATTTTGCAAGTTACGTGATTTTGATGCAATTATAGCAAAATGACTTCATAAGAAAATGGCGACATATGGGCAATATTGGTCGAGATGATTTTGAAAAAGTTTAGAGAGTTTGCCATCATTAGCAAGCTAATGTTTGTTTACTTGCCTAACTTGTTTAAGTGAATTCATCCAAACGACTATCATCGAGTTCTGTAGTTAGGGGTCGCTATGGTTTCAATAAAAACTTTTAATCTGAGCATACGCCCTCAACGTATGTTCAGGCTGCATGCTCAAAACTTCATGTTCTATCACAGTCCCTTTATTTACATTTGTAACGAATTCGGAAAATATTATTTCATACTAATTAATAATATTAAAATCTTTGAGTGTAGCGACATCATCTCTCGCGACAACAACTTCAACAAACAATATACATAACGTGTCACGGAAACAATCGAAATAGCTTTTACTCAGTGCTACGGCCATGAACATAGAACTAAAGAAGGACTTCTAACGAAATAGCGTTAATATCGTGTCGCGAATTTGGAACTAAATGGTAGCTGAACAGCTACGCGCACGGTTCTGCACAGCTGGCGAGAATCTCAGCTAAGGCAGCGCCACCTACAACATCAAACAAAAACTGTATATCAGATACCACCAGACGACAGACGATTTGAAGAAGCAGACGAACTAGTGACGTATGGAGGAGCTGTCCTACACATGCGCCACCTATTTGAGACATTTTTCGAGGAAGGATTTTCTTCTTGGAAAGGCTATTTCGTTAGAAGTCCTGATCTAGTTCTATGTTCCTGGCTACAGTAGGTCTATACAGTAGGTCCTAAGTTCAAAGTTCAAAGTTCAACCCCGATATCCTCGGACGCCTACATTGATGACACCGAAAAGAAACAAGCAACCTTTACAACAGGTGGTAGCACCACAACGAATTCACTTCCAGCACGTAAAGCCTCGCAGCAAATAAGTAAAAGAGCGCAAGCTGGTGTCTAAATAAGACGCTTTCACTGGGGATGGAGTGCCTAGTGATGTCATCTCTCGCAACAACTTCAACAAACAATATATAATGAGTCACTGGCTGGCTGTCTGGCTGTCACCCGCCTTGAGGATCCGCTTTTGGCATATGATCGGGACAAGCCCCAAGCTCAAGGCAGGAAGGTCTCTACCGTCCAAACGACACCACCGTCTCCGGATTAACTAAAATTTCTTACACCATCAATCATAAGTGGCAGCCCTATTTATCAGGGCGTGCCATGGGAAAACATTTACAAATTGAAAAGTAAATTATAGTAAATTATACAAACTCTAATTCACAAATGGCAGCCCTATTTATTCAGGGCGTGCCTGATTTTATACAATGTTTGAATATTATAGATTATATACACAATATTTAAAGCTACAGTTTTTTACAGGTAAGTAGATTTTAAAAAAAAAATGTATACACAATAATTATATAAGTTACATGTTTTACAAATTTCAATATTTACACATTATACATAATAGCTCTTGGCAAGATGATAACAGTAATTTTCTAAGTTTAACAACATTTTCCATTCTTTAAAAGACAACCCTAAGAAATGTCTGCCCTCATGATTAACCATGCAAGAAGTAGATGAATGAATATATGAATTGTAAAGTAACAATTATGTATTTACAGGTAGTACACTTGATATATTTACATTTTACTAGATAATCAATTATATTGATTATTTTAACTATTTAATTGTTAGCAAGATTTTCCGAACATTTATACACTTAATTATAATGAGTAATGCAATGAATACTACACTCGAATAATATACAAATATACATGATGAATAAAACAATGGAAAATTTATATTTGAATAATAATCACTTATATACAATGAATAAAACTAGAGTAATATACTTGATGAATAAACACTTATAAACAGAAAATATAGTTGAAGATACATAACACCGCAAATTAAGAGGACAACCGTCTCCATGAAGCGAAATAACCTTCACAGGACGAGCAATAGCAGGATTAAACAATATTTTAGATTTAAAAATAAAATTTGTATTTTATAAAAGAATATTTCTCATTTAAGATATTATAATTTTGATATAATTTGCCTAGTGATTCATTATTATTAGTAATATCCATCATGTCCTCGAGGAGTGTTGGAAATTTCCTATGAAATTTATATTTCATAAATCTACACTCCCCGAAGACATAATGGATAGGATCACCCCTCTGGCCACAAACACATAGATCATTATCCATTTTACCGATTTTATTTAAGAATGTAGGAAAACTGCCGCAGCCCGTGAAAAAATATATTGAGACTTTATCTTTAGTTATTAATTTAGTGTTGACTTCTGGCACAAGCTGATACGTAAATCTGCCGCTCCCTGAGTTATCCCAGTTGTACTGCCACCTTTCCAGTAATTGATCTTTGATACATTTATTTAAATATGAGCGCGGAAATTTTATTCCGCGCTCTACTGGAAGGTTGGAGTACTGAGCAGCATCATTAGCCAGCTTGTCCGCCAGTTCGTTGCCTATTGTACCCGCGTGTCCTTTAACCCATGTTAGATAAAATATTTTGTTTTTATTTTGATGTATTAGTTGCTGTATATCATAAATTGCTTTAAGTGTTGGAAATTGATTTGTTAATGAAAGGATTGTTGATTGACTATCTGATAAAATTTGAAATTTATTAAAGTTAGAATTTATTGCCCATTCTATTGCTGTTATGGCCGCGTGCAGCTCTGCTTGGTAGACTGTGTTTTCTGGTTGAATTTTAGTAGTTTTTTCGTCTATTTTTATGTTGTTCTGAAAAATCACCAATGAGAAACCTGTATTAGAATCCACCTTAGAACCGTCTGTGTATATGTGTGTAATATCTATGTTATTTAAGATTTTGTCTATTGTTATTAGATTATTTAAAAAGTTTTCTGGGTTAATTGTGTATTTATAAAGCTTTTCTTCTATGTCATTTTTAGTTATTACCTTATTATCTTTTAATAATATCTCTGTGTTGTTTAATATTTTATATTTTAAGTTTTTATGTTCTAACGTTAGTAATAGTGGTGGAATACCTAGTAGTGTCTGTAATGTGTGAGTTGAAGTATTTTTATATGTTTTTGTTATTGATATTAAACATAATCTTTGTATGCTCTGGTTAGTTACGTTTGTCAATAACTCTTAAATCGTCGAACCATACCTCCGAGCCGTAAACTATTATTTTCTCTAAGACTGTGATGTACCAGGTTCTAAGGCGTGATCTATCCACTCCCCATGTGGCTGAAAAAGCGCGTTTTATTGAAGATGTTAATAATACTATTTTGTTTTTAATTTTTTGGATGTGTTTATCCCATTTAAGATTTGATTGGAATGTTATACCTAAGATATTTAAGTCGGTGACACCTTTTATATTGGATTGTTTTAATTTAAAGATTGGTGGACGACTCACCAAGGCATTTTTACCCAACAGAATGTACGATGTTTTATCTGATGATATTTTTAGCGAGAGGTCTTCACATAATTGGGCAAAAAGGGCAATTCTTTCATTCGCCTGCGATTCTAAATCTCTTCTATTGTTTGCGCGTATAATAAGATTGAAATCATCCCAAAAGGCATAAAGATTAGTGAATTTAGTGTAGAATATTTTTAGTATTTGATTGGCCACATTGAGCCACAGGAGAGGGCCGAGACACGAACCCTGTGGACAACCTTGGGAAGTAGGACGTTTAATGTTATTATTTAGGTAATCGGTAATAATGAGTCTGTCTGAAAGAAAGCTTAGGAGAAAGTTTATAAGATATTTTGGGACTGGCAGGGTTTTGAGAATTCTGCCCAATGTTGTCCAGTCAATATTATCAAACGCCCCCACAATGTCAAATGAGACGAGCGCGCAGTATTTATTTGATTTTAGAGAATTATTAATTTTATATTTTAATCTGTTAAGTAATTGTACTGTACTTTTTCCTTCACGGAAGCCAAATTGAGATTTATGTAAGTAGTTATTGTTTTCTAGATAGTAATTTAGTCTATGTTTAAGCATGCGTTCTAGGATTTTGCCCAGCATCGGGAGAAGGCAAATGGGTCTATATGAGGTTGGGAGTTTAGGATTTTTATTGTTTTTTATGAAAAATATAACGTTAGCTATTTTCCAATTTTTTGGGAAATAATTTAAATTTAAACATTTATTGAAAAGATCACGAATTAAGTATTTGTATGATTTTAAAAGATTTTTTATGAGGTATCCGTCTATTTTATCGTGACCAGGGGCTTTAAGATTGTTTTGTTCAGATAATGCTGTTTTTATTTCTTTATTTGAGAAGAGTGGGGGGGAGGGGACTATCTCCCCTGCTGGGGCTAAAAGTAACGGAACAGTTGGATTTATTGGAAAATGATGTGTTAAAAGATTTTGAAATGTTTCTTGTTTTGTAATGTAAGGTGAAGAACCTTCCAAGGATGTGTGACTTTAAGTGTTGGTTTGATAAGTTTTTGTTTGTTGCAATTTTGAACGCCTGCCCAAAGGTGTCTTTTGTATTATTACAGAATTTTTTCCAGGAATTTAATTTTTCGCTTTTTATGTGTTTTTTATATAGCGCTCGCTCACGTTGTAGGAGCGTTTTCCATTTTGAGTCACCCGATGACCTCCATCTTTTCCTTAGAGCTGAAATTTTGTTTCGGTGGGATCTTAGCGCGTCAGTCCACCAGTCAAAAGTTGGGTATAGTTTAAGTTTTTTAGTTTTTAATGTTTTTTGACATGTTTGGTTAATTTTGATATTGAAGTCTTCTAGCCAATTATTCAATTTGTCATAGGTGTCAACCGATGTAAGTTTAGTGTGTAAGTCCGTGGGCAAAGGTCTGAAGAATTTGTTAAATTTTTTGAAGGTTGTATACTTTGTTTTAAACCTTTTGAGATCTATTGTTGAGGGTGTTAATGAAAGAGAGAAACAAATATACCTATGATCAGATAGCGATACGGATTCTGTGTCCACGTACCAGGAGTCGACGAAGTTGGTTAGATCCTGAGTGCACACGGTGACATCTGGGTTTCCCCGACATGGACGACCCGGCTCTCCTATGAACGAAGGTGGTGATTCCGTATCGTTTATGAGTGTTAAGTTCTTTGAAAGTAGTAGGTATGTTAGGATGGATCCCCGTTCATCCTCCTTTTGGTAGCCGAGCAATGACAAGTGCACGTTGAGATCTGCTCCCAAAATCAGGTGCTGAAGGGGCATGAAGAAATCCAGCCATTTTAAGTCCTCTCGGAAGTCTCCTGATGGTTTTGAATAACAGGATCCTATTGTTATTGGTCCTGTAGATGATGTTAGATTCACGAAAACTGAATTATGGTCGCTGTAACATTGAACTACCTCCACATCAGGGCGTGTTACTATGATTGCAGCTGTATTGTTCCCCGATGTGAAGGTTTGCCAAGACTTGGAGGGGACTGCCCATATTTTTCCTTCCTGTGAATAATAGTCCTGAATCAGCAACACTAGGATCTTATTCTTGTTGGCATGGCCCATGAGATTTCCAGTTGCTGCTTTAGATTTTTGTAAGTTTATTTGAAGAAAAGTCAGTTTGTCGATTTTATTATCTATTTTGTTAACTATTGTATTGGATGAAGCTGAGGTTTTATGCTGTATGGGGGTTGGATGAATATTGTCTATGTTGAATTTAAAAACTGTTGTTGTGCGTAGATGTTTCTCTGTTGGATGTAATAATGGAAGGCTGGACATTCGGAAGAGTCAGCCGAGTGAGGAAAGTCGCCCTGCGTTCCTGAGCAGTTTACGCATTGATGTTTTTTGGGGGATTTAGCCAATGGGCAAACAGAAGAAGCATGTTTTTTCGTGCAGTATTTACAGGACGTTTGAGATCTGCAGTTTGTATTAGCATGTCCAAAGCGCTGGCAGTTGCTACATCTGATTATAGGCAGGTAGGTGCTCACCATACATGTAGAGAATCCAAATTGAATTTTTCGTTCCCGTAGCATATGGGCTGCTATATATTCCTCGACCTCCAGGATTAGTTGGTATTTTCCGTTTCTCTTTATCTTTTTGAAGACTGCTACTGGAGTTTCTGGATTGTAGAAGCTTTCCAACTGTTGCAATATTGTTTTCTCTTCTAGTATTTCTGGAATCCCCAGTATGATAATTTTCTTTAAATTTGTAGATTTATACGTTATTTCTATTATGTCTTTAAGTGATGTTATGTTTTCGATACTTTCCATTAGTTCAGTCGTTTGGTCGTCTGATGTAGTTTTGATTATTAGAGTGTTTCTATCTTTAGCTATTGCACAATATATGTTGGTTGTATTTGACGATGTTTTTATTTCTCTTGTTAGTATAAGTCTGATTTCATTTAGTGCGATATTGGTTGTGGACTTCCTCTTAATTAGAATTGCTGAACTTGAAAACTGCCGGTGATTCTTCATTTCCCTGTTGTGGATTTTATTTTGTAGATGGATTCTGGAGTACAAGCTCTTTGATGTTTCTCTCTGATCTGTTGTGGCCGCCTCTTCCTCCTGTTGCATCTCCTTTGTATTTGTCAATATCTTTTCCTTTGGCCTTGTTATTGTTTTCTCTATCTTCATCAATTTCTCGAGTATCAATTGTATATCGGTTATCGTTGTTTCTTTCTTATTGTTCTCTAGAAGTTCTTCCACTAAATTTTGTTTCACTTCCAATTCCTCCATAATGTTCTGTAGTTGTTTTTTTTTCTTCTCCAACTCGTCCGATAAGTTTCGTTCTCTCAATGCTGTTTCTTCCTGCATTTTTATATAGCTCTCATTAATTTCTGTTCCACTGGCAGCTAATTTACTTTCTTGTTCATTGATTACCTTTAGTTGATCTTTAATAATTTTGTTGAGGAGTTGTACTTGTTGTTCGTTTTTCTGGTTCTTATTTTGTATATCTTCTAAGTTTTTAAGATTTTCTTTGTGGTCATTGTACATTTTCGTTGATTTGGAGAATATCATGTCTAGGTATTTCTTTTTCTCACTCGACACTCCCTTGTACCTTTTTGCGTTCAGTTTTACGTATATATCTATAAGTTCTGGGATGTTTTTCGTTTGAGCCATTTTTTTGTTGAATCTATATTCTTCTGTTTTTGGTGTCGATGTAAATTTGAATCTGGATGGGACCAGTCGTGGTTTTCTATTATTTGTGATTTTTGAGTCGCTAGCGAAATCTGCAGCTTCATCTTCACTGGTACTCGACTGATGATCTACGATGGATTTTTTCAGATGGACCAATGTTGGTGTCATTGAAATATTTTGTTCTAATATCGAGGTTTTCTCACACATAGTTCTTTTGTTTAAGTCATGATGTTGTTCATGAGATGCATTACCCTCATTTTCATTAACTTTATCACTCTCTTTCCATTTTACTTATCTGTTCTTGTTATTTATGATTTTTAGTCAACAGTAGCTATGAGTTATATTATATTTCAATTAATTACTGGATCAGGCTCATTAGCTCCCCATACATGGTAAAGAAAAATTGGAATTTTGAAATTAATAGACTCGCCAAAATAGAAGAAAATAATTTAGAAAATAATTTAGAAAAAGCCTAAAAAACACTACGTCCAAATCGGTAAGGGATCCCGTGCTCAAAAATGGGTGATCGCAAAATATATTATAATGAATGGTATAATACAGTTATAACATGATATATTCAGATAGCAAACGTTGGAGGTTGTTATTAATAGTGAATTAGACATAAAATTATTATAAAAAGTTAATTAACACCAGGTGCAAATATATACATGAATATATAGCAACATTTCATTTGTAAACCAGATTTTATTTACTAACTTTGGCTAGATATTATGTCTGAATACTCTAGAACAGATAAAATGAAGACTAGTTTTAAACAATTACAGTCCTTAAGAAAATAATACCCTTGATTATAGACCAACAAAAAAATAATGATGAAAATAAAGAATTTTTTTTTCTTTTTCTTTCCTTTCACAACAATTTTTTCATATGAACACTGCAATTAATTAAAAATGTATTAATTGAGAATTAGGTTAGTAAATCACCAATTAAGAGTTAATTGGGACGGATGCAGATGCTGTAGAAAAATAATAATATGGTTGAGCTGAGTGCAAAGTTCGGCTCCCGCAACAGTAGGAGGGAAGGGTCACCAAACTTACCCATATGGGAGCTACATCAAGAGATCCATGCTGCACTTGAGCTATGGGAGTATAGTAATGAGATAACTATTCCAAAGAAATAGAGGGCGCTACGAGCTGTAAGTAGTATTCGGTTGAATAATTGAAAGATTTAAAGACTGTAATAGAGGAGCTATCCGGGGATATGTGACATGACATGATTTTAAAAATCTATGAAAGATGCCCCTTATATAGGGGCCAGGGCCGACCCTGATCAGAAAAAGTTAAGTGTAATTCAAGAAGATGAAATGACTAACCAATGGCCATTGATACAAGGTGAGAAAAATGATAATGAGATTAAATATTAGGGGATAATGGGGTAATGGCCCTGATTTAAGGGTCCAGGGGCCGCCCTGTAAGAGGAAAAGCATTTTAATGTATATGAATGAATAGGTCTCAACGAGACCATTAATTTGAGTGGTCGGAAGATGGGGTTTTATAGGAGTTAAAAATTTTGAAAAAGTTAAAAATGCTTCCGGAAGCCACCCACAGAAATTAAGGGCTAAGAAAATATCAGATATGAAGAGCTCTAAGTCAGACCTTCAAATTGAGTGGTCGGAAGGCAGGGTTTAGACAAGGTTTTATTTTATACCTTAAAGGGGGGCTAGAGCCTCCCCTAAAAAGTTTAGCATTAAAATAAACCCCAAAAACGGACTCAGCGGCCCCAATACCCTACTAATAGGGAAAACAGGCCAATCTGAGCAAAATAAAGAATTATTTTAAAGTCGAAACGGACGGAGTACGTTGGTTCGAAACCAAATGTGTAAAAGGTAATGTTTAATAGTAAATAGCAATATAAAGGCCCAACTAGGGTAAAGTATAGAATACTGTACTGAAAAAGCATCAATTAAGGTAAAAAGGACGATAGCACTTTTTTTCTTTTCTTTTCTTTTTTCTTTTTTTTTTTTTTTTTTTTTTTTTTTTTAAGATATTAAAAGGGACGACCCATTAGACCAGCTCAATGAGTATTTAAGTGAGTGTAAAAGGAAAACTATTGATGTATAAATCTACAATATACGGAAAAGCCCCATAATTCCATGCGCCAAGAGAATAATGCTGAATGTCAGCCTAGCATCCATGGCCCAGCATAACTATACCCATAATGCACCACGCAATCCCCATAAGCAACCCAAAATACTATGCGAATGAATAAATAACTATTGTTTAACAAATCTCAAAACTGGACGCCCACAATGCCTTACACCATTTGTTTACTGTAGGCAACAAGTTACACTAATAGCCATGAGGATTGAAAAATTTTTACCCATAATTCCAATGGAAAAATCTTTATTTTGTATTTTATAATTTACCCAGGATGCATATCTTCAACTTACTGGGCACAAGAAAAACAATTGAGAGCTCCATGGGTTGTCAGATTGAAATTATTAAACTTCCTATATTTTATGCTATGGACTGATATTTAAAGGTATCCTGTCCCTAACAATTAACAGCAGGAGCCGAAAGAAGACAACTCAACTAAACTCCACCGCAAAACAGAACCATAACTATGAGTCACTGGCACGGAACAATCGAACTAGCCTTTTGCTCCGTGCGACGGCACTCGTCTTCTATACAGTAGATTCCAGGTTCAAACCCAGTCAACGCCAATATCTTCTGACGCCTACATCGATCTTTTTAATAATAATAATTTTAGTAAATGCGGAAGGAAATACCATGAATATTCTTTAGATTACATTTTTTTTATATAAAAGATAATGTAAACTAAAAATCATTAAATTGATTTATTCAAACAAAGCAAGAATAAAGATATTTGTTAACAGTTCGGATAGCAGACGCAGGGCTCCCAAATGGTCCGCTCTTTGAATACCAGTATTTTCTTAGAAAAATTCTATTTTTAGATTTTTCTCGCAAATTTTGCAGAAACCACCTTCAGAGGTAAATTTTTGCGGAAATGTTGTAGAAACCTATCAGGAAATTTTCTGTTAAAAAATATTGGTATTCAGTTGGCGGACTATTTGGGAGCCCTGCAGACGTATCTCATTTATTGTTTTATTTCCCCTTTTCACAAAAATGGAGTATTTCTCTTTTTCCCGCTCACTACTCTACGGTTTTTACTACCGGCCGGAGCGGAACTTTTATGCCGTGCGCGCGGAGTTTTTGCCACGAGAAGCGATATGGTTTTCCAGTCAGCGTCGGGCATTTTGCTCCTTCCCTATTCTTCGGCACACCTGGCGTGGTTTATTACGTCACTCAATGTCCTGCGTCCGATAACATATCAAAGGTAGACATAGTTTCGGAATGTTTTGATTGCTTTTTTTAAATTGTCGTCCGACCCCCCCCCCCCCCCCCATTTCTTTCGGCAAACGATTTTAAAATTTACCTTTTGTCATATTTGAAACCCCCGTTTTTTTTTTTTTTTTTTTCATATTTAAGTTCGAACCGTTAAAATTTAAATCAGTTCAAATCTGAAGAGATCGTGAAAGGTTCTTTTGATTCGAATTCGGAAATGGGTATTTCAGATTTCTTGGTATTTAAAATTCCGCCGGAATTTATCAAAGTAATTCAGTTTTATTGTTAAGAAGCATGACGAAGAGGAATAATTTCGTTTCTGATTTGAAGATTAAAATAAAAGAAGAATTTCAATTTATAAAATGTTGTCTTCATGTTTCTGTCTCAAAAACTTTTGTAAGGTATTTAATTTTTTCTTCTACTGACATAAAAGATCCGTAAGAAATTGCATTTGTCATTGCTTTATTAATCACTTACAACAAAAATGTACTATACGTTCTTTCTATCATGGCTAAAAATTAATACAAATTCTTGGATAATATTTTATCATTACTTTTAATTTCCAAAACTCAATTAAAATTATTTTAACCGGCACTCCCTTCAGTAATACTTTTATTTTCACCATATCATTTTATTCCCTTTTCTCAGAAAAATGAATTAATTTACTTGCCATTTTTAGAGAAACTTTCTTAAAAGTTACAAAAATAATAATATCTCGGAAACTAATTCAAATTTTAAAATTATGAAAGTGGTTTTGACAGCCTCAGATCCATGCGGATAACGGGTATTTATTTCATCGCATTGCGTTCCATATTCCAAAAGGAGGAGTTTGAAATACAAATAGACAGTCCGAATTTAATATAATAGATGAAACCCCCTGTAAAACGAATGTCATATCCAAAACAGTTTTTGATTTTTATGCTTTTTGAAAACTGGAATTATGTTTCTATATCATTAGAAATTTAAGAAATAATCGCCGAGACAACCTATTTGGAATCACCCGGTGTAGATTTCCTCTTATGAGAAAATACATCATATATACATTTATACAGGCAATTTTACTAATTAAAACAACGCTTCTCTTTAATTGTGCAAAATATATTGCAGACTGTGGATATTACTATTATTTGTTGTTTATAAATACATTTTTATTCCTTAGACTGCTCAAAAGTATTAGACCAATTTATTATTCAGTCTTTATCGTCAACAATCTTCATAAATATTGAATTTAGGCGCATTTAATGTATCAAGAATTTTCAGGATCATCGTAAACACAAGTTATTGTGTGCTATAATGACAAAGCATATATGGATTTAGTTGCTTAAAGCAGCAATAAATCTTTATGAACGAGAAAGACCTCATACAACCTAACTACTTATAAATTGATACGAGTATAACGTAGAACTATGCTGAAGTTTTCTTCTTGAACAGGGAAGGCTGTTTCTTATGAGGCTGGTTATATATTTTTGGCCATGCTCAAAAAATGCTGTCGCATACCGTTCAAAACAAATCGCGATTTTTTTTTCTGATTGGTAAATTACAAATTTAGTCATCTAAACATCATACACCAATCAACTAATACTGGTTACTGCATAGGAAGCGGCCACAAGCAGTGACAAGAAAATAATTTCTAAATAGATGAAATAGGAGAATTTTGACTTATAATTTTTGACTTTGTGGTAGCTATGACAAACATAAGAATTAATAAAATGTAAGATATAATTTCTTTTTAAGCAGTGTGTATTATTACTACCAATTGACCGCCCGGCGTTGTTCGGCCCGTCAAAAAATAACACAAAACGCGAAAAACCTCTAAAAATCACAATAAAAAATCGTGAAAAGTTTAAAAATAGCTGCACAAATTCCGAAAAAACTTCAATGACTGAAGCGAGAAAAAAATTGCTATATTGGGCTAGAAAACTGAAACCGAATTATTTTTACTAATGTGCAAAAATCGCAGCGAATCGCAAAAAAAAAAAAAAAATAATAACAACTAAAATAACAAAAATCGTAGAGGGCAAATATTACTAGATTGGGTTAAACAGGTTTTCTTTTACGAATGTCAAAAAATCTCTGAGAAACGTGAAAAACACTAAAATTCACATAAAAAGTTCGCGAAAAATTCGAAATTTGCTATACTAAGTCCAAATAAACGTTATTGAAAAGAAGACAGAATTTACTATGTTGGGCTAAAAGATTCAAATTAGATTCCTTTACTAATTTGCAAAAATCGTCGCTAATTACAAAAAAAACCTGGAAAAAAAATCGCATAAACGTCGCTAAAAATGGAAAAGTCGCTGAGGGCAGATTTTACTAGTGGACTAAAACATTGTAACAAGAATTCGTTCACAAATGTCAAAAAACGACGCGAAACTCGAAAAAACGCTAAAAATCGCATTGAAAATTGCACAAGACAAAATTAATTATATGAAGCTAAATGTTCGAAAGGTGAATTCGTTTTAGGAATGTCAAAAAATCGTCGCGGATCGCGAAAAAACGCTAGAAATAGCAAAAACTTCAAAAATGACGAAAGACAAAATTTACTATATTAGGATAAAAGTTTGAAATCGAATTCCTTTTACGAATGTCCAAAAAATGCTAAAGATACCAATAAAAGCACTTAAAAAATCAAAAATCACACAGGAGAAAATTTTCTATATTAAGCTAAATGTTTTGAACCTACATTCCTTTTCCGAATGTCAAAAAAAATCACAGCGGAAATTGAAGAAAACGCTAAAAATCGCATTGAAAAGGGCATTAAAAATTGCTAAAATTCATAAATCATTCATAGTTGAGAAAATTTACTATATTAGTCTAAATTTTTCAGACTAAAGTCATGTTAGGCTAAAAGTTTAAAACATAATGCCTTTTACAAATGTCAAAAAATTGCCGTGAAAACCGAAAAATAGCATAAAAAATCGCATTAAAAATCGCTAAAAATTCAAAAATAGAGGAGAAAAAAATTAGTATATTAGGCTAAAAGTTTGAAACCAAATTCCGTTCCGAATATCAAAAACTTTTCGCAGAACTCGAAAAAACGCTATAAATCGCATTGTAAATTGTATTAAAAATCGCTAAAATTCCAAAATTGTGGAAAACATCATTTACTATAGGCGAAGAGTTTGAAACTGATTTCCGTTTCTGAATGTCAAAAAATCGCATTACCGATCGTTAAATATTCAAAAATCGCAGGGGACAAAATTTACTATAATGGAATAAAATATTGTAATCGGAATTATTTTATGAATGACAAAAAAAATCGAAGCAAAACGGAAAAAATCGTATTGAATATTGCATTAAAATTTTCTAAAATTCAAAAATCGTTAAAGGACAAAATTTACTATACGGGAAAGTAGGGTAAAACAGTTTTCCTTTGTTGGCAAAACTCTAGATGGGCGGAAAAATTGGAACACCCCACAAATTAAAATTAATTTAATCCATATTTTGCTTCTTTATTCTTAAACTTTTTTTTTCGATAGCTCTAAGTTAAAAAAGATATAGGTATTGTTAACAGTACAAAATATTAAAGTTTTTGTAATAATTAAAATTATTTTGTTTAAAAAAAATGCTTAGGGCGTTTATAATTTATAAAGAAATTTTAGTTAGTGAGGCGCCACATGACAGCGAACGTATACAGTGATACTTCGGTTCTCGAGTACAATTCGTTCCAAAGAACAGGAAGTTTGAAAACTGAATAAAATTTTATCATAAGAAATAATGAAAACACGAATAAATATTTCCTACCTCTCAAGTCTTTGAAAGTATTCTCTGTGAATGCAATATTGGCACAATATACGGCCGCAATACAAAATGTGTATCCGGATTTTTTGATACATTTAATATAAACTACTATTATCAAAGTATGCGATGCTAACTGTTTTTGGACATTGATTTGAGATAAATAACATGCACCTTTTTTATTGTCTTCTATGATATCTATACAAGAAGAAAGTATTGGATTGGTGAAAAATTACCACTTCCAGTTTTCGACGGATTTATACGTTTTAGAAGGTTTTGAACACGATTTGACTGTTTTTAAAAAATATCTATCTGCGAGTCTATGTGTCTGTCTGTCTGTCTGTATGTATGTGACATAAATTTTGTGGGCGCAGTAACTCACGAACTACTGCGTAGAATAGCATGGAATTTTTATCCTTATGTGAACTGACGCTGATTTGTTTTTGGGCAAAATCCTCCGAGAGGGGGTGTCGCAAAGCATCCTATAATGCGGTATTTTATTTTTGTAGCAACACTAATTTGAAGAAAACCTTTCATTTCATTTATGAAAACAATGCCGATTTAATGTTTAATTAACTGCAATTTTTAATCAAAGAAAACATGTTTTAACGAAATGTGGGTGTACTATGTCAGAAGCCGCTTCAAAAACCTTTCGAATCAAACCTCATTCCTTGTTGTATGTTTCGTAAATTCATAGAAAATTCGATGTTGACAACAGAAATAATATATATGATTATTATTTAAATTGTTTGAATGTTATGTGTAAATGACATATAGAATATATTATATCATGAAGTATTGTACGCTTCAAATAAATTTATATAAAGTATTACGCATAAATAATGGTATATATTGTTACAGTATTACTTACACTGTGATCGATCATGTACTTGCATTCTATGAAACTGTGTGTCTGAAGTAAATAAGTTTTTCCTGCATTAAAAGTCTTCATTGCCCACAATTCCATAACAATATTATACGTTTATATACTCGTATATATATATATTTTTTTTAAAAAACCTATTTGCTAAACCGATGTAATTTCTTGTTCTGTTTAAATCATTTAATTGATTTGATTTATACAGAAGAAAGTTGTGTGATGGCCAAGACATACTAGTTATACTACGCGCATACAGTAAAACATTTATTGTCAGTAAAATGAATTTAATGTTTATATCTTACTAAAAGTATTCTGCAAGAAAGGAAGATTAATTTAAAGAAGTTGTCATTTTCAATTAATAATAGATTGAAATCCATTAAGATTTTAAAAAAAATTCTGAGCTAAGATTAATTTTTTGATTCCATTTACTATGGCAAAGATTTTACCAATTTAAAAATTCAGATTCTAAAAACAGTTCCATAAAGTATTTTTTTTAAAAAACTTCTTTTAATTTTTTGCTTTTTTAGATTTAAAATCATTTCCAATACATGTTTCTCCTAAGGCTAAAGATGTTTTGTAAAGTGTAGTAGTTTAAACGTATTAAAGATATTGCAAGAATGAAAGAACTTCTTATATTGCGTTAAATTTTGTTCGTATCTTATTTGCTTCCGATTTTAATTTAAGAATTTTGCGTTAAATGTCATTAACTTCATTAAATATCCCATGTAGAGGCGATAAAAAGAACAGGAGAAAGAAAATTGCATCTAACTCAAAAAAGAAAAAAAAATCTTTAGTCAAGAAAGTTTTCACTTTGGAAAAAGCACAATTTTTTACATTCTTAAGAAATTAATCGATCTGATTTCTTAAATTTTCCTACTTCCTTGATAAACGTTTGTTTAATGTAATTGGGAAAAACTAGAAAATGATTCCTCACGTTGCTATACCCGTTACGGAAAAAAACATTTTACAGACATTGATAATAATAATAATAATTTAAAAAAAATTGCAGTGCTAGTTGGCACTCAGAATTATTATAAAATTGTTATTTGTAGAATTAAAATACTGAAGAATAAACTCGCAGCTACTGAAACCCTTTTTGGCTGATGTTTGCAGGCTTACATATGGGGTCAACCAATTAATTGTTTAGCTTGAAAATTATAGTTGAAGTAAAAGATATATCAGATCAATTCAAACATATTTGACAAGTGGAAAATTTAGGAACTGAATCTGAAACTCAAGATTAGTACTGTGGACGAAGAAGTTATGCCTGATTTTTTTCTTTTTAAAGTGATTGCTACAAAGTGGGAGGCGAATTAAAAAAAAAATTCATCATATTAATCGGAAATGGCATATAGACGGTTTTTAAAGTTAAGAACAAATTTTAAAAACGATCCTTTGTTATTCGCAGTAAATAAAGTTATTTTAGATAGTTGTTTAGCAAAGAACGTTATTGAACCTGTTGAGAACACATCTGAGTTAAACACTTCTTACTTACCCCACAGAGCAGTAATTCGTGAGGATAAGTCTGCTACCAGAATCGGAATGGTATTTAATGCAAACGCCCATGCTAAAGGTGAACTTTCATTAAATGACTATTGATATACTGGATTAAATCTCATCCCTGAACTCTTCAGCTTTTTCATCTTATTTAGAAACTTCTCTATAGCAATTATTGCAGACATTCAGCAAGCGTTTTTACAGATTAAGATTGATTGAAAACACAGGGACTTTGCAATATTTTTGTGTGTGGGGGAGGGGGGGGCGGATGATGAGCCATGGATTGAAGATCCAGGGAAAAAAGTTAAGCTTTTCAGATTAAACAGAGTTCTTGTCTGTGTGAAATCAATTCCCTTCCTTCTGTTAGATACTGTCAAGCATCACCTAGAAAGATGTATGTAAAAACATTTCCTAAATCTCTCAAATTTTTACATTTATCGTTCTATGTTGACAACCTTATTACAAGTCAATCTAATGTTAATTATACATTTAAAATAAGTAACGAATCAAATGTCCTTAATTCAGTGGAGTGATGTTGGGAGATAGAGGTGCCCATTGAATTGGGCCACCACGTCCTGTCCATCGGTTGGGGAAAGTTGTGTTTAAAAAGTTTCTAACATCCTTGTCCCAGTGCGGAAGGTCCCCGTCTTGTTGGAAACGAACAGTGGGTTGTAAAAGTTGTATTTGGGGTACTGCGTGAATTTGTAACATATCCAGATAAGTGTTTGCTGTCACAGACGTCCTCCGGCTCTTTTCAGTACACTTCCGGTTTCAAAGAACGTTTTGGTCCACTTCTTAATGCATTTAACATCGGGTGGATAGCTTTTGTACACTGTTCTGAACATCCTTTGCACTGCGATTACGGATTTCTCTTCAGCATACCACAGAACAATTTGTGCTTTCTCCTGCGGTGTCGCCATATTTCCCATTGTCTGCTCTCAACAACAGCAGGTGTGTCATAGCATCAGTAGAAAAAAATTGTCGCCAAACCTTAAACTTTCGGTTGCCATATTCTTTAAACAGCGCCATCCTACGCCAGAAATATTTTTTAAATGGAAGTTTTAAATTAGGGACGTTTAATTAGGATACCCTGTATTTCAAAATTCCAGTCTGACTCTGGAAATGGAAAACAAACTCATTAAAACTACGTGAAAAATTGGAATCACAAGGTTTACATGTTGAAGAAATAACTGATAATTTAAATCTAAGCAATCAGCATTTGGTATCGTCAGAGGTTTTGCGGATTGCTTGGGACTTGCTGTGAGTGATATGTTTTCATTTAAAACTCAAAATCTGGAAAATTTCCTTTCGAAAAAAACTTAGCACTAAACGTAATCCATTACAGACGATTGGTAACATTTTTGACCCAATCGGGTTCCTAAGTCCTTATACTATTAGAATTAAATGTTTAATTCAAGAAATTTGGTGTTTAGTACTTGATTGGGATAAAAATCGATCCAAACAATGGAAAATTTTATGGAAATGAATGGTTTGAGGAAATAAAAAAGCTGAATACTATAAACGTTCCCAGATACTATTTGGCAGAGATTGCTACCGAGAAATTTGATTATTATGAGTTACATATTTTTTCAGACGCTTCAAAGAAAGCATGCGGTGCAGGTATAGTAGAGTACCTTAGAACAGTATTAAAAAAAAGGAAGTTATGACCAGTTTTGTGGCAGCAAAGAGTAGAGTAGCCCCTTTAAGAATATCTTCTATACATCGCTTTGAACTGTTTAAAATCCTTTTGTCTGCTATATTTTGTCATAAAAGTGCTACAGGTTTAGCTTTTCCTATAATATGATACTTTTGTACTGACTCTACTATCATTTTCTACTGGATTAAAAGAGATTCAGAAAAGTTAAAATATTTTTCAAAACCTGAATAATAAAAATAAAAAATCTTAGGGGTTCACTTGATTGGTTTCACTGTCCTGGACAAGATAATCGTGCTTATTTAGTTACCAGAGGTTTGAAAGTTGTAGCGTTTAAAGGGAAAAATGTTTGGTAGTAGGTCCCCAATGGTTAAAACAAGAATAATTTCTTGACTCGAAAAATTAGATATTTCTGATGTTAAAAGCCAGTTTGAACTACAGAAAAACACCGTTCTAAAATCAAATATCTTATATGAAAATGAAGGAAACACTGATTTAATTAATAGATATTCTTCCTTTATGAAATTAATAAGAATTAGCGCATGGCAGCTGTGATTTCTGAATAACTGTAAACTGGAACCAAAAAGCAGGAAACACGATTATTTAGATACTTCCGAGTTACAGAATGTGATAAAAAACTAATAAATATTGTGCAAAATTTTGCGTTTCAAACGGAAATTCGACGTTTTAAAGAAAAACGTCCACTCTCAAACCACAGTAAGATCATTTAAATGTGTTTCTTTATGAAGATGAACTGTTAAGAATCGGTGAAATACTAAAATTTTCTAATGTGTCGTAATCTCAGAAAAACTAAATACTTTTACCGAAGTCTCACTATTTCACTGAACTATTGCTTGAATACCACTATAAAAAATTTCTACATTTAGATATTAAGATAATTTTCCCTTTAATAAGACAATTATCTTGGATACCATCTGGCCAAAGTCAAGTAAGATGAATTATAAATAGGTGTATGACTTGTCTTTAAACAAAACAGCAGATCATTCAACAAACGATGGATGATTTGCTTCGAGACAGAATTACACCATCTAGGTCGTTCGAAAATACTGATGAAGATTTATCTGGTCCTATTACGACAGAGACTAACATAAAATGATCAAAGATAACATTAAATGCATACAGTGCTATATTTATCAACTTTTCTAGCCGTTCATTTAGAAGTTGTTTCAGACATGACCACGGATGCCTTTTTAACCTGTTTAAGAAGATTTGTTGCTCAACGATCGAAACCCTGCGTCATATGGAGTGATAATGCCACAAATTTTAAGGGTACCTGTGCTCTTTTGAAATCCTTTTACCAAATTTGTGCTTCAACTGAATTTCAGCGATTCACTACTGAAGAAGGAATATAGTGGAATTTCATACCTCTTGCATCGCCACATTTCGCTGAACAATGAAAATCGAAAATAAAATCAATAAAGCAATTTATATTGAAGATAAATAAATATTCCACCGTAAATTTTGAAGAATTAACAACACTTGTGACGCAAATAGAGGCAGTTATAAATTCACTCCATTAACGCCTTTATCTGCTGATATTAATGATTTACAACCACTGACACCTGTTGTCTTCTTAGTTAGAGGTCCTCTTTTAAGTATTACTGAAACTAATGCTGTTTAAAATTATTTACCTTTTTCTTCTAAGTTAACACTAGATCGAAGGCAACAAATTGAAGTCTGGCACCGCTGGACCCGTGAATACTTAATAACTTCATATCCGCAATAAGTGGTAAAAGCCTTCGTTAAATCTTACAGTTGGTCAGTTTCTCTTATTGAAGCACGGATATAACAAATTTCGATATTGGAAAATAGATAGGATTCTCTGAAGACTTATAAAAGTGATGACAGACTTGTTCGTATCATCGATCTCAAAACATCCGCAGATATATTATGTAGAAACATTACTACAGTAGTACCTTTGCCATTTTATGATAATACTGGACTCCTAAAAATCCAACGCCGGGATGGATGTCCAAGCTAATTCGTAAAACGCATGCGTCCTTTTGAACTCTCTTGGTATGAACTGAAACGAAATAACCTGTTGTTGGTATGTAAATTCTTAGATGATTGCTTCATTCTATGGGCCCCCAACATGTTTTTATGGTTTTTTAATATTATTAATGTATTGAAGCTGTATTGAAATTGAAAAAATGAGATATAAATTCAGTGCTATCTGATGGAGATTATTAAATGTTAGCTTGTGCTGTTATAGAAATTGATTATTTGTAAATAAATACACTAATCCGCCGTGTAGAATTCAACCCCTTGAAAGGTGGTGGGATATTTTTATTCCACTTAATTTTAATACAGATTTGTACCAGAATTTTTTAACAAAATTTTAGTTTTAATACTTTGGTGAAAAAACCCTATAAATTTGCCTTTTCTAATTTTCAAATAAAATTTTTCAAAAATTCTGATGTTAATTCAGTATTACAAAAACACAATTACTTGCCCCTTAAAAGGTTAATCCAGATGCTAGACTAGACTTATCCATAAATTAAAGATTAAGGGGACATTACACGTCCAAAATCGCGAAATTTTCGAAAAAATTAAATTTTCTGTTTTTATTGAAATATTAATGGAGCAATCATCTGCTTTCAAATAAAGCAGAAATTTTAAAAATTGGATGATATTTAATGAAGTTATAAATATTTTTATGATGTAAACAAAGGACGAAATAATTAAATGGCTTTGGGTAAACTGTCACCTAGATGCAAAGTCATATCATCCCGGATTTTATTTTCCACCAAATGCACTATCTGGAACATTTCAACTTAATCGTAACTGCGTAACTGTTCCCATCTCTATTTGTTTATATTGTGCTGTAAATATTTTCGTTGGATAAAATAATATCAAAAGCCTTCAAAAGAATATTATACTTGTTGTCTGAACTATAAATTATCATTTTATTACTGATATATCTAGTTTACATTGTATAAACTGTTCATCATATATGGATTAGTTCATATTCTTCCTAGTGTCAGAAAAAAATTTCAGGATCTTCAAACAGTATGTAAATGTATGCTGCATAAATTCTTTCGAAGCGATGTATTGAAATTGAAAAAATGAGATATAAATTCAGTGCTATCTGATGGAGACTCGAAAACGTTGCAGTATCTAAATGAACAAAAAGTATTTGGGGATGTTCCGATCCCCAATCCATAATCCATACATCCCAATGCATAAATGATGTTGCAAAAAGACTGGGTACAGGAATTCGAAACAAAACTAAAGATCGTAAATCCAAAAGCATAACTCTTGGTGGTAAAAAACGAGGTAATTTAATAAAGCTATTAAAGGTAATGCTCCAAATATTGATAATATGAAAACTTCAATTCTGGCATCTTTATGTCATTTTATATCATTGTATATCAAATTATATTAAACCGCAACATACCAAATGTCCAGAAGGATCGACACCTTGGTGCAGGACTCCCACTCGGTCCGTTTTCTGAACACCACTTTTTTTCAAAGAGATATCTTCTTTATAAATTTCATAGAGACTTTAAGTCGAATGCCCTTTTTCTTGCAATAGTTGCAAACGCATACCACGAAATTTTTTCTTATAAAATACTGGTTTAAAAAAAATGGACCACTGGGACCCCTGCTTGGTGCTTTTACCAGAGAGCTTTAGCATTGAAATAAATACCAAATCAGCATTCCTCGATGAAAACTGTTTTATTAGAAACTGTCGTTTCAGAAATTCCTCCTGTGCACCGCGACTAATATCAACAGATCTTTTACTGCGATTCACCAGAGCAAAGACTCAAAATGCTAACGAGTCACTTCACTGTTGCATTTTGAAAAAGTGCTCTAAAGAAGTTTCTGTATCAAAGAAACGTCTAGACATATGTGCAATATTAGCAGTTAGCGAATTCAACTTAGGGTGTGCTGCAACACTTTGCAAATGAATTATTGTGAAGGAAAAACGTTTCATGTAATTGAAAAAGACGTGATAGGCAAAGACGATCGCAAAGAACGGTGATGTCATCTGTTTCTTACTGAAACAAAAGAAACTAAAAAAAAAATTATATAGATTACAACCTAATCAAAAGAATACACGCCGTTGCACCAAAATTTTATGTTACACTCTTCAACACATGCTTCAGCTTTAACTACTTCCCAAAACCATTCAAAATAGGTACAGTGGTCTTGTTCAACAAGCCAGGCATAAGTAATATGCAAAACTATAGACCCATTTTCCTCCTACCAGCCATGAACAAAACCCTAGAAAGAATTATCCACGGCAGAATAAATCACCACTTCACAATAAATAAATACTAGAGCGATAAACAATATGGGTTTAAACAAGGGATTTCGACAGAAAAAGCACTAAATAAACTAATAAATAAAATTAAACAAGACAAAGAAAAATATTACTAGACATTCCTAATCTCAATGGATAGTGATAATATTAAATGGCCGATGTTAGCAAAGAACTTAAAACAGTTCCCATATCCAACATACTTAATAAGCTGGATAATTAGCTTTTCAGAAAACTGGTACGTATCGATTGAAGAAAATGGGATTAAAATAACAAAGAAGACATTCGGTGGCTGCCCTCAAGAAAGCTGCCTAGGTTATTGCAGACGTAGTGCTTAAAAAACAATGGCGTAAAAACACAAGAATCCAAGTATTTGTGGGCGACTTTATTTTAATTCTGAGGAGAAAATCAAAAGAAAATTTTTTAGAGCCATCAAGTAAAATTATTAAAGAGTTTAACGGCTGGATATTAGAAACAACCTAATGCTAAATTGGGACAAAACAGAACTACTGTACCTAAATAGAGGAAACACGAGGACTTTCTCGATTTTTTACGAGTACTTTATGAAGCAGCGTACGCACAGTATCTAGGCTACGCATAACGGTAAACATTTACAACACAACACAACATAACAGATTATCTCAGAAAAAAAAAACAATGGCACTCCGGGAGTGCCGACAGAAGTGAAAACTTGAACAATTACGTGTGTATTTTTTTAATCGTCAGGAAACGTTTTATTGTGCAGGAAATACTTTTAAATGAAGTTTTTTTTTTATTCATTATTATAAACTACTACTACAAAAATTATATTACAATTTTCATTTAATGCACTATTGTACATGAAAAATAATGCATATTATTTTACATACAAAAATTGCAATCTATTGCTTAAAACGTAAATTTACAAATACATGAAATATGAAATTTAATTAATTGGTATTCTTTGAAATGAATACCAATGAAACTTATGAATTTTCATCCACAATTTAAACAACTCTCAATACATTCATCACTTCTTCCATGAGATGTTGTTTCATATCGTTTGAACATTTATCTGCAAAATACGGTTCCCGCTTCCTATCACTCCAAAAATGATGACTTCTTTGCTGCCTGTCTTGTTTACGGTATTCGTGAACATTATGCTTTTTTCTATCTTCATACTGCGCGTATTGTTTGCGGTATCTGGAGGCACGGCAGTGGCTCCGCCAAGTCGAGAGAGCACAGCCGTAAGCATACTTTTCTGGAAACAACTCAGGGCACTTTTGACCCCCCCCCCCCCATATCTCCGCGCTGGAGTATCCCAAAAATTTGAAACTTCGTTTTTCTAGAGTATTTGACACACAGGACCAAAATTTAAAATTACAACTTTCTGTCTTTTCTAGTTCAGACGATATATGAACTCAAACATTCGATTTTTTGTCACTCACTCACTCACTCGTTCACACGTCATCAAAAAGATTAGGTAGATCCCGTAGCCCTAGAAACTTAACATTTGGAAAAAAGGTAGTGTTAAGGATACAAAGAAAGAAAAAATTATAAAATCCGGAAAATTCGAAAATTCAACAAATTCCATCAAAATTGAAAATTGAAAATAATACGATCTTGTAGTCTTAGAAACTTAAGATTCGGTGTGAAGGTAGTGTTTAGTATCCAGAAAAAGAAAACATCAAAAACATCAAAAAAATCGAAAGCAAAATTGAAAAAATTGAAAAAATCGAAAAAAAAACGAAAAATTTCAAATAATCCGATTTTGTTGCGCTAGAAACTTGGAATTCGGAATAAAGGTAGAATTTAGGATGCAAAATAAGGAAAAATTAAAAAATCCGGAAAATTCGAAAAAAAAAACATTCGGAAATTCAACAAATTCCATCAAAATTGAAAATAACACGATCTTGTAGTCTTAGAAACTTAAGATTCGGTGTGAAGGTAGTGTTTAGTATCCAAAAAGAGAAAACATCAAAAACACCAAAAAAATCGAAAGCAAAATTGAAAAAATCGAAAAAAATCGAAAAATTTCAAATAATCCGATTTTGTTGCGCTAGAAACTTGGAATTCGGAATAAAGGTAGTATTTAGGATGCAAAATAAGAAAAAATTTAAAAATCCGAAAAATTCGAAAAAAATTCAAAAATTCGAAAAAAATTGAAAAAATTAAAATAATTTGACTTTTTAGCCTTAGAAACTTCGCAGTAAAGATAGTGTTTAGAATTCAGAATAAGTTAAAATAAAAAACGCAATAAAATTCGAAAATAAAATCAAAAAATCGAAAAAATCGGAAAAATCGAAAAATAAGGAAAAATTGAAAATAATTCGATTTCATAGCGCTAGAAACTTGAAATTTGGAATAAAGGTAATATTTAAGATACTAAATAAGGGAAAATTAAAAAATATGGATCATTCAAAAAATACCCATAAATTAATGCAGACGATATATGAACTCAAAGTTTCGATTTTTTGTCACTTACACAGTCACTCACTCTCGCGTCATCAAAAAGATTGGGTAGATCCCGCAGCCACAGAAACTTAAAATTTGGAATAAAGCTAGTGTTTCGGATACAAAGAAAGGAAAAATTATAAAATCCAGAAAATTCAAAAAAAAAAAAAAAAAAAAAAAAATCGAAAATTCAAAAAAATCGAACAAAATTGAAAATTGAAAATAACACGATCTTGTAGTCTTAAAAACTTAAAATTTGGTGTGAAGGTAGTGTTTAGAATTCATAAAAAGAAAACATCAAAAACTAAAAAAAAATTGAAAATAAAATCGAAAAATCGAAAAAAATCGAAAAATTTCAAATAATCCATTTTTGTTGCGCTTGAAACTTGGAATTCGGAATAAAGGTAGTATTTAGAATGCAAAATAAGGAAAAATTAAAAAATCCAGAAAATTAAAAAAAAAATCAAAAATTCGAAAAATTCGAAAAAAATTGAAAAAAATTAAAGTAATTTGATCTTTTGGCCTTAGAAACTTAAAATTCGCGGTAAAGATAGTGTTTAGGATTCAGAATAAGTTAAAATAAAAACGCAATAAAATTCGAAAATAAAATTAAAAAAGCGAAAGAAATCGAAAAATAAGGAAAATTTGAAAATGATTCGATTTCATAGCGCTAGAAACTTGAAATCTGGAATAAAGGTAATATTTAATATACTAAATAAGGAAACATTAAAAAATATGGATAATTCGAAAGAAAAATCGAAAATTTCAAAAATTAAAAAAAAAAAGAAAGAAAGAAAAAGAAAGAAAGAAAAAGAAAAGAAAAAGTGAGAAATTGAAAATAATATGATCTCGTAGTCTTAGAAACTGAAAATTTGGTGTAAAGGTTGTGTTTAGGATTCAGAAAAAGAAAAAATTAAAAACACAACAAAAAATGAAAATAAAATCAAAAAATCGAAAAAAAATGAAAATTTGAAAATAATTCGATTTTGTAAAGCTAGAAACTTAAAATTTGGATATTTAGGATACAAAAAAAGAAATAAATAAAAAATCTGTAAAACTCGAAAAAAAAATTCGAAAATTCGAAAAATTGAAAATACTTCGATTTTGTAGCTTTAGAACTTAAAATTCGGCGTAAACTTATTGTTTAAGATACAGAAAAAGGAAAAATTAAAACACAATAAATTCGAAAATAGAATAAAAAACTCGAAAAAAATCGGAAATTTCAAAATAATTCGATTTTGTAGCGCTAGAAACTTGAAATTTGTAATAAAGGATACAAAATAAGAAAAAATTAAAAAATCCAGAAAATTATAAAAAAAAATTCGAAAAAAATCAAAAATTGAAAATAATTTTATCTTTTAGTCTTCGAAACTTAAAACTTGGTGTAAACGTGGTATTTACTATTCAATAAAAGGAACAATTAAAAAATTCGTTAAATTCGAAAATAAAATCGAAAAATCGAAATATCTTTAAAAAATCGAAAATTCGAAAACAATTTGATTTTGTACTGCTAGAAACATTAGTTTTAAGATAATTGTCCTATTAGCTAGTACAACGTCCCTAATTGTTTTATGTTATTTCCCCCGGATTATAGTTTTCTTTTCTTTCGTTTACGAATTTCGTTATAGAAAAGTTCCGCTATAGACTGGCTACGTTATAGGCGATTTCTTTATAGACAGGTTTGTTTTCTTTCACAGGTTGTACTCTATTTACTTCACATATGAAATATGGATTGTTAAATGATGTTAGCCTCACAAAAATTTTCACAGCTCCTCCTACCCTCCCGACATTACTGGCTGGTTATGGCTTGATAGTCCTTTCTAAATAAAATCATGGTGACTCTAAGATTCACTTGATTTAGCTCTAATTTGAACCTAAATGATCCTAAGAAGACGGATCAAAGAATTACTATATTGGCATGACAATCAGGTAACTTAGAATTTAAATCGAAAAATCAATAAATTTATAAAAAGTCGAAAATTTGAAAATAATTCAATTTTGTAGTCCTAGAAGCTTGACATTTGGCAGAAAGGTAAGGTTTAGTATACAAAGTAAGGAAAAATTAAAAAATCCGTAAATAATAAAAAAAAGACTAAAAAGAACGAAAAAAAAACATCGAAAAAAGGAATATAGTTTATTTATTGGAAATTTCCGGAAATTTTAATTTTGGCTTTCTTTTTATACTAAAAAGTTCTTTTATGTTAAATATCAAGTATCTAGGGCTGCGAGTAATATCTCAGATGGATATCACCTATCCTGGAAGCAATTGAGAGTACTTTTGACACATCCCCCTCCCATAACTTAGTGCTTGCCTAGGAACCTGAAATCTCTTTTTATCTACAGTACTTTGCAAACGAAACTAAAGCTTCAAATTTTTGATACCTGTAAATAATAGGGACAGAGTGTGGGCTTAGCGAAAATCAGTGGATGATCTCCAAAAAGAACCCAAAATCAAGAAAAGGAGGATTACTTACAAAAAGAAGTGAAATCTCATCAAAAAGTCACCTGTAAAAAATGCAGCCAAGTCTCGTAACTCATTTACCGTAAAAAGTACTGAGATCGTATAAAGCCAAGTTTAACTATCTTATTAACTCTGAAATTTTCATTCACAAATCACTCCTAGTCTCTGCAATCAACAATCTACAATCTATCAACACGTAAAATTTCAATCTATCAACAATCTACGTCTTTAGTTAATTATTATTTTGTGACTTGGCAATTACGCAGCACAGGGAAGTTATTACACCTTACTATGTTATGGGATGGGATGGGATAATTTAATTAAGGCAAATTATATACGCACAGGGAAGTTATTACACTTTAATATGTTATTATTTGATTAAGACTAACTATATACCTCACATTCTCGTGCTACGTAATTGCCAAGTCACAAAATAATAATTAACTAAAGATGTAGAGACTAGGAGTGATTTGTGAATGAAAATTTCAGAGTTAATAAGGTAGTTAAACTTGGCTTTATACGATCTCAGTACTTTTTACGGTAAATGAGTTACTTGGCTGCATTTTTTACAGGTGACTTTTTGATGAGATCTATAATTTCTATCAACAAACTTTTTTTTTCTATAAAATGATTTCACTTCATTCCGTAACAGTAACCACGTTTCTTAAAACTTTTGTGAAATATTTCATTATTTTCATTTTTTCTTTTTATATTAAATCCGTCTATGTCTTTTCTCGTGCTCGTTAAATTATAATATTTTCCGTGTTTTGTTATTTCATTTTCATCTTTTGATTTGGTCTCGCGAGTTGAGTCATTTTTATCTGTTTCCACCGCGCGTTCTAAATTTATCTTGAAATTATTTTCTGAATTATTTTTATTCATAATACCAATCATTTCGTTTCCTGCACGTGAACTATTTCCTTTTGATACTTTCGCTTCATTGTATGAATTGGCAACATAATTTAATTTTTTATAGGAATTATTTACAACTTTAAGGCAACCTACTTGAAAAGTATTGCGCTTGCCAACAGTTTTAATTCCCTCTTCATCTATCGCCAACTTTAGTTTGCTGATCACGTCTTGTCCTATTACAATATCGTATGCGAGAGATTTTGAAACATAAAATTTCGTTGATATAAGAAACCCATTGACACGTATTTCATACACAAAATATCCAATTAGATTTACAGTTTCTCCGCCAATGTCAGTTAATAAGATATCAACAGAAGACAAATTTGGCGACCCGCAATATTGACATAACATTCGTAACTGAATAAAGAAATATCGCTATGTGGCCTTGAGAGTTACACCTAATTTGAGATTTATTTCTTTTGTTTTGGTATTGGGTATGAAAGAAAAATTGTGAATTTTCATTTTTACTTACTTCGCGTTTTCTATCTTCAAAGTGGGGTGAAATTCTATTCATGGTTTTAACATTACGTCTCGCCGCATCATAATCGTCTAGTTTATTTACTAATACGTCTACATTTTTAATTTTTGGAAGATCATCAATAAAATGTGCTTTCATTTCTATAGGTAACCTTTTCTTAATTTGATCTACTACTATTAATTCTTTTAAGGATTCAAAATCAGATACTTTAAGACCGCTAATCCATTCTTCCAAATAATTTCTTAATTCAAATGCTAAATCGCGCCAAGTGGCTGAAGATTCTTTTTATGTGACATTAATTTCTGCCTAAATTCTTCTGGCGTCATTTTGAAGCGTTTAAGAAGTAAATCTTTTACGTAATCGTAATTGTTCGCCAATGTTTTTGGTTCTCTAGCTATAATATTGGCGATTTCTAACGGAATTAAACTCAACAAATGTGTGACCCAATTTTCTTTTATTATATTCATTCGAGAAATTTGTCTTTCAAATAATGCTAAACAGAAACTAATATCACTTTTGCTGTCAAAGTGAGATATTAATTTAAGCAAATCTGGTTGCTTACCTGAACCAGCTATTGCAGAATCGTTGCCAAATATACAGAGGTGTCGGTAACAGTGACGATAACAGTGTCGCGAGTTCAGTGGTTTTTTCCCATCTCAAAAAAGGCCCCAGTTATTGCAGAATCGTCGCCAAATATACAGAGGTGTCGGTAACAGTAATGGTAACAGTGTCGCAAATTCAATGGATTTTCCCATCTCAAAAAATGCCTAACGCGCCTAAAGAAGTTTTCTCTTCAAAAATAACATTTGGATTGGAAAACCACCGAGCAGAAGTAACAGAACCTAGGATAGGACATAACGTTAAAAATATAGTCATCTACACGGATGATTACAAGTTGGAATCAGGTGCCACGGGCTCTGCTTACGTGACATACAAAAATGATAAAAAAAACTAAGACATGATCAGTGCTACTAAGAAAATGTAACAGCGTTTATCAAGCCAAACTACAGGCCATACTGAAGGCAGCCGAATGGGACAGCACAACAAGGCACGACTACAGCATTCGCTCGGATTGCAAATCGGCAAAAGAAGCACTAAGAAAACCATTCAACATTAATAAAACAACACACATAATGTAGAAAATAACAAAAGAGTGAAACAACATTTGTTGTTTCACTCTTTTGTCACTCTTGGATCAGCTTGTCAAAATCAGCTGATCCAAGGTACACGTTGGCATTCAAAGAAACAAGGATGCAGACGCGCTTGTCAAGCATTAAATCCACATCAAGCAATCCCATTCTACATAGAAAAATCAATATCAAAACTAAAGAAAACCCTAAAAAAAACTAACAATTAAACAATGACCGCTTGAATGGGACTACGGGGACACAGGCTGACACACAAATATTTCTCAAAAGTACATGAAAGAAACTAATAAACTTCAAGTTATTTTCACAAACCTTCACAGGTCACGGTACGTTCCCGGTGTAGCTACACTGAAGGTAACACAGAAATGTGAATGTGGGTCGCCCGGAACATCAAAACACTACGTCACAGCCTGACCTCTCACTCAAGCACTTCATCTGGTCAACATCACAGACAACAATGAGGAACTCTGGCGCAAACAGCATATAACAAACACGTTCAAACAAAAGGCAAAGCAGTGATCAAATGGCTAATGGATAACTTCGGCATAATATCGCATTAACACGAGATAAGTACAGCCGTATAAGTAAGGCTTTTAATATACGTAAGGCTCACAGAAAGCGTTCTGGGAGTGAAATTGAAACACAACGAACTAATGGCCTAAACAAGTCTCCATGCAAGAGTACAAAATTAAAATACAACAGTGACAAAAATCTCATGACTATGACTGCAACCCAAGAAACAGCGACAGAAAAACCAAGAAAGTGACAAAATCACCAAGATAGCGTCAAACTGCCAAGACAAAAGACAAATTCTCATGATAGTGAAAAATTCAACAAAAAAGAAAACTACAAATAAACTAGTTGGAAATTGTACGTTAAATGTGACAAATGAGGTGCGTTCGTTTCGTGCTATAACTAGTTTTACAATGTAAAAAAATTATCGCTATTATTTCAGTGAAATAAATTATATCGTCTGCTATGAGCGAAATGAGGATGCCTTTTTTTTCTTATTACGTATGCCATGTTTACAGATGCGAATTTTTTCCGTCACCAGACAGCGCTGTAAAATTCACCATAGAGATCTTGCTTTGCGAATGATTACCTCCATGGTTTAATATTTCTATGAATATTTTGTTTATTTACTTTAATGTATTGAGATATTCGGCTGTTAACCTAATTTTCACTGAAGTTATCTCAGAATCTATATATTTTCTAATGTAACTCATCTCTCAAGCACACAATTTTTTGAACGATCTTTCTAAAAATGCAACGTTTATGCAATTTTATTCGAAAAAAATAATTTTAATAAAAATGGCCGCTTGGCATATGGAAAAAGATGTGGTTAGCCTGTATTTGTTTTCCTCAGTCACAAGACACGCGCTTTTACTACATAGATTACGTATGATAGGAAATAATAGAACAACTAAAACTTTTATTAATATATTTTTAAGTTTTGATTCAATTTTCCTAAAATTTGAAATGACTCGACAAAATTCTGCAACGATTATATATATATTAAATTTCAAACCATTCGGTTGGGTAGTTTTTGCGCTGTTATATGCGGACAGACGGACGGACCAGATGGCGACTATAGGTGCTACGTATTTATATAATTACGAACGCACCTAAAAAGCCAATAAGGCTAGAAGAATCGAAGTGACAAAACAAACACTTTCCGGTCAGCGGCCTGAAATAGTAGAAATGGTAGAAAGGCGGGGTCTCGTCACCTTCTGCACCTACTGAGTCTACTTTGCATTCCGGCCCTAAATTCCCCATGTGTCGGGTGAAACTTGGCTTTTTGCGGCAACCCCTTTGTTTTTTTTTTTTTAGTATTATTATTAAGTAATCATTTACTCTCTGCCTCTTTTTTAAATAATCCCTTCCGCTAAGCCAGCACCGCACATTCGACTCAAAAACATACAATATCTCACATCCGCCCAGCATGATATCGCTCCGCTGTGCAGTGTCGAATCGACTCAGCTAAACATCAATTAGCAACCAGCCAACTCAGGAAAAGCAACGAAGACAACAAGAAGCACTTCAGCCACGACAGCATGGAGACTTGTGAAGTAGATCTCGGCCATGCAGCGATCAGGCGAAACTTCACCCTGTTGTCAGTCATCAACCTGTTCAGCTGGGCAATAACCCGGCAGTTAGGGTCCTATCTGGTCAGCGGTCTATAAAAAATCACCATACAAAAAAAAATATTGGCACAAGTCGATTGGCAACAACGTGTACTACTAACAGATATGTTGTAGGATTTACGCCAAATGTACAAGTATAGCATATCCGAATATGAAAGATCACTACTCGAAAATTAGTATAACTTTTGATCTCACGGGCGACAGGCAAAATCAGCTGGTCTGTCGGTATAGATCACTCTATCGACAATAAATTGACATTACAAGAAAATAAACTTAACCTTGGAAAATCTAGTCATTAGCATGAAAAATTACCCCTAAACTGCCCAATCAAGAGTTTGCTCCTAGGAACTTCCAGAAAATATCTCAGCTGATAAGATGAGAAACTATCTCTTCAGCTAATGAAGAAGAGAGAAGAGAGAAGGTGATTGCCGCCCCCCACCCCAAATTAGGAGGGGTAGAAGAGTGCGAGAAAGAAGGGACAGAGAAATTCTTGGGAACTGCTAGAGTTCGCTAGGAGTGGGACAGAATAGATCTACCGGGATCTACAACTTAAAGAAATTGCGACCCTAGAAAAGACGCGGTCTTCTTGATCGTGGAGCGAAGAAGATCGACTGAAACTTCGGAATCCATCTTAGATTCCTAAAAGAATAGATGAGAATTGAAGAACGCCTTATTTCCCCATTATGGACGTATATTAGAATTTGCTAAGAAAGCGAAATTTTGAGGAACGTCCTGTTCCATTAGTTCGACTAGAACATTACTATTGGTAGGTCTACCTGACTGGAACTTTTTCATAGGGGCTCTGTGACAGCCATTTAAAGATTTCAAATTCAAAAAGATGTACAAATCCTAAATTAGAAATCCTAAAAGTTTTTTCCATTAAATGTTTGTTCTTGATCCAAGAATTCCGGAGCAATTTTTGTTTTGCCCCTATCTTAAAAAATGGCTGAAATATAGCAGTTTGAAATTTTAGGTTGGCTACCATTTTGAAACAAGATAGTTTTTATTTCCACCACAAACGGGTTTAATTTAGGAATTTTAGGGAACATGGATTCTGGCAAATTTTCTTTCATTATTGCAATCATCGTTCCAACTGTTAACACTATATATTCATATTCGCCAGCGCCAAATTCTCGCCAAGATTGGCAACACTTGACGACAAAAATAGGTAGTCATAAATGAAGCCAACTTGGCTGTAGATGACTAATTTTGCGACATTCTCATTCAAATTCAATATTGACGAGAACTGGGAATGAATCTTCTGTAATCTGTTTCCATGCATTTTAGCTTCGTGCATTCCAGTAAAATTAGCTAAAAAAAAAAAAAAAAAAAAAAAAAACAAGGAACAAGGAGGCTATTTTTTTCCTGCCGGCACAGGCAGGACTTTTCGTAGTTGTGTTGTACATCGGCTGCTCGTACAACATAGGGGGCTATACTTATCCAGGTAACCCAAAGATTCGCAAGCAGCTGACGTACAACATAATGACGAGAAATATTGATTTTGTTGGCAATGTGATAGTGAATTTTGAAGTATTAACATGTATGAGATAAAAAAAAGTTTTTGGACTGGCACATCCGACTAGTTTTTTATTGCTATCTAAAAAAAAAATACACAATATACGTAATTCTGAAAGGATTCAAAAGTTGAAGATGCCAGATTTTATATAGACTAATATCTTTATAAATATAATTACCCATAATAAATATAACTAAAAACTACTGAAAGCATTTTTTTAAACTCTGGTAACATTTGTATCTAACAATCGTAATAAATTTATCCAATTTATTTTATGATTAAACTGGAAATATAAATTATCATTTAAATTAGCAGTAACACAGAATTTCCTTCTAAATAATGACATCTGGAATTAGCAATGAAACATTTCATGTAAACACAACGAGAACATTGATTTCTAATCTAAAATAAATTTTCAGAACTAGCAAAGGAACAATTTCCTGATACGTTTCCTGACTTGTTTTGGGGTTCATTGGTTAAATGGGGAACGATGGGCTAATCCCCCCCTTAATTTATTGCCATTTTTTTTAATTTTTCGAAGGGCATTATTCTTTGAAATAAAAGCATAATATACAATTAATGTTAATAGCCTGTGAACTCAATGCCATCAGTTTAACTGGCCACTTTTCTTTTTATTATTATATCAATTTAACCATGATGTTTGGAGATAAAACGTTTTAATCCAATGATTGCTTATCAAAATCGTGTTTTTAAAAAAAGTTTAAAAGTTTTTATTTCTGAAACTCTCTTAGAAAAATGCACCCAGCTCTTAAAACTCTTCAAATTTACATGTTATACCATCTTTAATCTCAACATTAGAAGACTTTTTTTTTTTTTTACTTGAGACCAATTAAATAAACATTTCCGTTTACTTAAATACACACTTCCGATTTGAGAGCTGGAACAAAAAACAAACATAACTATACTTCCAAAAATCATACGAAGAAAACAAAAACTATTTTGTATACATTCTTTCAAGTGAAAAAATAAAAACAATCCATAGTTGCAAAATTGGCTATTTAAACATTGAGAGATACCTTAAAATAAATATTTGTGCTCTTCAATTACAATTTTAAATGAACAATATTAAGATAAACAAGAACGAAAAATCATGAGTCAAGCATAGATTATGTAACACTTTCCAACGCTTTCAAAATAATTTTCCAAATCATATCGTTTAATAAGCTGAAAGATAACATCTAAGTAAACAATTTGGAAAACGCATAATATATTTAAAAACATAATTTCAGGAATTTCCAACCTATACAATATTCGGAAAAATATCCGAATACTTTTATTCAGCTCTGTATAGCATCTATAGATTTGTATATATACTACATAGGATGCTAAATTTTAGTTTAGTTAGGAAACGCGTAGCACAGTTTAAAATTCTCCTTCTGGAGTTCTGTCAATAAACGGAAATATGTTCGCAAACTTTTGTGCTGCCCTGTATATGAAATACAGAATTTATACACACCCAGTAATAGACAAAAAGTGAGTTCAATTTGAAATCGCGTTCAGCAACTTAAAACGCACTTCCAGGAATTATTGTTAACAGACAGTAGCGAATTATTTTGTGTGTCTCCGTAAATGAACGATGACTGCTATACACACAATATTTTGTAGTAAGCCTCTTGTAATGCACCTTAGTGATACATATAAATTTCAATGCGTTTAAAATAGTGAAACATTATTTAAATAAACCGCAAATGATTTTTCCCCATAGACCGCAATGTAACGGAATTCTTTTGAGTGTCCCTGTAAAGTAACTATAAATGCTATGCACGCCCTATTCCATATTAAGCTTCTTCTAATGCACCTTAGTGATATATGTAAATTTCAATGCGTTTAAAATAGTGAAACATTGTTTAAATAAACCGCAAATGATTTTTCCCCATAGACCGCAATGTAACGGAATTATTTTGAGTGTCCCTGTAAAAAAACTATAAGTGCTACACACTTCCGTTGAAATAGGGAAACTGCTATAGATAACGACAATAACATATAAAAATTGCAGAGCAATCCGAGCATATTTACGGGAGTTAGAGCACGGACAGACGGCCATACGGCAGACAAACCGAAGTCATAAACACTTTTCAACTAGGTTGGAAAGTGTTAAAAAACAACAATAATTCAAGTAATTTTTTGGAGATTTAAAATAGAAATTGTGTTCTAAATTTATCACGGAGGATAATAACTTGCATGTTTTCAGATTCCTTTAAAAGACACCAGTGTTCTATTAAAATCTATTTTTATCTATTTTTCTTATTCCCTCATGATTTCCGTTCAGCTTATGATATACGTTAACTGTCCAATTTTTGATACTCTACACATACACACGTCTTGCATGTCACTTTGTGGTGACAGTAGAGATAATTCTAAAAGCTATTAATTTTAATAAATGTTCTTTGAAGTGACTACACAAACTAACCAATAAATATTCGGTTCTCGACCGTATATCTAAATATTCCACAACAAACATTACTGAATAAGATGTTCGTTAAAAGGAATATCTTTAAATATATTTCGTTTTTCACATGGTTAAAAGGGGTGGGGGGATCTGAATGAAATTATTAAGGAATTTGATTATTTACATGGACTTTTATAACACATTTTCTAAGGGGTTTTCAAGGATCTACATGTTATCATGGAGTTTTATCAGTTACAGACTGGAAATTTATTTAATTATTTAAATTAATTACATCCGTATTTTATAAAGCAATTCCCTTTTTTAAAATCTCATTATCGTTTACAGGATGTTCTAAAAAGATTGAAGCGCGCTTTAACTTTTTACCTATGGAAGATACGTTGGCAATGTAAATTGTCAATAAGGTACGATTTATGTTTATGAAATAGTCCAGCCATTATTTTTCAAAAAGTTGCACTTTTGAAAGTTTTATATGGTTCCTGGATTCTACAAGTTATATATAGGAAGTTTTCTTCCTGCTCTTGCAAGTAAAAAAAATAAATAAAAACATTATTCTAAGACAGAAACTCACGGACTAGCGATACTTTGAATTTTATAAATTTTCACAGCTTTTCGGAACTAAAAAATCGTCTACCCGTCTTTAGTGTCAAAAAGCTCGAATAATTCACAATAATCAAACACACCAGCAGCCAAGAATGTCTGGTCTCAGAGCTAGTAGACGGGAAAACCTGGGTTCGAGTCTATGCCGCTCTCGTCGGCCTAACTGTTCGACGTTTTCCGTGGGTTTTCTTCTAACCTTTCCACAAATACGGGTTAGGGTCCCTTAGAGAGGGTTAGAACCAGCACAGAGAGCTCCCCCCCTCGGCCTATATCCTTCGTTCAAATAAATAATAGGCCATATGAAACACCAACCAACCATCATAATATTCAAACTATCATAACTTGGTGAGTTTTGGTCGTAAAATAATGGAATTTTTATTTTATGTTACTTGTTAGAGAATGGAGAAAATGTTTCCAAAAATGACTTCTAGGACACAGAGACCGTATAAAAATTAAAAATATGTAACTTTTAAAAAACTAATGTCAGGACTAATTTCCTTAAAATATTCTAAAATAATTCCTACCTTATTTTGAACACTTTTATAACTTACATTAGAGCTACCCCCGTGGGCCCTGGCGGCGCAAGTTAGTTTTATACCATTTAGTTATTTTTAGTTAGAACAGATATTCATACGTGAATTTTTGATATTATTCCAAAAACTATGCCGCAGTATTTATTTCTCTCATTTATTACAAAATTTCATACGAACTTACTATGCAAAGTCTTAAAATGCACCAAATGACATTTTTCTTTTTAAACTAACAATTTATACAATTTTATTAAAGTTACTCAACATTACATTTTTTTTTTTTTTAATTTAGAAGTTAAGAGATTGTTCATAATAAGCATTTGGCGAAAAGAAGTCAAAAATTCATCATTAGCAAGTATCGATTTACATCGCGATTCTATTAGTATTTGTTTCGATTAAACTAAAGGTTGAAATAATCAAAAATCAACCAAAAATACGAATTTTTGTTTTTATGTTACAAACTTGTTAAAAAAAAAAAATATATATATATATATATATATATTGTCATTATATTTCGCAGAAAATGCGTTGTCATACTGTTTAAAGGTATGTAATAAAATTAACATATCATAAAATATTTTAAAGGCATTTTTCTCAAAACAATTTTTTTACATTTTATACATCTTTAAAATACTCCACGTATTTTAATATTTGTTCAAAATTCTCAATATGTCTAAGCGACATTTTTGATACATACTACAACAAATGTGTGCATCCATTCTATAATTTTGGTTTATGAAGATCCTCAAATTAGTAATAAAGTATTGGGTTGTTCGGAAAGTTCTTCCCGTTTGGAAAAGTTGGTTGTACCGGAAAATTCTATCATTTAATTATTAGAGATTAATTCCGATATCTAATGTTTAATAATTGACGGGCAGAATTTTCCGGTACGAATTGGTTTTCCCAAACCGAAGGAACTTTTCGAACAAACAGATATATTTACATGTGAATTTTGATGAAAATGCAATTTCGTGGCGGATTTTTAAACTTTTAAAATAAATGTCAATAGGATTATAAAAACAGATGAACAAGTTTTTAATGGAGCATTTTTAAGAAAATAAGTGGGAAAACTGGCGAAAATATTTTTAAAATTAAAACACATGAAGCATTTTAAAGAAAACTTATTAATAGCTTTATTATTATTATTTTTTTAATTTTCAGTAAATTGATTTTTATTTTCAAATATTTATTGAATTCATGGTACAGCACATATCTCAGAAGAATTTCTTGTAGAAATAATATAAATAATGAAAAATAATTTTTAAATTAAAAAAAAAATAAATAAACATACCTGTTTGAAATCACAGATGTCTTTTCAGGGTGCATGACATTTCGGTCCCGAGACTTTGGTCCCGGCGGGCGTTTCGATCCCGACATTTCGGTCCCTAGCCATTTCGGTCCTTTGCCATTTCGGTATCCCGCTATAACTAGGACTTTAATAGTCGTAAGCCCATTAAACGTTGTATGGATTCAACATCATGAGGGACTATTATCATTTTTTTAACCAAACACCTAAATTGTATAAAAAGGTGAATATTAAGAGCCCGTCAAATTTAAACTCTTATAACCTGGGATCAAATTGTAACAGCGCGGTTAAAATTTGTGTGGGTGAACAACGTGACTATTTTATGTTTCCAAAGTAGTCGTCGTATCTTTGTCTAGTTTTTTTCCTTCAGAGGTACACGCCCAAAATGAGAGGTGTTGGTAACACTGAGATTTAAAGTGAATGGGATAAAAATAGAGGGATGCCACAAAAACACTCCGTTGTGCCAAACCACTTTCCCTAAATTATGCCAAAAAATCATGCAATAAATAAATATCAGTGCAATAATGTAAGAAAACATCCCTTTCACTAACCCTCATCTTGTTATGCATTCAATCATAAGAATAATAACATTTGCATTAAAATACTCATAACGGATGAACATGTTGCAGATACATGTTGCAGGATGAACATGTTGCAGATACATATTGCAGGATGAACATGTTGCAAATACATGTTGCAGGATGAACATGTTGCAGAATTTCTTTTATTTGACTTCAGAATTCCCTCATTTTTCTTTTTTACTTATTTTTATATTTTCGATGACCTATGCTTTTATACTGAAATTAAATAATTTTGAACAGGATTAAATAAAACATTTTTCTTTAGTACACTTATTTGCATTTAGATTTGAAGAGACGGGAAAACACGATGATAGTCCACTTTTATGTGGAATTTGAGATGACAGTACGATAACTTGAAGAGCATACTATCGTTTAGAAACCTTGAATTGAAGTAAAAATAAAGGTAATCCTTTAAAAATGTCCTTCCGGCCTGTATCTGGAGAAAAGAGTAGCTTACCTATTCCTTCTTTTTAAGAATACAGCTAATTTTACTTAAACAAACGAAGGTAAAATGCGTAGAAACCAATTATAGAAGATTCTCAGTTTTCGCCAATGCTGAATTTGAATGAGAATTTCAACAAATTAATCAACTATCGCCAAGTTGACTTCATTTACGGCGACCTATTTTTGATGCCAAATATCGCCAAACTTAGCTAGAATTTGAAGCATATAAAAGTAGAAACAATGGTTACAACAATTAAAGTAAGTTTGTGAGAAACCATGTTTTCTAAAGCTCAGAAATGAAATTTGATTATGGAAAAATCAGCCACTGTAGAACTTCAAACTGCTATACCTCAGACAGTTTATAAGATAGAGGCAAAATAAAACATGCTCCGGAGTCCTTGTATCAAGGCCAAACTCTATACGGTAAAACGTTTTTGGATTTCTAATTTTTTTGTACATTTCTTTGCATTTGAAATCTTTAAGTGGCTGCCATTTTAAAACAAAATGGCGAATGAAGCTGGTCAACGAACTCGGTCGATACCTTAGTAAGTCCTGCACACATGCTCAGTCACATCCAAATCGAGTGCTACGAGTGCTATTGCATGAGATAAAAATGGGATATAAATATATATATATATATAAATCGACATTTGGACTGAGGTGTTTTTGGGAGTCACGGTGCAAATATACCGATATTTTCCGGAATTGGTTTCCTGCGAACGGCTGAAATAGATACCTTCTTACTTTTTGTAACGAAAGCTGCCTAAAACACACACACACACAATTTCTTTGACATGAAATTATGATCCCTATAATAAGTTAATGATCCCTATAATTTACCACTGTGCCCGCACTATCAATTAACAGTATATCTGGCAGATATTGGGAGGCCAGGGAACTAATGAGAACCTCAGAACATCAGCCTAATTGATTGTATTCCCTGTTTACAGTTGACTTTTTGTTTTCTCTAAAGTCTCTATATGTCACTCTTGTTTCATATGTTGTTCTATTTATTCTTCAATTGATTTGGTGGCATATAATAGTGTATAGATGTCTAAGTGCTATTGCTTTGAAAATAATAATAATAATAATAATAATAATAATAAGTTATGAATCGAATTCAGATCAAATTCAGGAACAAAGATCAAGCGAAGTAAGTATAGAAAGTATGGAAATCTATCTTCAAGTCAACAAAATCAACTTCAACTCAACAAATGATAAGGATAAAAAATGATTTCAAATAGTTTTGCATAATTCCCAATAATTCATGAAGCCAAGCATAAACTATCTAAAATTATAAATATAGCCACGTATACTAAAAAAAACGCCATTGCTTAATAAATTAAGTAATGACCAGAGGACCCGTGCGAGGATTTCGCACTGAAGTCTAATATTGTTTAGATGCCAGTTTATATTTAAAGGAAAAATTAAGAATAAAAATATCTGCAAACAGCATTAGTCAAGCCAGAATATCATTTCATTTATTCCATCATAGTTACAGTAATGTACGCGCGAGAAAAAAAAATAACAATCATAATTTACCTGCATTAGAGGATGACGTCCATCAACTTCTAAATATTTCCATTTCAATTTTGCTTTTCAACCATAAATATTAAATAAACTCGCGCGGAGAAATCGTACTTTAGCTTTTCTGCACTATTTGTTTTTGTATAATCATGGCTGAGCATCCTATAATGCGTATTTTATTTTCGTTGCAACACTAATTGGAGGAAAACATTTCATTTCATTTATGAAAATAATGTCGATTTACAAATAATATAATAGAATCACTTGTTAACTTTAAATTAAAGTCTAATTAATGTTTAAAGTGATAAAAACATAACACGAAGTGTTTAAAAATACCTTTTAATGTAGATTACATATGTTTCGTTCGCTCTATCGGAGACATCTTCAGATCTAAATGATAATTAAGATATTTTTCGCATATTTTTGAAAAATGGTAAAAATAATCATATAAAAAATTATATAAAAAATAAATATATAATAATAACAAAAATATGCGAGAATATCTTAATTATCATTTAGATCTGAAGATGTCGTCGGTAGAGCGAACGAAACATATGTACTACATTAATTTTAACATAATTATTCAAATTGGTAAAGGAATCCTACGAGTTGTAGGAATTCAACGCTGGATACCTCATTCGTATCCAGCGTTTACTGGAGTTCCATTACCTGCGATCTTTTCTGTTGATCTGATTCAAATATCGCACCAGATGCTATGATCAATAAGGTTAACTGGATGAATTATGCCCTCCAGATTCGATCGGGATAGCTCAGTTGATAGAGCATGGCAGCTTCAACCAAGAGATCCCAGGTTCGAATCCTGGCCCGGACATTTTTCGTCCAGTTGGAAAATTACAACTCGTAGAAACATATGTAATCTACATTAAAAGGTATTTTTAAACACTTCGTGTTATGTTTTTATCACTTTAAGCATTAATTAGACTTTAATTTAAATGTCGATTTAGCTTTTAATTAACAGCAATTTTTAATCAAAAAACATGTTTTAACATAATGTGAGTGTATTACGTCAGAATCCGCTTCAAAAACCTTTTGAATGATACCTCATTCATTGTTGTGCGTTTCGTATATTCGTAGAAATAGAGATGTTGACAACAGAAATAATATATTAGGATTATCGTTTCCTTATTTTTCTCGTAAAAATGTTATCATTATTATAATATTCATGAAACTAACTTTAATTAAAATATCACGGCATGGTTGGATGATATGCATTGTAATGGCAGAATATAACTTCTAACTTCTATCGGGGATCCCATTGCAGCAATATGATAATGAGTGAGCATTTCTCATATATTTATTCCTATATTTGAATATGAAATCGCAAAGAACAATAGATTTAGAAGTTGTATTTACGAATGATAATATTCATAAACATTTGTATGTCAAGAATTCGCGATACTGAAAATTCATTACAATATATAAACAGCATGTCATCTTTGTTTCTCCACCTTCATTATCTTAAAATGAAGTTTAGAAATACTTTTCAAAGAGGATTTTATATTTTAAATTCTATAAGACTTTAAAAAAAAAAAAAAAAAAAAAAAAAAAAAAAAAAAAAAAAAACATGCTAAATTCTATCTGTTCTGCAATTTCTCTATGTGCAAATATAAGGTAGAGCGCAGAAAATTCCTTTTCTTGAAAACGCATTGCAAAGTGAGTAAGAGGTCGTATAAAAATGGCGATGAGCTCGGCGAACGCAGCATTCGCGGAAGTTTTTGTCTAGCACCCCTTACTTTGTAGAAAACATGAGATGGACGGACAGAGTGCATTTGCGACCGAAGCTTATTTTTCGAACTACCGTTTCGACTACTACTCTCAATTCGAGGTGATATCCCATGTGCTCGCACTCGCCCGACTAACGCCCTGTGGTTTTATATATACATATATGAAAATATTGAAAAATCATTACAATATACAAACAACATGTTTTCTTTATTTCATCACCTTCAATATATTCAAATGAAGGATAAAAACGAATTTCATAGAGAATTTTATATTTTAAATTCTATAATATTTAAAAAAATTCCTTAAAAAAAGTATGGTACTAAATTTCATCGATTTTTCTCTATGTGCCAATACAGGGTGGAGCACAGAAAATTCCTTTTTTTGAAAACGCATTGTGAAGTGAATAAGGGGTTATATAAAAATTGGGGATGAGCTCGGCGAACTCAGCAGTCGCGGAAGTTTTTGTCTAGTACCGCTTAGTAGAAAACATGAGATGGACGAGGGGGCAGTGTGCATTTGCGGCCGAAGCCTATTTGCTGAACTACCATTCATCTCGGTTCGAGGTGACATCCCATAGGCGCGCACTCGTCCGACTAACGCCCAGTGTTTTTTTATAACGTATATAGTATGAAAATATTGAAAAATCAATGCAATATACAAACAGCATTTCTTCTTTATATATCACCACCTTCAATATCTTAAAATGTAGTGTAAAAACACTTTTCACAGAAAATCTTACATTTTGAATTCTATAACATTTAAAGAATCCTTTAAAATAAGCATGGTGCTAAATTCTATCTATTCTTCTCTAGGTGCAAATACAGGGGAGAGCTCAGAAACATCCTTTTCTTGAAAGCGCATTATAAAGTAAGTAAGAAGTCGTATAAAAGTGGGGGTGAGCTCGGCGAACGCAGCAGTCGCGGTAGTTTCTGTCTGGTACCCCTTAGTAGAAACGTGAGATGGACGGAATCACTCAACCGGAGAACCAACCATAGAATGGCATAAGCTATTCACCTCCGTACGAATGTTTCCCTCTACCAACCACAAATCCACAGCCCAGTTAACTCAGTTAACCGACCCAGAACAGCAGACCTTTATAAAAACATTCAACAAATGTGGAAAGCTCTTCCACCAAAAACAACAGTGACAAATACATAAGATGCTCGCCTGGAGTCAAAAAGAAAAAAATAAATGTAGATAATAAAAATAAATATAGAAAAAAAATCCACAGCCACGTACGTACGAAATAAGAAGGCAGATGGTGTACAACTTTGTAGACATTTACATCACATATGTGTGTAAATAAATAAATAAATAAAATTTAAATAAATAATAGAAAAACACATTTAGGGAGCTTTACAAAATTACATAGGTCCGTTTGAAGAGGGTTGCTGCAAAAAGAATGACATTAAACACTGTTAGTTCATTATCACTTAATGTCCGTTGTTACGTGATGTCCAAAAATACTGAAGCACCGAATAACTGTATCAGATAAAATTTTATTTCACTGTGTTCCCAAAGTCAGAATTTATTACGTATAAATGAAAATTTGGAGTTTCGGATATTGTAATTATTCTTTAATAGTTGATAATCGTGATTTGAGATCAGTACTCTTTGCAGGTTCCCTCTAAGAGTCTGATCAGCCAGAAAACGAAAATGAAAGCTCATCAACTGACATTTTCCACATAGGTAGTGTACGTTATTCCCAATCGAACCGCATTCACACTTATCATTACTTCTTTTCCCAATTTTGAAAAGGAAGGCAAGAAAAGTCCCATGTCCAGTAATATAGTATGACACAATTTGTGAGGTACATAAGAAATCTGTTGAAACATATCTAATTGTCTGATAGGTGTCCTTACCTTTAATAGAATTTGTCCAATAATGTTGCCACAAAGAAATAATCTTTAATCTTTAAAAGCCCTTAATTAATGAAACTGGATACCCAATGTCGAGTTTGAGATCATATATGTACTTTCCTTAACAACAGAGCGTGCTAGTTTGTCCGCCCTCTCATTTCCTAAATATATTCGCATGCGCTTTAATCCAACTAAAAGAGAAATGTTTGACGTCCTTGTCGACGTTTATCGTATATACTCATTAAGATGTAATTAGATGAAAAAATGTTGTGAATTGATGTAATTGACGTTAAGCTGTCAGAGTAAATGGAAAATTTTGTATATGTAGAGGCCAAACACCAATCCAAAGCCAAATCAATAGCAGCCAACTCTGCCTGGAAGATACTATTAAAATAGTGAAGTTTGATACAGAAATCTGTAATATATTCATCTCTGTATAATACCATGTAAGCTGCGCCAACACCTGCTGGCATTTTCGAACCGTCTGTAAAAATCAATGGATCGGTCGACGGTGGCATTTTCTTGATCACTGAACGCGTGAATTCAAAGTTATGAAATTTGTAATAATCAGGATATTCAAAAGATCTCTTCCTCTTCATAATACATGATGCATCTATTGTTTTTTCACCAATTTTTACTGATCCATCACCCATAAGAACTTTATAAGCAGCCGATCTAAATTTAAGTGAGATCTCCATTGGAAGGATACCTGCAAGAACACATAATGCCATTGTTGATACCGATCTGTATGTCTGTGAATTGAAAGGAGACTTAGTCTATGACATGAAATGAGCTTTTTAAGCCTCGGTGTGCGAAGATCCGACTACCAAATCTCGTGAGCATAATAAATCTCTTTTTCTGTAACGGCCAGATAATCATGACTTAAGATAGTCTCTCGGAAGGCCTCTGTCCCTTATCCTTGTCCTTCTAACATTATCTGTGAAGCTTTTCACTTTATTACGTATGTTTTCAAAATGTTCAGTCCATGCAAATGCACTATCAAGGACGAAGCCAAGGTAACTAATTGTCTTTGCAACTAGAATCTTTTCATCTCGATACCTAAAGATAGGTCTTCGATATGCCATTGTATTTTTACCTAACAACATTGAAGTAGATTTAACAGCGCTGATCCGCAGATCCAGATCTGAGCACACCAAGCCAAAACCCTCTATGCCCGCATTTATCTGATCCTTTAAGGACGTACGTGTGTCAGCTCCCTCGGTATCACTGAATCATTAATTAACATAAGACACTATGTGCGGTTTCATTTTTCTTTAAACAATTTAAGTAAAACTTAGGCTATTAACAACCACAGCAAAGGACCGAGGCATGATCACTGTAGACAACCCTTGAAAATTCTGAACCAGTGAATGCCAGACGTAAATCTGAAACCAATTAATCTGTGCAAAAAATAGTTTTGAAGGATAGATTTCAAGTAAAAAGGAAGTGGTAGATCGTCAATGATCTGTGCCCTCATCCGCCAGTTGAGATTGTCGAAAGCACCACGAATATCAAACGGTATTAAAGTACAATATTTATGCTGTTTCAACAGATCTTTTATATGAGAACGTACCGAACCAAGAGCAGTCAAGGTGCTACGACCTTCCCGAAAACCATGTTGGTCACAATCCAAGAATGAAGAATGTTCAAGAGATGTCATACATCTGTACTTCACAATCCTTTCCAAAAATTTTGCCAAAATTAGCAGTAATGCAATCAGTCTGTAAGAACTTGAACTCCCAGGCTCCTTATTCCTCTTTCTAAAAAACAATACAACTCCTTTTTTCCATTGTGTTGGGAAGTGACCAAGTATCAAACATTTGTTAAATATAGTTGCAAAATAAGATTTGTAAAAGTATGACAAATTTTCTTGACTATAATAGTATCAATGTCGTCGAATCCAGGAGCCTTATCATTATGATGTTTGTATAATGCAAATGTAATTTTGACCTATAATACCGAGATGAAATTGGTATCCACTCTATTGACTCTTCTAAGTTGCCAGCCGAAACAAATGAAAACGGATCAACAATGTGCTCATTAATACTAAAATGTGTTGACATTAATGAGTAAGTCACGTCATCATCAGAATCAAATATACTTGACGACGTGAGATGGACGAGGGAACAGCGTGCATTTGTGGCCGAAGCTTATTTTTTTAACTACCGTTGATCTCGATTCGATGAGCCCGTGTGCAGCGCACTCGCCCGACTAATGTGTGCCTGTGATTATGTGTTTTACACTCGGCAAGTAGTGTCGTTTGTATGCAAACGAATTCAAAACTGCCATAAGCTTGTATAGCACAGAACTGCTCAGAAAGAATAATTCTTAAAACTTTTCTCAAACGGATTAAAAATGACACAAATGAAATAATGAAGCTTTCAGGAAAGGCAAAAAACCTTTTTAAGCATGAAAGAAAGTTGTTATTTGTGTAAAAAAGATTAGAAAATAGTTGGAAATTTTTATATTTTTCAGGCAAAAAGTAATCTATTTTCTTTTGATAAGAGCAAATGACAAACGTATATCTGAAAATTTAGAGAGCTGTGCAATGCCAGACGTAAAAAATGGCCAAAAAGGTAAAATCCTTAGAAATTAACTTCGAATTTCAATTACAGATTGGAAAATATTTCCGTGATTCAATTCGTAATTATATCGAATAAACTGTATTTCCAGAAAAATCTATTTCATTTAATTTTATTAAGTGAACGATTTTTTTTTTCCTTTAGTTGCTTAGTTTTTTTTTTTTTTTTTTTTTCATTTTCACTTTTCCTTAATATTGTCTCAGATTTTTCTGCGTTACAAAGGTGTTTCCGTGATGTGTTAGCACCCAACGCAAACAGCCAGGATGTATTCTATTTTGAACAGTCGGCTGAAATATGTTAAAGTTTTAAATTCAAACTTTCTATTTTTTGGCATAATTACATCATCTCTTCACCAGTAAATACACAAAAAACTTCCATATATTATTCATGTTCTAAGAAATCTATATATAAGTTGTTTGATGCAATTTTTCATTTAACCATGAAAAGAAAGCAGAAAATATTTTGGAAATTGTCTTTTTAAACATAGTTATGAAGCATAAAAATAACAACACTTCTATGATCAGTTCGCAATCTTCTACAACAACGGTTCTTAAAGTTTGTGATTTGGAGGAGCCATTTGATGTCATATGCATTTTGCAACTATATTTTTCTTAATACAAGGTTCGATTTCTCCTATAATAAATGTAACAATTTCAAGTCATTCTCTTGTCAAAAACTAACCTTATTTATTCTAAAAAAATAAATAAATAAAGTAAATAAATAAACAAATAAATGCTTTATTTATACTAAAAATAAATCAATAAATTCTATGGGATGGATGCTGTTTTTTTTTGTCATTAGAACACCAAAATCTAGTTCATTGTTTAAAACGTGTATTCATAAACGTACCCTTCGATTTCTGTACCTGTTATTTCTTGTGTCCAATGCTAAAGAAAGTCTTCTTGGAAAGATATATGGTGCAGAAAGGGAGCTTGATTGTTTTTTCTGCTACTTCTAGGTGTATATTCTTCACGCAGAACCGAAATAAAGTAAGGCAGTCGTAAAGTAAGGTATCATCTAGTGGAAATCAGTTCTCATGGAATCATCTCATGGTAATTCTGGAAGTTGTTCGTGCTCTAAAAAACTCCGAGGTTTTTTATTTCATTTTTATTATTTTATTTTATTTGTTAGTTTGTTTATTTATTAGTATTTTATTTATTTGTTTATTTATTTTGCAATGAAATGTATTTTATATACATTCATTTTCTGATTCAGACGGAAGAAAATAAAATCTGAAAATTTCTTTCAATTGTTTCAGGTGTACAACAAACATTTAATAATATCAGGGGAAATGTATCCTCAGAGATTTATAGGAAATCAAAGGAAGTAGGAAATGACTCAAAGACATTATTTCCAGGTCGATTTTCCCATAAATCCTTTGCTATTTTTCTTTTGCTTCTACTTTGTCGCAGACTTTTAAAATACGCAACAATATCCCTTGCTGTATTAAATACAGTTTATTCAGAAAAATATAAATATCTATGAAATACGCTAATGTGGTGAGCTTGAAGAAATCATTGAAAGGAAATTTGAAATGAAATTTCGAATCTATTAAGAACAACCTTATTTCATAACGCAGAGCAAACACTAGCAGTCTCTACACTCACAGTACTTGTGACAGGGGATAGTGATCCGGAAAGCAAAATTTTGATAATAAATAATAATTTTAGTAATCTTTTGAATTTGATTAATATCTAACTAGAAGTATCCCGTTTGATTGTAATATTTTTGTGTTATTATGTTAAATACATAAAGTTTTTCTGACTTGTTCCTTGCTGATCCCTGGCTTTAAGCACCACGTACCCTCAAAGTGTCCACGGAACGCAGTATAAGAACCGCTAGTCCACAAAATGCCCGGCCATAACCCAGTACCGGCACCAGGCCACAAAAACAAAATACGGGTCCACCCAAAAAATTCTCGAATGAGTGATGCTCCGTTTTTTGGGTTCTAAAAAATAAATACAAAAACCATTGGAAGTCAAGCCGGATTAAAAATTAAATTGTCAATTTTTTTTCCAAATCTGAAGTATAACAAGAAATAGCATCGCACTTCATATTAATTGGTTTTATATCATTTTTCTTATACTTTAAGAAAAGTAAATGTTTTTTATATAAAAAATATATATATTTGAACACGTAATGCCTGAACGAATATGTAATGCCTACCTGCCTACCTATGTTATACCTACCTGCAAACTTTCAAAAAACGCATTTTTTTTAAATGCAGTTTTTGAAAGTACAATTACTAATGAATATTCAGTTACATTTTCTAGTCGATCTGATAAAAATTAAGTAAGTTACGCCGCTTTAATTTACTTTGTAATTTGCATACATAAATCACAACTTGAATCTTTAAACGCGATTATCTCAAAAATATGTTTTTATAGTCTGTGATCACGATAACTCGAACAAATCTCAACTAATCTTCTTCCAGTTTTGACCGAAGTTGAACAAGAATATTGTCTAGAGAATAATTGTAAATTTTATCAATCTGATAATTTTTTCTGTTTTCATAAACATTCAGAGTTCAAATTTTTTTGTGAAAATCTGTACCTTAAATTTGAACGGCCGCCATTTTGTTCAGAATCAAATTATCCAAAAACCGAACGATTATTCTTTAGTTTTAAGTGTTCGGAGTAAAGATATTGTGCTTTTTACAGTTTAAGATAACATTTGACAGAGTTACGGTGATCACCGTGGACGGCTACCCGAACGACACCATTTCCGGAGATCTTGTCTGCAGTGGACACCCAAATTTTCTCTTCTGTTTGTTTCGTCATTACAAAAATAATTTTTTTTTAAGTGTAATAAACAAAAAGCAGAAAGAGTTTTTTAAATATCTTGTTTCATTTTCCTGAAAAAAAAAATCCCCCAAATACACGTTTAACCAATGAACCCCAAAAACTAATCAGGGAAGCGCCTTATCACAATTAACCTGTATACAAAATTTGAAACAAATAGGATAATTCTGCACGAAAAACCCATTTACCTAAATTAAGGGGGCGTTAGCCCCCCGTTCCCCCCTTTATACTTAACCGATGAATTCCCAAAACTAATCAAGGAAACGCCTTATCACAATGAACCTATATACAAAATTTGAAGCAAATCGGATAATTCTGCATGAAAAATCCATTTATCTAAATTAAGGCGGGATTACCCTCTCGTTCCCTCCTTTATACTTAACCAATGAATCGCCAAAACTAATCAGGGAAACACGTTATCAGAATGAACCTATAAACAAAATTTGAAGCAAAACGGATATTTCTATCAAGATTTATCGCGTTACGTACATGCATACATACGTACATTACATACATACAGAACCGGCGGACACATTAGCTCTCAGGTTTTGATAGCCTGTGTTCAAAAAAATGTTCGTGTCAAAAAAAAATGATTTAAAGTGATTATGATGGAAAATATTTTTTTAGAAAATTGTTAATTAATCGATCACTTCACGCATATGACTTTCAACTGATTAGTGAAATCAAAAAATCAACATGCAAAATTATGTTTTTATTTCAAAATACGTCTCATTTTGAACAAAATGGCAGATATATGGTATTTATTTAAAAAGAAAATAAAACGTTGTGAAACAAAAAATTAAAAAATTAATCATATAAAAACGAAAATTGTGCTAACTTCCGTATAATTATTGTATTTTAAATCCACAGCGAGATCTACAAACAATGTCAGAATATTTATCACACCCACATAACTATCAAAGCCTAAATACATATTTGTTAAGCAATATTGTTGTTTATTGCTTTCAATTGCCGAAAAAAAACTTTTATTTCTGAAAAAAAAAAAAAAAAAAAAAAAAAAAAAAAACACCTCAAATATGGAAATACATTGCTGTATCAATTGCTTTGGTGTAATTTAGTATTATGGAAGGTTCAAAGTTTGGCAAGAATATACTCCAATACGAAACAATGTATCGCAGATATATTTCCAAAATAAATTTAGATATTTCAAAATATAAAGGAATTATCAGTTATCCCGTCTCACGTATGCGGATAATTGATAAGTATCGGGAGAGGTGATAAGCGATTATTATTGGGAATTTTTATTGGCGTTTTCTTAATCTTTTTCATAATCAAGGTGCCATTAAAAAACAGGTGTGAAGAGAGGGGAATGCTTAATTAGTGGCTTTAAAGCATAAATAGTGGCAATGGCTCTTCCTTGAAATTCAAATAAACTATGTCACAGACACAACGTAGTCTCAAATTAAAATTAAACGCTTACAACTTGTGCAGCAACTTAATATAGTTATCAAGTTTTAATGAAGCAGGATTATGGAACATTGTACGGTAAAAGTACATTAAACATATCATGAGAGACGGTAGTTTCTCGAGTGACGCAGCAAAAAACCGAAAACCGAATGCTTAAAACCGAAGATTTCCGTCACTCCATATATACACCTAGTTTGAGTTCAAAGGAAAAGCGAAAAGCCGACATTTAATATCTCAGCAAATATGAGGTACATCGTTTTGATTTTTTGACAGCTGTCTTATATCTCCGGTCTAACTCTATCCTGAAATTTATAGATTTCTACATGCAGTAGATTTTAAGATCTGGAAATCCATTTTTAAGTAAAATGGGAAGTTTTTCGCTCTGCATGTAATGGTGTCATGGTGTAAGACAGCGTATCTCGAAAACCGCCCGAAGGATTTTTTTAAAATTAATATATGATACTAATTGGTTTTATATGAAGTGAATCCACCTATCCGCTTAAATAGGAAAACTCTAGTTTTTTATATAATCCGATTTAAAAAAATGGGACTATTTTCTTAAGCCAAGCTGTACAAATGCAATAGAGTATTCACTCCCTTCTTCCGCCGGGAATTGCAGTTAAAAATTGATGTACGGTTGCCGTTATCAATAAAGCTTGTGACCGGGCTAATTATTTAGATTTTTTTAAATGCAAAAACAATGAATTATATACTCTAAACATGTAAAACGTATGTATTAAATTCAATTGGGGTTTATATGTTTTCTCTTTTTGTTACAAAGAAATAATTTCAGATTTTAAACATGCATATATTCGAAAAATTATTTCGATTCCTTTTTCAAAATGAGGAAATATTTTTTAAGTACATGTATTCAATTTTACTGCTAAATATAATAAATCTTTCATTTTCTAATGATAAAATATTTTTCATTTCTTTGTTTCTTTCGCAACGAAGACAACCAACCAACTATTATCGTATCAATGCGCGAAGCACAAATTAGCGAGTGTTTGAAGTACAACAAACAGCTTTGTCTTTTACCAGTTCAACAATTCGGAAAAAATAAACACAGGAATAATTCAAAGATGTTGTACTTACTATTAGGTATTTTGTTTATTTATTCATTGTTGTTTTATTTTATTTTCCTTGTTGGTTCTTATAAAAATTTTCGTTTTGGAGAGATGCTTTGTTGGGCAACTCCCAGTTAGATGTTTTTATGGCTTTAAAATATTACTTTTATGTTATTTTGTAAAAGAAAATGCAGAAAGTTAGTTCTGAATTAAGTGTTTTATGTTATACAATGGATAAATAAGTTCTTAATTACTTTAAATCCAGAGTTTGAAAAGTAAACAAATAGCTTTTTTTTTTCTTTTTCTCATTGCATTCAGGGGTCGATGCAGGTTTTTTTTCTTGGGGCCCATTTTGTGAAAAGTAAAGGTTGTTTTTGTGAAATTTATTATATTTTTGTGAAAAATAACATTTTGTAACGAAAGTTGAAATCGATTTAATCAAATTCGAACCAAGCATTTATAAACAAAACCTGTTTTAAATCCTTTTGCGGAAGTTTTCCTCTCTGGTAAACTTGTTTGTTTACAAATTACACATTTTAAAACATCACAAAATAATAAATAGTAAGTTTTTATGGAATAGAATTTTGTGAAGGGGCCCATTTTATCAAATTGATTTTTGTGAAGGAGCCTATTTTATTAAATAGATTTTTGTGAAGGGGCCCTAAATAGGTCCCAAATTTTTCCTGGATCGACCCCAGGCATTACCTTATTTCATTCATATTGCCAGTATTATTACATTGTTTTCATTTTTTTTCTCATTACATTTACAAACAGTTGTGTGACAAACTTCTATCTTCATGAATGTTTTGCCTTTACTTTATATTAATTTTTCACATTCATTTTTTAATAAGCTTGTTAAATAGTTTTCGAGCACTATATTGTTTCAATGTCAAATGTTACATTAAAAATTATTAAAAAATACAGTAAAAAAATTGCTATTTGTTCGCGAAACATAAGAATAAGAATATAATCATTTTAACCCACATAGATTTTTTTAGCTCTAAAATATTACTATACAATGAATAAATAAGTTCTTATTTACTTTAAATTCAGAGTTTAAAAAGTAAACAAATAGCTATTTTATTTTTCAATTTTTCTATCATTTACCTGTGACTTTAAAAATCATTTAAAATTACTAATTTAGAGGTATGAAATTCCTTATATGTGCTTAAATCACAGAAAAAATACAACTTTAGTAAATATATTGCAGGGCTCTGTTTAAGAAGAATTAAGAACACCTTTAAAGGATCCTTCACAATTTTTTTTAAATCTTAAAACAGTATCCTTCACATTTTTTTTCATTTTAAAACAGGTTATTTCACATTTCTTTTCATATTAAAACAGGACACTTCACAAAACTTTTTCCTACCAAAAATTAACTCTTCACAAATTTAATCATCTTAAACTTTTCCCAATTTTTGTATAAAATACTGTTTACTGTTGACTGTAATAAGTGTTTGTTCTTCAAAGTAAATTCTAAAAATTTATTAAATTTCAACTGCTGCTAATACATTTAATTTTTTGATTACAACTTACATAAATATCAATATTTTACATAGGGTTTCTTGTACAGCGGTGTATTTTGAAAACATATAGAAGAAAGAAAAAAATTTTTTTAGAGAAAACCACTGTTAATTATTTCGCAATGTTTTTTAATAGTCAGAGCTTATAAATTAAGTGTTGGTGAGTGCAAAGTTTGAAATTGTCTGAATATGTTGAAAACAACATAGGGCTCTAAAACTATTTACTTGCATAAGTTTATTAAAAATGAATTTGAAAAATTAATATACAGTAACAGCAAAACATGCATGAAGCTTCACAAACAGCTATAGACCATCAAAGTATCAAATAAAATGAAAATTTTGAAATGGAGAACCATCAATTCAAAATAAATAAAAAACAATAAATAAATAAACAAAATACCTGGGGGAGGGGGGGGGGAGTATTTTATCTATTATAAATTGCAGCTTGTATTTTCAAACAATTTGGAAGGGCGGATAAAATTTTATCATTTAAAATATTAAAAAAAATACCTTCTAAACTAGAATTTTATTATCAATTTTATAGATGATTTTCTTTGGACGATTACTCTCTATGAGAGAAAAGTTCTACTTTTTGCATTTGTTCGCCACAGTATATTTTGTTGTTTTTCAGCCAGTCTATAGAATTCTTTGCAGGAGTGCGGTTTTCAACAGGCATGTGATGTAGATGTAGCATTGGCCATATATAGGGCACTATTCGATTGCAAATTTGGAAGAAGTTTTTTCAACACTCATTTTTGGAAGTTTTCGTCATTTTTGCACAGGATTGTCACCCCTTTTTGTCGACGCTTTATACAGTAGTTGAGCATCCGTAAGGAAACACGTTTCCTCATTTTTACGCTCGAGTTAAGACCTTGTACAGCTAAGTACATGGCCGTTAAAGTTTTTTTCCCGTAAATAGTTAATAACTTTCTCCTTTTAATTTGATGTTATTCGTTTTTGGGTAAAGGTGAAAATAGGCACTCGCCAATCACCACTCGGCAATAAAACGTGAAAAACTGACTTGAAAAATATGGAGAAAACCGACCAAATGCAGGATTTTCTTATTTTCTTTTTTTCCCATGTCCGTTTGACAAAATTCATGATTTTCCTCGCCAGATCGACGAAAATAGTGATTTTTCTGCACCAGATCGATGAAATTAATGATTTTACTGCACTAGATTGGCGAAATTTATGATTTTTACGCGCCGATTAAAGAAATTCGTGATTTTTATGTGCCCGTTCAGCAAAATTTCTGATTTTTACATGCCGTTCAACAAATTTCTTGATCTTTATGTGCCCCGTTGACAAAATTTGTGATTTTTACATGCCTGATCGACTAAATTCATCATTTTTATATGCCCGATGGATGAAATTAATGATTTTTACATGCCGATCAATGAATTTCTTGATCTTTATGTGCCTGTTTGACAAAATTCGTGATTTTCATGCACCGATAAACAAAATTCATGATTTTTACATCTGTGTTCGACAAAATTTATGATCTCCCCCTCCCTGATCCACAAAATTCATGTTTTTGCTGTGCCTGATTATTGAAACTCATCATTTTTACACACCCGATCGACAAAATTCATGATTTTTACAAACCGATCAACGAAGTTCAAGATTTTTATGCACTTGATCACCGAAATTCATGATTTTTTTCATGCTTGATCGATGAAATTTCATTTTTCTGAACCTGATCGACGAAATTATTGATTTTTATGCAAACGTTTGATGAAATTTGTGATTTTTATGCACCTACTTGATGAACTTGTGATTTTTAACCACCCACTTGATGAATTCATGATTTCTATGCGACTACTCTACGAATTGGTAATTTTTATGCGTCCGTTCTACAAAATTCATGATTTTTTCGTGCCTAATCGATGAAATTCATAATTTGTACGCACCGATTGATGATTTTTATGTGCCTGATTCATAAATTTCTTGATTTTTATGCATCCGTTTGATGAAATTAATGATTTTCATGTGCCGATAAGGAATTTCTTGGTTTTTATGTATCTATTTGATGAAATACGTAATTTTTATGCAATCGATAAACAAAATTCAAGATTTTTACGTCCCCGATTGACAAAATTTATGATCTCCCCCTCCCTGATCCACAAAATTCATGTTTTTGCTGTGCCTGATTATTGAAACTCATCATTTTTACACACCCGATCGACAAAATTCATGATTTTTACACACCGATCAACGAAGTTCAAGATTTTTATGCACTTGATCACCGAAATTCATGATTTTTTTCATGCTCGATCGACGAAATTTCATTTTTCTGAACCTGATCGAAGAAATTATTGATTTTTATGCAAACGTTTGATGAAATTTGTGATTTTTATGCACCTACTTGATGAACTTGTGATTTTTAACCACCCACTTGATGAATTCGTGATTTCTATGCGACTACTCTACGAATTGGTAATTTTTATGCGTCCGTTCTACAAAATTCATGATTTTTTTCGTGCCTAATCGATGAAATTCATAATTTTTATGCACCGATTGATGATTTTTATGTACCTGATTCATAAATTTCTTGATTTTTATGCATGCATTTGATGAAATTAATGATTTTCATGTGCCGATCAAGGAATTTCTTGGTTTTTATGTATCTATTTGATGAAATACGTGATTTTTATGCGATCGATAAACAAAATTCAAGATTTTTACGTGCCCGATTGACAAAATATATGATCCCCCCTCCCCCGATCGACAAAAGTCATGTTTTTTCTGTGCTCAATTGATAAAATTCACAGATTTTTACATACCCGATCAACGAAATTCATGATTTTTAAATACACTATCAACGAAATTCATGATTTTTTCATGCCTGATTGACGAAATTAATGATAATGTCCATGCCCCAATTTGACCCCCCCAAGGGGTTACTTTCTAAATTTTGCTGATACTCCTCATTATATATATTGTTGGAAGGGTCTGTGACTGTTTAATCATATTATGCATCTCCTGTGTCCACATCCCCACTTTGCCCCCCAAGAGGGTACTTTTTGAAATTTTGCACAACCCCTCATGTGATATATCATTGGAAAGGTCTGTGACCGCTTAGTCATATTATGCATCTCTGGTGTCCATCCCCCCACTTTGCCCCCCCCCCAAGGTGGGTACTTTTTAAAATTTTGCACACACCCTTCATGTGATATATTGTTGGAAAGGTCGGAGACTGTTTAATCATATTATGCATCTCCTGTGTTCACACCCCCACTTTGCCCCCCCAAGGGGGTACTTTTTGAAATTTTGCACAACCCGCCATGTGATATATCGTTGGAAAGGTCTGTGACCGCTTAGTCATATTATGCATCTCTGGTGTCCATCCCCCCACTTTGCCCCCCTCAAGGCGGGTACTTTTTAAAATTTTGCACAAACCCTTCATGTGATATATTGTTGGAAAGGTCTGTGACTGTTTTATCATATTATGCATCTCCTGTGTCCATACCCCCACTTTTCCCCCCCAAGGGGGTACTTTTTGAAATTTTGCACAACCCCTCATGTGATATATCGTTGGAAAGGTCTGTGACCGCTTAGTCATATTATGCATCTGTGGTGTCCATCCCCCACTTTGCCCCCCGCCCCAAGGGGGGTACTTTTTAAAATTTTGCACACACCCTTCATGTGATATATTGTTGGAAAAGTCTGAGACTGTTTAATCATATTATGCATCTCCTGTGTCCACACCCCCACTTTGCCCCCCCCAAGGGGGTACTTTTTGAAATTTTGCACAACCCCTCATGTGATATATCGTTGGAAAGGTCTGTGACCGCTTAGACATATTATGCATCTCTGGTGTCCATCCCCCACTTTGCCCCCACAAGGCAGGTACTTTTTAAAATTTTGCACAAACCCTTCATGTGATATATTGTTGGAAAGGTCTGTGACTGTTTTATCATATTATGCATCTCCTATGTCCATACCCCCACTTTGTCCCCCCAAGGGGGTACTTTTTGAAATTTTGCACAACCCCTCATGTGATATATCGTTGGAAAGGTCTGTGACCGCTTAGTCATATTATGCATCTGTGGTGTCCATCCCCCCTTTGCCCCCCCCAAGGGGGGTACTTTTTAAAATTTTGCACACACCCTTCATGTGATATATTTTTGGAAAGGTCTGAGACTGTTTAATCATATTATGCATCTCTAGTGTCCACACCCCCACTTTGCCCCCCCAAGGGGGTACTTTTTGAAATTTTGCACAACCCCTCCTGTGATATATCGTTGGAAAGGTCTGTGACCGCTTAGTCATATTATGCATCTGTGGTGTCCATCCCCCCTTTGCCCCCCCAAGGGGGTACTTTTTAAAATTTTGCACACACCCTTCATGTGATATATTGTTGGAAAGGTCTGAGACTGTTTAATCATATTATGCATCTCCTGTGTCCACACCCCCACTTTGCCCCCCCAAGGGGGTACTTTTTGAAATTTTGCACAACCCGTCATGTGATATATCGTTGGAAAGGTCTGTGACCGCTTAGTCATATTATGCATCTCTGGTGTCCATCCCCCCACTTTGCCCCCCCAAGGCGGGTACTTTTTAAAATTTTGCACACACCCTTCATGTGATATATTTTTGGAAATGTCTGAGACTGTTTAATCATATTATGCATTGCCAGTGTCCACACCTCCACTTTGCCCCCCCAAGAGGGTACTTTTGGAAATTTTGCACAACCCCTCATGTGATATATTGTTGGAAAGGTCTGTGACCGCTTAGTCATATTATGCATCTGTGGTGTCCATCCCCTCCTTTGCCACCCCCCAAGGGGGGTACTTTTAAAAATTTTGCACACACCCTTCATGTGATATATTGTTGGAAAGGTCTGTGACTGTTTTATCATATTATGCATCTCCTGTGTCCAAACCCCCACTTTGCCCCCCCAAGGGGGTACTTTTTGAAATTTTGCAAAACCCCTCATGTGATATATCGTTGGAAAGGTCTGTGACCACTTAATTAGATTATGCACCTCCGGTGTCCATCCCCCCACTTTGCCCCCTCCAGGGGGGCACTTTTTAAATTTTGCTGACACTCCTCGTGATATATTGTTGGAAAGGTCTGTGACCACTTAGTCATATTATGCATCTCCAGTATCCATCCCCCCCACTTTGCTCCTCCCACTAGGGGGGTACTTTTTAAAATTTTGCACACACCCCTCATGTGATATATTTTTTAAAAGGTCTGTGACCACTTAATCGTATTATTCAGCACGGCAGCTATACGGTGCCGCAGGCAGCGGGAACCCGAGCCGGAGGTTCGTTCGGTTAAAGGTTTATACTATTCGATGTGCAAATTAAGGTATTATCCGGTGCATGCATAGCACGACCGGTATACGGTGCCGGAGGCAGCAGGGACCTGGGTTGGTGGTTCGTTCAGTTATAGATTTACACTATTCCATGTGGAAATTAAGGGATTGTCATACAAATGGAGAATTCAGTTAGATTCGAGACCCACTAGCGGACGAAGCCACTAAGTTTTATTCTTATAAATTTATACCCTAATGCTTAATTGCGACTGAAAGAAATTTTCATCAATAACCGCTTAAAAGTAATGATATCAGTACAAAAACCCTTAACGGGTTAAAAGTTGTGACGTAGCACTTTCTTTTGGCTCTAAGAATTTCAAATATGGGTCTTAAAAGTAATGATATCAAATTTGAGTGACGCTATGTTAATTTTTTTTTAAATCATCATTTTCTTTTTAGTTTTATTTATATTCACAGGTGCAATTATTATTTTAACATGAAAAAATATGTAAAATTTATTCGCTGATGCTTTTTCATTCAGATCTCTCAGGAATTCAAAATATGGGTTTTAAAAGAAATGATATCAAAATTTGAGTGATACCTTGACGTGAATTTAGTAGGATTGTTTTAAAATTCAATTTAAATTATTTTTCGTTTGTCTTCTAAAGTATATTTACACATACAAACAATACTTTTAATTTTTCAATACACTGTTAAATATATTACTTTCACTGAGCCTATATTATGTATTGAAATGTATTTATTGCAATAAACTGATTTATGTTTTGTGCCACGCTATCCAAAATCATAAGTAAAATTTATGTAAATGATTATTTTGCGTCATATTATCCACTTACATACATTTCCCTTTGTTTGGATAATATGACGCAAAATAATCATTTACATAAATTTTACTTATGATTTTGGATAGCGTGGCACAAAACATAAATCAGTTTATTGCAATAAATACATTTCAATACATAATATAGGCTCAGTGAAAGTAATATATTTAACAGTGTATTGAAAAATTAAAAGTATTGTTTGTATGTGTAAATATACTTTAGAAGACAAACGAAAAATAATTTAAATTGAATTTTAAAACAATCCTACTAAATTCACGTCAAGGTGTCACTCAAATTTTGATATCATTTCTTTTAAAACCCATATTTTGAATTCCTGAGAGATCTGAATGAAAAAGCATCAGCGAATAAATTTTACATATTTTTTCATGTTAAAATAATAATTGCACCTGTGAATATAAATAAAACTAAAAAGAAAATGATGATTTAAAAAAAATTAACATAGCGTCACTCAAATTTGATATCATTACTTTTAAGACCCATATTTGAAATTCTTAGAGCCAAAAGAAAGTGCTGCGTCGCAACTTTTAACCCGTTAAGGGCTTTTGTACTGATGTACTTACAGACGATAAAATCTTTGGAAATTACGCCACTTTGCGTAAATTGTAATAAAATACGTAAGTTTTCTGAATGAAAATTGGTGCATGCGTTAAAATATGATAACACTTTCAGCAGTGAAGGTTTTCGCAAGAACTAATTTTTGTCTAAATAAAATATTTTCTTTCATTTCAAGAACCAAGCGCAAATATGTATTTTAATTTATGTTAAACATAAAAACGTTTACAAATTTAGCTTCTACAGCGCGGTAGCGTATTACTGCTTGCACGGCAGCGTATTACTGCTTATTTTAATGTTTAATACTGTTAATTTTACGGTACAATACTGGCAGCTGGGATGCCAGTTTTATACTGTAAAATCAACAATTATTTTTTGCAGTGTATGACAATATATTAAAAAAAATACTTATTTGGGCTTATAAGCCCAAATAAATATATTCTTGATTTTAAAAGAAATCAATTTGGAAGAAAGTTGACAATACACGTTTATGAAAATGCACTCATAAGCCACTTTCGCATGCAAAAAGCAAAAATTAAAGATTGAAAATTAATGAGCTATTATTGAAAGTCCAAATTCTATCGAAAAATATAGAACAAGAAAGAAAATATTATAAAAATTTACTCAAATTAATAAAAATATGATTAAAATAAACGTTTCCTGCTTATCCTAATGTCATTTTGACAATAAAAACATGCTTGTACTTACTGATATTCAAGTTCCTTGTATTATTAAAAAAACATTTAAAAATGCATGTTTTTTTTTTAAATATGACGTCATCCTTCTGACAAAATTATCTTTTAATTTAAGCATCACGCGAGGGGGGGGGGGGGGAGAGTGGCATATACACAATACCTATTCGGTTCTGATTGGCTCGACCAATGAATTAAATTTAATTTAGGAATTAAAATTGTAAAACTCAAAAATTAGAAAAAAAATGATTGGACACTGCATACCTCAATCTAGTCAAGTATATGCCTGCAAAAGATGGTTAAATCGCGATGCATAGTTTTTAATCCTATCAAACTTGTGTAACTGAATTAGCTTGATCGATTCCAACATCAAATACCGCTTAAAATAATTCTTCAGCGTGTTTGTTACACATTTATCAATAAAAAAACAAGTTTTCCTGTTTTTATATGGAATAGTTTTTTCCGTATAGCCGAGAAAGTAAAAATAACACGATAAATTTCATTACAGCAGCGGCAGCGTTAGTAACTGTTTTTTTTTTTTTTTTCAGAATAGAGAGAAACCTACATATTTCCGCTCCTAGACACCAAAACAACTTCATAAAATATGGTTATTTTTCAAGACGAAAAAACCCACAAATACTTTTTTTTTTAAAGTACCTAAATATATTTTCAGTGCTTCATAAAAAAGGGTATACTTTCTCTGGCTATCTTTTGGTATTATTATTCATTATCTTTTGACGCAAAAACATAATTTGTTTCGTTGGATCGCAGCAAATTGCATTTCAAATTACAAAGCTTGTTGCTCATACATCATATAAAATTGTTGTTTCAGACATTCCTGTTTGCAGGAAAAACATAAATTTGATATATGTTGCTGCATATACCTCTAAAATGTTAAAGAAGCAGTAAATTTCATTTAAAACAAATGTGCATTTTCACTAACACTTTCCTAACACTTTAAATATTTAAGTGATAAAGATATCAGGTAAAGAAATGTTATAAATGTATCGTCCTAATTCAAAATACATTTTAATGATATTTATATGAACGCTTGTATTATTACTGACCTAATACTCTTTAACTTCCTTTTAACCCATTTTCGGCCAAAGGTGCGTAAACGCACCATTTCAATAAATATATTTTTATTAACACTGTGAAGTATATTTTTCACTAATTTTATTTTTCTGCTATTTTTAAGGGTTCTGGAGACATCTATAAAAAATATTAGTAATTCAATTGAAGTAATCACTTTATGTTGAGAAATTTTCAAAATACGCTGGTTTTTTACTTGAAACAGTTATTGGCAAATTCGACTTTTTGAAAATGTATAATTATTCCACTTGAGATTAATCATATGCTTTTATAATGGAGTAAAGTTGCAAGTTCTGTAAATAAAATAAAAATAAAACAAATGCCGTAAGAAAACTTAAAATTTTTTATTTAAATTTAATGGTAAATTATTAATGGTAAATTAATAACGGTAACGTCAAATTAAATAAAATATTATTTTTCATGCACGAAACTTTTTTGGTTTCTTAATGAATGTAATTTAAGCAAATTTCAATGCAAATAATACCACATTTTAGAAAATTTCTATGCTTGGCCTAAAATGGGTTAATTCAAATGCTATTTTATTTTAAATCTATCCATACGAATAATTGTTAGTTATACATATTTAAATATGTCTTAATCTTTACAACCATACACTGAAATTTCAAATTGAGATGAGTACTTGTAAATTCGAAGCTAATGTGTGCAATCTGACTGATTATGACAGAAAATAAACATAAAAAGGGCGAAAAGTCATGCATGAAGTATCGATTATGAAACACTTTCCAACACATCCAGAATACTGTAACAAAACTAACCACATGGTTACAGAGATACTGTAACCATATAATAAGGTGAAAGATGGTATCTAACTAAACAATTTAGAAAACGCATAACACAATTAAAAACCCAATTTCAGCAATTACCATCAATACTCGGAAAATCTCCCTAATTTTTTTGCGCAGCGTTGTATGTATACTACATAGTATTCTAATGTTTATATCAGTTAGGAAACGCATAGTACAGTTGAAAATTACCCTTCAACAATTTCCATCAGTAAACGGAAATGTACTCGAAATGTTTCGTGCAGCCCTGTATATGATCTATAGAATTCACACACACCAACAGGGCCAGCGATAAACATTTTATTGCCTGAGGCGATCATTATTTTGCCGCCCCTATGCCGTGATTGTTTTTTCACCACACTGCAAAAAAAAAAAAGTGTTGATTTTACAGTATAACACTGGCAGCTGGGGTGCCAGTATTATACTGTAAAATCAACACTTTTTTTTTCAGAGCATTTCTCAAACTTTTTTAAGAATAAATAAATTAATTTTGCTAACTATAATTTATTTAAAAGAAAACAAACATATATAAAATTAATTTACATTTAATAAATTTTACATAATCAAATTACTTAAGAAATTTTCATCTGTTTTGAAAAAATAACAACAGTTAACTTGAAATTAAATGAATAAAAATGTTATCATATTCTAGTAATATTTACAAGAAAGCATCATATCAAGAATTAAACTGAAGCTTTAAAATCTCATTCGCCTTGCTTTTCCTTTGGAAAATGCATTTATTGAATATTAGAAAAAAAGTTTAAAATAGGCATTATTAAGCCAAAATATGTCAAACATTTAAAAGCAATCAAATTACGTATAAAAATTGTATAGAATTTCAAATAGCAAAATAATTATATCAGTAACAAGTTATATATGTTTTTGGAATATGCACAAAAATAAATTCCCCTATTGGTAGTATTTAAAAAAAAATAATTATTAAAAATAAAACAAAACTTCAAGATCTAATTTTCCTTGATTTTTCTTTGGCAAAATCATTTATTATAATACGGAAATCAATATTATAAAGCAATCACATTATCAAGACAAAAACAGATAAACATACTAACGCAAACTACGCATTATATTCTCGAAATTAAATAGAAAAATTATGACCTGATTAGAAAATTACATGCTCATTTGAAATTGTATACATGAAGATTTAACTTTACATCAGTAATACTTACAAAAAACACAACTATCAACAGTAAAATAAATAAATTCGATACTAATTCGCCTTGAATTTTCTTCGTCAAAATCGTTTATTATATCACCCTAATATTAAAAAACAATTGTATTTTTATTCACTAAAATAATGTAATTAACGGACCCAACCGTCGTTGCCCAGGCACATCAAAAAATAGTACGAAGCGCGAAAAAACTAAAAATCGTAATATAAAATCGCGAAAAATATCAAAATCGCTCCACAAATTCCAAATAAACTTTCGTGAAAAGAGAAAAAAAAATTACTATATTGGGCCAGAAGATTGATGCCGGATTCCTTTTACTAATGTGGGAAAATCCCAGCAAATTGCGGAAAAATGCTAAAAGTTGCATACAAAAATCGCAGAGGACAAAAATTACTATATTAGGATAAGAGATAAATATATATATAGTATGTTTATTTGCGAATGTCCAAAAATCGCCGAGAAAAGCTAAAAACTATAAAATCTAAACAAAAAAATTCGCAAAAAATCAAAAATTGCTGAACAAATTCCGAATAAACTTTATTGAAAAGAGAATAAAATTTACTATATTAAGTTAAGAGATTAAAACCTGATTCCTTTTTTTAATGTGGAAAAATCGCCGCGAACTGAAAAAACAAACTCAGTAAAAATTAAAAAATCGCAAAAGACAAAATTTACTACTGTATGCTAATACACTCTAACAAAAATTCTTTCCCTAAAGTCAAAAATCGGCGCGAAAAATCGCATTGAAAATCGCTGAATACAAAATGTAATATATTGGGCTAAATGTTTGAAACCGAATTCCTTTAAAAATATAAAAAAAATCGCCGCGAAGCGCAAAAAATAATAAAAGTTGCATAGAAAATCGCAATAAAAATCACAAAAACTTCAAAAATCGCGGAGAACAAAATTGAATATGATAGGTTAAAAGTTTGAAACTGATTCGACAACAAAATTTACTACATATAAGGCTAAAAATTTGAATCGGAATTAAGTTTACGAATGTCAAACAATCGCCGCAAAACGCTAAAAATCGGTAAAAATAAAACAAAATCGTAGAGAACAAAATTAACTAATTGTGGACTGAAACATTGTAACAGGAATTATTTCAAGATTGTCCAAAAACTATAAATATAGCTAAAAATTAAAAAATTGCAGCGGTGAAAATTAACTATATCAGGCTAAAAGTTTGAAACAGAATTCCTTTCACGAATGTCAAAAAATTCTAACGTTTCCTAACTGAGCTAAATTTTAGCATTCTGTGTAATATAGACACAAATCTAGAGATCATATACAGGAATTCACAAAAGAAATCGAATATTTTCCCGAGTATTGTTGGTTTAAATGTGTTATGAGTTTTCAAAATTGTTTACTTAGACATCAGAGATCAGATTAAATAGTAAAGATGTCTAAAAGCATTTTGGAAGTGTTGGAAAGTGTTACATAATCTATAGTTGACGCATGATTTTTATTTCTTGTTTTAATATGAATGCATTTTTTGAATAAGGAATCATCTGCACGCTAAAAGTTGTAGAAATTTTCTTTTTTCAAATTGTAACACTTGATTTTGACATTTTATTTTAGCTCTTTGGATCAAATCAGCCCGGAAAAGTATAGTTTAGGAATTTGGTCTTAAACCTTTATAGAATTAGGAGTCAATATTTGAAGATGCACATGTTAAACTCACATGAGACAAACTTTGTTTTGTTTCTTTTCAAAAAATCATCCGGTTGAAATGTTTTTAATGAGATGCAATGAATAGACTAAAACTAATCCTAAGGGATTTTCTTTGTTCAAAAACTTATTTCTAATTATGAAAATATAAAATAAATTCATTTTATTAATTATGACTTACTTTCATTTTTACATAAAATGAAACAGCTTCACCAAAAACATCACTATATAAATTTCTAGCTCATTTCTATTATTAGTTTCCGAGATATAGAGAAATTTTATTTTTCGACGGTCTAACGGGGTGGTCTTTTGTTATCGTGTGAATCCACAGAAAAGAACATTTCAGAAAGTAAAGTAAAAAGTTGTATAAAATTTTCTTTTATAATAATACAATTTATTTTATGTTTAGCTATTTTTAATACAATTTTCCGGTTTTTAACTGAATGACCGTTGTAGCTTTTCATTGCAAAAGCTTAATTTCATTTTTATAAACGTAATGCATTAATCCTTAACGCATTTTCTGTTTTTACTCTATGACAACATAAGACAATTTTTTAAAACTATATACATTTCAGGGCTGATTTGTCAAAACTGTATGTTGAAAAAGAAAAATGATACAATTTTTAATATGTAGACGATCACTTATACAAAACAATGTATCCATACTCGAAAAGAAGAAATTATTCGCAGTTGATTGGTACCTATATCCTTACCTATGCCAACCTCCCAATATCCTCCTGAAAATTTTGGTTTAATTTGATCTAGGCAAAACATGTTCTGAACCAGAATTTCTTTTAAAAATAATTAAAAATACGTTCCACGAAGAAACATGAAATTCATTAAAGAAAGATACATTAAATAAACATTCTGTTTCGAAATGTGTTTTACCTGAATCAAATTAAACACCATTTTACGGATGAGTAGTTGGAGCTTGTTAAGTATATGTAATATATTTTTATATGATTATTTGCAACAGAAATGGAGTGACACCTTCTTTTATTCTAGGATTGTGCATATCAGACTAGAATATAATCAATGCAAGTTAATACTTTTTTAGAATCTACCGAAAACTGCGTAATGATTAGTGGCATAACTATAGAATGGCTGGCGTGGCAAATGCCACGGAAACTGTGGCCAGCAAAAAAGTTGGATTATACTATCCTACTTCTATGGTGGCCAGAGTCTTGCATCGGGTCGGGTAATCCGATTTTAACCCTACCGACCTAATGGTTCGGGTGCAGTTAGGGTTGACTTTAATTGTTTCGGGTTCAGGTTGATTTCGGATTAGGATTTGACTCCTGTGGGTCAGATTCGGGTTGATCCGAGATTTTTTTTTTTTTTTTTAATCTAGAATATTATTTCAGATGAAAAAAAAAAACTATATAATCTGAACAATAATGAGTATATGTATTCATTTTTCTACATAAAATGTAAAATTGATATTAGAGATATAATTGAATCAGTGACTGTTGAAAGGAACTAAGCCCATATTTAGACATTTCGCATTTAAAATGAGTTTCAATGTTTTTTCATTCTTATTGACCGTTTCGTAAAGAAAGGAACTCAGTCCGGGTACTTATCTATATGCACGTTTGGAAGGAACGAATGTAAAAGTTTTGTGTGTTTAAAGGCACTATGTCCATGACTTGGGAAATTTCAAAACTAGGACTTAGTTCCTTTAAACAATCATCGACAATCAAATAGACTATTTTTCCATAATTTCATTAAAATATGGACTAATTTTCTTCTATTTCAGGCTTGGTTCGGGTTTGTGTTTAAATATTTCGGGTTCGGATCGGTTTCAGGTTGACGAAATTTTTTTGTCGGGTTCGGGTTTTAGGTTAACTTAAAACAGAATCTTTGAATTCGGGGCAGATTATACCCGAACCGCGCAGGACGGCTCTAAGTATCAAACTGTAAACGGAAAAGAAATACAACGAATTTATTATTTCCAAGAGTTAAAGTGACCAGAAAGTACGAGAAATTTCACTACGGTGAAATTATAAAAACAAAATTACAGTCAAAATCCAAGATCACGCAGTCTTTATTATGTATTTAAAGTTTATGTCTCCTTGGTGTTAAAAGGCTTCAACGCTTTGTCCATAAATTATTTGAACAGCTCTGTTAATGTGAGAAAAAGTTCTAAAACAAATATGTGTGATGCAGTTTGATAACGGTATTAGCTTGAATTAAATAGTGTTAATTCTGCTTCTGCCAGGTAAATAATTTCCAAAATGTTCCTTCAAGAAACAGTATTAACAGAATATTTATTCAGATAATTAAATACGACAGAACACAAAAAGCCAGTTTCTACTATTTTTATTTACTCAGTGAAGAATAGTTTGCAGAAGGGAGGCCCAGAATTCCATTTTTCCATGTGCTCCCATGGGCATCGTTAAGCCACTAGTAATGATTATTTAACACATCTGAAAACCCCAAATTATAGTTCTTCAGTTGCTGTTAGCAACATATAAGTTTTCATTTAATGTAATATATTAGAACTGTATTTCATAAAATAACTCTTTCTTTCTTTCTTTCTTTTTTTTCATAATTACATAAATTGTATCAAATTGTTTCTTATTTTCGATACAATTTATGTAATTAGTATAATTTAAACAGTAGACTCTCTCTTACGAACACACACTTATGCATGCACATATATACATATAGGAATTAATTAATGTATGTATATATTTCTATATCTATGCATATACAGCCAAACCTCGTTAGTACATCACTCTCGGGTCCACTTAAAAATGACTTACTAAGCGGAATGACTCCTTAAGCGGAGTTTATGGTTAAACGTAAAATGAAATTCCAAATGTTTATATAATAAGTATACCTATAACTAAATTACATTGTAAATTATGTAAATTAGTAGAATTAAGAGTTAGAATTCGTAAAATGGATGACAAATTAATGTAAATAAAATTTAGAAAGTAATGAAAACTAAAGGATGTAAATAAGATTTAAATAGTTATAAAGAGCCAATGGGAAGTCTTGTATGAGGAAACATAATGTAGATAAGATTGTGAATGATGGAATAATAGAGAAATTGTGTAAAATGCATAAAACCCGCATTTTTTTAATATATATATATATATATATATAAATTTTATAGATTTTTTTTAGCAGTCTCGCCTTAACCCTCCGTAATAGCATTTTGGTTTATAATTTTGGGGGAATTTTTTTTTAATTTTTTCAGCAATCCACGCCCATCAAAGTCTTGTTTTCAAATTTTACAATTTTTATACATAATAATTGCCCACACTGGTAAAATTAGAAGAATGTTTTAATGTTTAATCCATGATGAAATAAAAGCAAGGGGGAAATTATAAGACAGTCATGTTTTAGTTTTAATAAATTAGGCCTTATAAAATTGGAGGAACATAGACGTTTAATGCGATTGCATTGGCTTAGAAGAATATTTCTGTAAACAAAAATATGTAGACATGAATGAAAGTTAGTAAAATTAATGACATTGAAAGAAAAATCATTACGTTTATCATAAATACTGAATGCTAAAGTATGATAAGAAAGAATAGAGATATTAACATCCATGAAATTAATTGAAGAATTATTTTAAAAGATAGTACTAAGTTCGAGATTAGAAGGATATGCTACAAGAAAAGATATACAATGATTATCATTAAGTGAAAAAATAATTATGTCATCTACATATCTATAAAGTAAAAGATTATCGTTAATACACTTTCTTTCATAGAAATAAAGATATAAATCTGGAAGCATACTGGAACTAGCTGAGCCTTGTGGAATTCCCTGTGCCTGAATGAAACTAGCATTATTTTGGAATATAAAGTTATGAAAAAGTAAAAAAATAATATATATATATATATATATATATAGATAGATAGATAGATAGATAGATAGATAGATAGATAGATATCAGTGGATCCGTACATGGCTTTCGCTCAGCAATTTTTGATATTATTTGCTGATACGTTTTTCATTAACTTTTAATTAATGAATCTGAAATTTTTTTAATCAAACGACGTGTTTTAACGAAATTTGTGTGTTCTATGTCAAAAGCCTGTTCAAAACTCTTTCCAAAGATACCTCATTTATTGTTGTACGTTTTGCATGTTCTTAGAAAAAGGGGTACATCAGAAATAATATATATGATAGTTATGTGGAGCTATGGAGATGGGCAGAATGTTCCCCTGATTAAATAAAAAAAAAAAAACACTGATCTTTGGGGAGGGAGAGGGGCTCCAGCCCACCTAACTCCCCCCCCCCCTCACACACACACCCGTCTCCTAGCTATACTAATTGATATAAATAATAAATATATATACACCTGTATGAGAAAGAGATATCAAGTAAAAAGCTTTTGATCTCTAGTTAAAAAAATAATAATAATAATAAGGAAAATTACATATGTAATTTTTGATGACATAAGAAAAATGTCTATTGAAATTTGGTGTAACCTTGTTTACAGAAAGCTTAACCTTATCACCAAAAACCATTTGGAGAAAAATCAGTCTGGAACCTTACATAAGGGTAGATTTTCGAAATTTGAGGAAACTCTTTATGAAATAAAAGGCCTCTATTGCTCATGAATTTCGAAAAATGCATTTATGTTAATGACTTATTTGTTGCTGGAGTTTCTGTTTGATTTTGCTACTAAAGATCTCTGACGATAAGGGAAATGTTTTCAGATACGTGGCTAACTAAGAGATTACAATTTTTATTAACGTTTCTTTTATATTAGGAAACATTTCTGAAAATTTTTGCTGCGTACCTTCTGCACAGATCAAAAAGATGTAATGAAATGTAATGAAATGAATGTAAAGATGAAGAGAGTCGTTAATTAATTACTCTCGAAACCCCTATTTTATTGTAAATGATATAAGGATTTTAACTTGATATTCTTTTTATTTCTCAGTTTATCGAAGGAGAAGTGCACTGCAAAAAAAAAAATGTTTATTTTACAGTATAATACTGGCACTCCAGATGCCAGTATTATGCCGTAAAATTATTATGCCGCGCATGCGCGGTAGTGTATTACTGCTTATTTTACTGTTTATTACTGTTAATTTTACGGCATAATACTGGCATCTGGGGTGCCAGTATTATACTGTAAAATCAACAAATTTTTTTTTGCAGTGTAGTAAAATACAAAACGATAAACTTACCTTGCAGGCCTTCGATGTGAGTCTCGGAATCAGACTGTCAGGATATACATGGTGAGTGCTGAACGTTGTATGCTCTACCTTTGCCAGTTTCCGGATTTCCATCCATTTGGATTCTCCGTACACAGAAATTATATACTGGCTCAAATTCTCTAATATTAAACCGTACATGATGAGATAGGTCACTTCTCTTGGAAATTATCTCAGTTCGGTTGAAGAATGCGTCAAGTAGTGGAAGTATGAATAAAATAGTTTCGTAAAACTAAACATCTTACAAGTGTACAATGAATGTTTTAAGTTTTGCAGGAGGAGAAAATATCAATGATTCGTATTGAACAAGTTTGTTAAAATCGTTTCTGCGATTAATTTCTTGTAATGTATCTTATGCATTTAAAGATATTTTGGATCGCATACGTTGCGGGTTGAGATATCTGTTGCAAATACATACTCGCATCATGAAAATACCGTAAAATTTGGAATATTTAAAATTTAATTTTAAAATAACCAAAATCTTATACGCAAGTAAAAAGTTAAGATTTTATTCCAAGATTATCAACTTCAGTAATCTGAAAAACTACTGTATTTAATATTTTATGAGCAAGAGTTTAAATGTCTAAAAAGAAAATGATTTGATAACTATTCTAATATTTTAAGTGAGAGTTGAAGAAGAACTACTTCATATATTCAAATAAAATAAGAGTACGTGAACTAGGGTATAAATCCACAGCCAATAAAGTGTCCTTTAAACTTCCATGTATTGGCATTTTATATTACTATAATTAAAACTTTTCAATTTTAGGAAACATTTATTTCAATATCGAATTTTTTTTTTCTTTTATAAAATTTTATCGCAGTCAAAACGCAATCTCTGATTCATTGTTTTCCATCATTTAACAACACCAATAGTAAAAAAATATACATCAATTCATTATGATTTTTATTTTCCTCTATCTATTTTTGTTTTCTTTTTTAATAAGCAAGCTGAGATATACCTTTCAAATAATGTCATTAATTCCGAGAATTACGCTAGTCTCTCAAAAATATATAAAATTAAAATTTTAAACTTAACTCAAATTTATCTCTAAAATACTAATACGTTCTTTTTCTCTGTTTAAGAAATCAATTTTAACGCATGATCTATCACTTCTATTTCACAGTAAATTTCCGCCAAAATAAGTTATTGCTTCCCAACTACTTGTTACTTCATTGCCGTAATTTGTAAGTCGACCGTCCGGATCAAAGATCTCACTGACAACTGGAGCGTAGGGACGACATGGAAAATAGCGGGGATGCTAGGTTACCATGGAAACCGAAACATAGCGATAACTCTTTCATCCTGGCAAACTAGTACATATGGTTGCCACATCAAATATGTTCCACTAAATGAATGAATTGCCTCCCAAGTATCAAGGATTCATCCAAATAAACATCTTTTGTTGTGGATAAATTTTCTTCATATGGTAGAATACAACGTTTTTTTTTCTTCCTTAATAAAAATTCGCACAAAATAAGTGGGATAAAGTGTACACAAAAGCAACAAACGGATTTATTCTAAAAAGTTATTATGCATGAAAATGTATTGTAAGCCTTTATTATGTGATGTTTACTATATATAAGGTTTATACTTCTTTCTTTTATAATTATCTTGAAAATTCCCTTTTTTACATAAACTGTCTTTTATCACAATTTTTAACACTCTCTTTTTTTTTTTTCTTTTTTTTTTTTTTACTTTTTTTTTCTGTGCATACAATGCTTATCTTCTCCGCTGTCAAAAGTTGAGAATAAGAATATGCAGTCTGATAAAATCACACTCTTTATTCTTTATATTTTTAAGTAAATTCCGTTTACATTGTCACATTTTTTTTTTATTATGGGCATCTTAATTGAACCTATCTATTCTTCAAGAAGTTCGCATTGTCTTCGAAAATAAACTTAAAAATGTATATTTTAAATTCGTTCGGAAATGTAGTTTCTATACCCCCAACTATACCCTTTATTAAACTATACTGATTGACACAGCAACAAGGAAAGGTGGTTTTAAGAGTTACCCCCCCCCCCCCTTTCTTAAACTCCCTACGAAAGAAACAGATATTATAAAATAAATATAAAATAATTTTTGATACTTTGATTATATGACATGTGAAAATTATCGTAAAAAAATATGGGAATAATCAGTATATATACCATACAGATATTCCAAAACCTTATAAGAAAGGCTTTTCGGACCCCACCCCACATACACACTTTGCGAAAAATTTTAGTTTTTCTCTTGGTATTTAATTATTTTATATCACTTGTAAAGAATACATTTTTCTTTATTTCTCAAAATCATCAAAGAAAAAGAAAATTTAGTTAATTAAATTCAAACTATAGAGAGGTGTAATGGTCCTCCTTTACCATCCCTCCCCCTTCCCTCCTTCATGGCGCCCATGCTCATGAATCATTTCGCATTTAATGGATAATTCATGAAATATTGTAATTAGATTTTTTATAGACTAAATCTCAATTCGTTAAAAAAAAAAGTTAAATGAAAGAATAAATTAAATTAAAGAATATTATATGCAGGTATAAAGACAGACATTTCCTTAAAAAATGCTTCATTGTAAAAGACTGGCTTTTTGTAAAACATAAGTAAAAATATCAAAATAATTTCTATTTGAAGAAGAAACTCGAGAACAATATTTGTTAACACTTCATTCATTTAAAATAACAGAAAACACAAATATTTTTTTTAATATTTTATATTTTATTACGTATATGCATCCGTATAATCTTCATAAGGAAAAACATGGATAAATAAATATTTCTTCGCTCAAGAGTTTCTTAAAAAGCATTGTAGAGTTCCTTTGTTGATCCAGAAAAAGGTATTTTATGTTTATTACACACGCCATTCGTTACCGAAAAAGGAGTGAGGAAAAGTGATTACACCTCCGCAGTCGTACTTTAATATTCATACCCTGAAAACTTTATTGAAATAAATATGACAATTTAAGAAGAGACGTGAGATAAGCATATATACAACTGTAAAAGTTACACTGAAAAAAAAAATGTTGATTTTACAGTATAATACTGGCGTTCCAGCTGCCAGTAATATACCGTGAAATTAACAGTAATAAACAATAAAATAAGCGGTATAATACTGGTGGCTGGGATGCCAGTATTATACTGTAAAATCAACAATTTTTCTTTCCAGTATACATTTGAAGTACCAGTTTAATATTTTTAAATAAAAAAAGGATCTTACACTAGTATTTCGTTTGTGTTTCTGAAAAATAGGACAGGGAAGTCTGTGATACCTGTAATTTAATTTTTACTTGAAACCATAAATGAAATGAAACAGATTGTTTCAGTACATAAATAAGTTTATAAACTCAGTAGGTTAAATGATCGAAGTAGTGTGGGTGAAGATAATATTTTCGTGGGAAGAAAATTCTGAAAGAAAATGAGAATTAAATGTAGGATGACTTTATTTGCAATAACATGAGGGGGGAGGGTTAAAAATGTAAATATATTTTATTTTATTGCATTTTACTCCATTTTTATTTTATTTGTTTTGAATGATGTAAATAGAATGAAGCAAGTTTGGATAGTACGAAAGATATCAATCTAAAATAACATTAACTTTGAATGTGGGCGTTATTAATTAGTAATTCAATTTTTACTATAATTAATTTCTGTGATCGTGCGCATTTTTCGTATAAGAAAAATAGAAAATTCAGTGAATTTTTCTAACTTGCTTTGTTTGAATCTACATAAAATTTGAATGGGAAGGTAATTTCATATTTCAACTACCACTGTAACACATATCCATGTTGCGTTTCTCAAACACGAAATACTTTTTTTAAAAAATCAGTGTGCCTGACTAGCTGACTGTATGTGAATATTAAGAAACGTGAAATTTAAGTGCCATTGCAATTCGTTATTTTTTATTTCGTTATTTTATTATAACCAAGCTTCGCGCACGAAAAAAGGAAAAAAAAATCATAAGGGTTTCTATCTTAGTGATTGTAAATCTCAAAAAATGTGAAATTTGGATGAATATGTAATTATTTAATTCTGATATTTAAAAATGCATCTCTCTAGCACATCGCATACGTAAAAAAAAATGAATGAAAAACACTAATGGAATGGTTAGCTTACTATGATTACATACATTGGATGTACGTCAATATAAAAAAATATATTGGATTCAAATGCGAGTTTAATTCGTTATGTTAGTGATCACAAGAATCGTAACTCTGCTGAACTTCATGCACATATAACATTTTTAAAAAGGTAAGGGGGGGCGGGGAGGGAGAAAGAAATCACAGAATCGGGTAAGGCTATGTCGTTATCCGTTAATCTTAAAATTCATGAAATTTAAATCTAAGTTAATTCTTTAATTAAGAAAATAGTATAAATAGAGTCTTTTTTAACTTCACGCACATAAGGAAAAAATTAATTTCGCCAATTTGTGCTTTATGCTATTTGATCTAACTAGGGAACGAATTTTATCAAATATCTAAAAAGGAATGAGAGGAACTAACTTGTTTCGACCATCAACATTTGTGTGTTTGCTTCGTAAACTCTGTTTCGCTTAATCCACCACCCAAGTAAAATAATAATAATAATAATAAAGTAGAACATACTTTATTCAAAAGCAAACCTGGCAGATAAAATAATCTAGACTTTAATGCGAACTAATGCTAATACAGGATTTGTATGGGTGTTAATTTTCGAATAGCATTATTTTCGTAAAGTAATTTTCGCCTTTTTTTAATTGAAAGCTTTTTCGGTTAAAAAAGACAAAAATTACTTTGCTGAAATGGTGATATTCAAAAGTAGCCACTACAAACCCTATATTATAGTACCATACTGAGAAAAACAACATCATTGTGAACCTTCGCGATAAATTATTAGATTTATTCTAATGAAGGTTGTCTTTTTATATACATCAGGAAAAATTTAAAAATATTGTAATTCAATTCAAAAATATTGTAAAAAGTATTGACCTCCCCCCCCCCCCTCCTATACACACACACCAAAAATAAATAAATAAACGAACTAAAGCACGAAGCAATTTTATATTTGCCTGTAAAACTGTTTTCCGAGCATGGAAACACTGACAGCAGGGAAATTCTATATCCCCCTTAATTGAATGATCGGCTGAATGATTCTAGGGAAACAGGTTATTAGAGAATTTTTAGTTTTTGATTTGCGAAAGATTAAAAGCCACTTAATTATGGGTACATAGTAATTGTTTATTATTATTAATGATTGTTATAATAGATGTTTGAAACTTTTATTTTAAAATTTAATTCGATTGTATGTTTCTTTTTTCTTTTTCTTTTTCTTTTTTTTTTTTTTTAAAGAAAAAAAATAATAGCAATAACCTTTGCAAACTAGTTGTTAACAAAATCGGTGTTGGAAATTTTGCAGTCGCAACATTTAAATTGACTACATATGTCTTTAAAAACATTAAAAGTTAATAATTATATTTAATTCTGATTTACCATTCCTTACTCTGGCGGCAGTCATGATTAAATTATCGATCTAACATATGAATACATTTCACATCATAGCCGCCACAGAAGGAATTTCGTGATTTTTTTAAAACTGTTTTTAAAAATTAAAAGTAGGTTAACATAAGTTTAATTAAATTGGTAAGTTATTTTTTCAAAATAATCACCTGATAATTTTAGTCCATAAATACTATTACGAAGCTTTACTTTTCGGAAAGATGAAAAGTGTTTTGTAAAAAAAAAAAAAAAAAAAAAAAAAAAAAAATTATAAGCGAGTATTTTTTTTAAATATATTAAACGCTTTATTTTGTATTTATATTTTCCACTTTTTTGTGTTTAAACTATTTCGTTGTTGCCGTTTTTACAGCCAGTTGGCATATTTTAGCGAGAGTGATTTGGTGCATAATCAACTCCATTGTTTTTGTAACGCATAAACAGTTGTAACTATAAATATTATTTGACGATTTATCACCTGCAGCCGGTTAAAGGAAATATGCCTTAAAATTAATTTATTAATTTATAATTAAGTTCTAAAAATATTAAAATGTTGTATTGTCATCAGAATCGTATCTGTGTAAATAATTTTTTTTTATTCTACACTGCAAAGAAAAAAAAAAAAAAAAAAAAAAAAAAGTGTTGATTTTACAGTATAATACTAGCATCCCAGCTGCTAGTATTATACCATAAAATTAACAGTAATAAACAGTAAAATAAGCAGTAATACGTGCTGTAAAACGTTAACTTACATATATATATATATATATATAATAAATAAATAAAATATTTTAGAAATCTTTTCAAACTGACACCTGGTCTACGCACTTATTCAAAAAATGTCAACTGACATTTTTTTCATCATTCGTAAAGTTCCTTGAATTTTAATACCACTATTTCCAAACAGTAACGTTAAACTCGTTTAGTCATACAAAAATAAGGCGAATATTACTATTTGGAAATAGTGGTACGCAAATTCAATGAGCCATACTAATGTTTAGAAAAAATCTGCTTACAACAGCCTCCATTTTTTAATCAGAGCGAAGGTGTAGTATCCAGTAGGCGTGAGAAACAACCCTGTGTACACAAAACGAATTCAATATTTTTACATCCGAACGTTCTGAACTTTAAAATTTCAAATGAATTATTATTTTTCAAGTGATCGTCATCTTCATATAAAATATTTCATTCAGTCTTTTTAAATTTTTAGACAAATGCATATCCAGATCTTCCTGAGATGTATACATTCATCCTTAAAGCACTTCCAGAAGATGTAAAGATTTTAGAAATCTAAGAAATATTTCAGTTTGCAACAAATAGCGTAAACTTTTCTTCGTATATATAGAAAGCGTGAACTTTTATAAAAATAAAAAATAAAATATAAATAAATAAACAAATAAAATGTTTTAGAAATATTTTCAAATACTGAAAGCACCGTCATACGTCATGCTATATACAATCTCCGGCAGTTTTTAACAAGCAAGATTTCATCTACAGCTCAAAATCTAAGCATTTTTTGTGAGAATTTATTCATTGATGCACGAGCTAAATATAAAAAATTTAAAGAAAGTTTATACCTTTAATAAAATAAACAAATATGTAATTTTATATTTAAGAATCAAATGTTTAACTTGAAATGTCTTTTATTTTAAAACTTGTTGTTTATTAAAAAGGAATCTGTCACTCCAAAAACAACCATAATTCACAGATTCAAAATGTTTTAGGAATATATTCATCAATAGAAACTGTGCTACACACAAATGCGAGATTTTTTAAGAACATTTTTGTGTTCACTATATTTCTAAAATCTTTAAACTTGTATGTCGGTTATCAGTTATTTATTTTGTAAGAATTAAAAAAAAAAATAATAAAATAAATAAAAATGACAGTTTAATTTTGTTAAAAATGGGATTACGAGACCTACACTGCAAAACAAAAGTGTTTCTTTTACAGTATTATACTGTAAAATGAACACTTTTTTTTGCAGTGTACGAATGGTACAAAAAAAGGGTATTAATCGTATTTTATTAGATATTTGATAAAATAGACATAAATCATTAAAGATTGACGCATAGGTCCCAAGTATTACGGATTTTGAGTACCATTTCAGAATAATGATATTCGCTTGATTAAATTACAGAATTCTGCAAATAAATATTTCGAAGATTACTATTAATAGTAATATTCAAAATCTGTATTCATTCGCACTCATATTCATTATAGCACGCAGTCATATTCACAGTCGTGTTCGACCACATTTTCTTCTTGTTCTGTAGTTGGCCTTTGGAATATATTTGCATATTGACTAATGTTGTTTTTAGAATAAACGATAATTTCCCCCTGTCTTTTGAACGGCATCAGAAAATTAAACCTGTGTAATTTTTGTCTAGACATAGGAATAAAGATGGACCGAATATTTGGTATCTATTCGATATTCGGCCATAATATTCGGTTAGGCTAAATATCAAAATACTCGATCTGACGAATATTTTAATATTCAGTTTAGCCGAATATTAAAACATTCTTTCTGTCAAATATTCGGCCAAATCGAATACTTAAAAGACTTTTCAAAAATATTTTTAAAAAACCTTACACATCTTCTACTTTTAACTGTCAATTAATAAAGATAATCAGAATAATTAAGAAGTAAAATTATATGTAAATAAAAGAGAATGTTTTACTTACCCATCATACGTAGTATAAGGTGTCTTGCAATCGTTTTAAAAATCGAAACATTTTTTTGTCGGATTTACACGTTTCAGACACTGGAGATTTCGAAAAAGATATTTTTAGAAAAGAAAAATTTGCCGTCCCTCTGTCTGTCTGTGTGTCTGTAAACGCTCTATCTCACGAACAAATTAGATAGAGACTTGAAAATTGGTATGTAGTATGTAATACTGGAAATAAGCTTATTGAATTTCAGTAACCTCGATTACCCGGAACTATTTTTTTAACTCTTGAAATATTCGTTATGATAAAAGGTATATAAAAATTTTCGAAATTATTTATCTTAAGGAGTGAATATAAAAGACAATAAAAAACATAAATTTTACATAAAAAATGAAGTCGATCGAATAATGAGTTGCCGAGATATTTGGAATCCTATTTTCCACACTCTTCGATTTTTCGTGACCTTATATTTCATTCAAATTTCAATTCAAAGATATATTTTAATTGGAAATGAGACGCTTAATCCGATGCAGTAAACTGTTAGTTAATATGATTATCATTTTTGAAGTTATAAGGATGTTTCTTTTTTACGCGATTTAGTAATAGAGCATTTAAAGTTTATGACGTTATCAAGCCAGTATTTTATTCGAATTGTAATGCATTTTATAAATAGTTTACACATGTTTTATTTTCATATTTTATATTATGCATATCCACGATGGGTAAGTATTGCGGTGGCCCCCAACGACTAGTTTACATTATTTGTTGTTTGAAAAGTAACACAAAAAAAATTAATCATGACGATCTTCATAGGAATTAATGATGTACAAATGTAAGCTCCTGAATATATCTTGCAATTAATTTGTTTCTTGTTTTTTTTTTTTTTTTTTTTTTTTTTTAATCAAGACTGACAATTTTTGTCCAGGAAACCAGGATCACAATACACTTATTCAATCAAAAACTAGTCGTTGGAGGCCACCGTAATACTTACCCATCATGGATATGCATAACATAAAATATGAAAATAAAACATGTGTAAACTATTTATAAAATGCATTGCAATTCGAATAAAATCGTGGCTTGATGACATCATAAACTTTAAATGCTCTATTACTGAATTGCGTAAGAGAGACATCCTTATAACTCTAAATATGATAATCGTATTAACAAACAGTTCATTGCGTCGGATTAAGCGTCTTATTTCCAATTAAAATATATCTTTGAATTCAAATTTGGATGAAATACAGGGTCATGAAAAATCAAAGAGTGTGGAAAATAGGATTGCAAATATCTCGGCAACTCATTATCCGATTTACATCATTCTTTATGCAAAATTTATGTTTTTTTATTGTCTTTTATATTCATTTCTTAAATAAACAATTTCGAAAAATTTTATACATTTTTTATCAGAACGAATATTTCGAGAGTCCGAAAAAAATAGTTCCGGATAATCGAGGTTACTGAAATTCAATAAGCTTCTTCTCATTATTACATACTAAGTATACACCAAATTTCAAGTCCCTATCTCGATTTGTTCGGGAGATAGAGCGTTTACAGACACACAGACACATAGACACACAAACGGACGGCAATTTTTTTTTTTTCTAAAAATATGTTTTTCGGAATTTCCAGTGTCTTAAACTTGTAAATCCATCAAAAAATGTTTTTCGATTTTTAAAACGATTATAAGACTTACCCTATACTACGTATGATGGGAAAGTAATACAGTGTATCTCAACTCCAGGCCGAATTTGGATTTTTGTTTGTTACTTTAAAGGTATCGTAACGATATTTTCAACAGATTTACTTTGATTTCTGTGAAATATGATGGCATGACGATAAGTGCTAGAAATAGCCACCATTCACATCTAAACAACACTGAGCTAAACATTTTATTATTCTAAATGCAGCTGACGGTGCATATGCTGTGTCTCTGTCAAAATTCAGTCATTTCCAATTATATCATCACATTTCATACAAGTAAAGTTAATATGATGAAAATCTCTGTAAAATATCTTCATTATTGTTAAAGTTATAAAAGATTTTTTTTTTTCAGCTTGTAGTGACACACCCTGTATTTTTGATTGAATGTGTTGTATTTTTCATGGAATAAGGGGATTTAAATGATGGGTTCCTGTACAAAAAATTTTTGTTTTGACCACATTATCTCTCCTAAAAAGTTTGTTCCAAGTTTTTTTGTCAAAAATAGAACTTGTATGTTTACAACCTCTGAAAATGATCTCCCACTCCAGACACTGGCATTTAAAAACTTCCTTGCTAAATGAAAAGGAGCAGGAAAGTTATTCTTGCTGAGTTGTCACCATTGAAATTGATTGTATTATTTATTTATTTATTACTTTAGTCCCTTCTTGACAAATAAACACTATATGACTGTAAAATTTTCCTTCTAATTTCTTCAAAATTTCTCTTCGATTTTAAAATATTTGTTTTACAGTATAATTAAATTTTATTCATAATGACATCTTCTGTTTCACAGAAGAAGCCATGAAATTTAAAGTTTTATTAATTAAATAAGTTTATAAGGCTATTCTCTTTTTAAATAATTACTCAAAGCATAGATTTTTTTAGTGTAAAGTTTACTTGTAAAAAGGTCATGTTCATCAAAATGGAAGTATTTGTGATAAATATTATGTAAGATTGTTTTTAAATTGTTTTTAAATTTAACTTTTTAATACCTATAAACTCTGAAATATAGGAGTATTCGAACAGTCGAATATTCGGTATTCGGCCTAATAGTTACCATTCGGCTGGCCGATTATTGTGTATTCAGTCTACCTGTGTGCCGGATATTCCGTATTCGGTATTCAGTCAAAATTACTATTCGGTGCATCCCTAATGTGAAGCTTCCTCCAAGAACACGTTTGCAACAAAAAAGTACATTATGAAAAAATATTGGCCTTATGTAGTATGTGAAACAACCTATTCAAATTTATATAATGTTATATATAATACAAGTGTAGAACTAGCACAAGCAAAATTATTTATCATTCTTTCGCAGACCGATAAATAAACTGATTAATCGATCGACTGAGTAATTGATTGATTAATTCATATTCCTTTTACAATGTTTATAATACGTATCAGATTTTTTTATTATTACTTTCTTCTATCTTTACAAGAAGAAAGTATTGGATTCATGAAAATTTTCGACTTCCGGTTTTCGACGGATTTATACGTTTTAGAAGATCCTGAACACGATTTGACTGTTTTTAGAAAATGCGTGTCTGTGACTCTTTGACTATGTCTGTCTCGTTTGTCTGTATGTAACAAAAAAATTTTGGGCACTCTATCTCAAGAACTAATGCACGAAATTTAATAAAACTTCATATTCAGTTAGTCCCTGATATAAATTGGTACTGATTAAGTTTTGGTGAAAATCGCCCGACAGGTGGCGCTGCTATGCTGCATTTTTGCGATTTCCGCAATAGCTCTATCTCAAGAACAAATGCACTTATTTTCATCAAACTTCAGATTAAGTTAGACCTTGACATGAATAGACGCTGATTACGTATTGGTGTAGATATCCCAAAGGTTGGTGCTGCTATACCACTTTATTCATGATTTTTACGATAGCTGTATCTCAAGAACGAATGCACGGAATTTCACCAAACTTCAGATTCTATTAGACCTTGACATAAATAAATGCTGCTTACGTTTTGGTGTAAATATCCCAACAGGTGGCGCTGCTATGCTACTTTTTTCATTATTATCCCAATAACTATATCTCAAGAACTAATGCACGGATTTTCATCAAACTTCAGATTCAGTTAGACGTTGACATAAGTTGTTGTTGATAGGTTTTGGTCTAAATCTCCCAACAGCTGGCGCTGCTATGCTGCATTTTGCAGGATTTACACGATTTTAGCAATAATCATATCCCAAGAACTAATGCACGAAATTTAATGAAACTTTTTAGATTCAGTTAGACTTTGATATAAATTGGTGCTGATTCTTTTTAGTGTATTCGCAACCTGTGTGAGATAGAAGAAAGTTTTGGAATTGGCACATCCGACTAGTTTTTAAGTGACATAGTTCCTTGTGGCCTTTCTTCGGTTACTGTAAAAACGGCATGTCATTCACGGTAAAAGCCTTTCGATCATGTAAAAAAATCATTGTTGTAGTATTGTTGTACTGTAAAGGGAAAAATATTGTCGATTTCTTTCAGTGCGGTGTTTATTTCAAGTAAAACTTAAACGCAGCCAACATTTACATGAGATTATCAGATGTGCTAGTTTCAACCTAACTAACTTATGTTATCAAAATAATACTTTTATATAGAACTATTCTAAATTTTTAAATTCGAAATGAATTAATATTTATCAAATGATCTCCGACAAACAAAGTATCGCTTTCAGTCCTTTTAGACAAATGCATATCCGGATTTTATCAGGATATTTATTGTTTGCATTAATCTTTGAAGCACTTCTTGGAGATGTAAACACTATAAGCCTCTACAAATATTTCAGTTTGCAAAGAATAGCAGGAATTTTTCTTGGCATATCTGCAAAACGTCAAAATTTACAAGAAGGGTTTTAGAAAGCTCTTCAAATACTGACAAAGTCAGGCAGTGCAGGCGTCTATCTATATACGAAATCTAGGGCAGTGTTTGACAGAGAAGTTTATCGAAGCTGCAGCTAAAAATCTAAACATTTTTCGTGAGGAATAAATCATTTATGTAATGCACTAAATATATAATAAAGTTTAAACAAAGTTCATGATATGTATAAAATAAGCAAATATGTTTATTGCTTTTAAGAATGACATTTTCAACTTTAAATGCCTTTCATATATAGACATACTCTTTATTACAAATTTATATACCAAAAGAAAATATTTATCTTGTACTGGTAAATTGATTGATGTACTGATTTATCGATCAATTGATTGATTGATTGATTATGCTGTAGCAATATTCATGATACATGCTACAAATTATTTGTTTAATTTTAGTTTAAACTCACATGTGCCATAGTTAAGATTTTATTTTAATCTCAGATAATTTTTCATCTGAATGAAAAAGTGTCCAAGCCGGGGTTTGAACAGCCCGGTACACTTTTTCACTCAATTGGAAACTACTGAGACATACTTGTAACATACGAGTTACAACTCGTATGATTAGTTTACCAATCAGAATAATTGTGTTAAATTAACTAATTGTAACTACGTATCCAGCAATTACTTGGAGTTCAATTACTTGCGATTTATTCTGTTGAGCTGTTGTTCTGTTTCAGATAACAGACCAGATGTCATTATCAAATAGTTGTCTGGGTGAATTGTATCCACCTGATTTGTCCAAGATAGCTCAGTTGTCATCTTAGACCAAATTTTCCTTGTTAAAACTCTTACCTGCACACATTTTCAGTTAGTTGGAAAATTACAACTCGTATGATTTGTTTACCAATTAGAATAATTATGTTAAATTTATGAAGTATATATAGGAGTTCTAGTTTTTTTCTTAACATTTGGTAAAGTCATATTCTCGTTGATAATCTTTACAGATGGGAAAACATAACTTCCCACAATAGTGATATAAAAGAAAATTTGCAGACTTGCGCTTCTACTCATCCCTTGATGGAGCGAGCTACTTATTAATTATTCCAGAAACTGTGTTACATAGTATTTTTATGGAATTAAAACAAAACTTTTTTTTTTTTTTTGCTTAATATTGCATTTTCGCCTTCAGTTAATCTGCATCCTCGATTTCATTACTTTAAGTAAATTTCAGAAATCATTTAAAAGAATGTAGCAAATAATATGAGCCTTAAATAGTATATTTTTTTGTATGTTTATCCTCATAAATCTTAATCTCTGACCAAGTATACTGCATAAGGAGAATGTCCACTCCTTCTTTTATGAGCTATTTTTCTTTGCATAACTCAGTTAGAAAGTAATAAAGCCATTACTGTCATCGATTTGTTTTTGAAAAGGTCTGTTTAACCTCAACAACTTTGTAAATGGTGTTAAATATCAAAATTAAAAGCTTTTGCCAAATTAATTGATTGTATTTGTGGTATAAACAAAATTTAGTACAACAACCTTGAAAAAGTTTTCCTTTCAAAACACAAGAAAATGTTGATAAAGATGTCACAAAAAATGATTTTACTAGAACAAATTATAAGGACTGTTTCCTAAAAATCCGCACAAACTTTGCAATTAGCAAAGGAATACGAATCACGCAAAACCTGAGCGTGAAGTATTGCGTTATCGTATATATGGGCACGTCTGTTAGCCGAGAGTTCACTAAGTAATCTGTTTTTTCCGAGAATATAGTCAAAAGAGGAGTGTCTGCGTACGCGTGTGTACAAATTTTACGAAGGCAATATTCATCATGGGAATAAATTCACCGTGAACCATTTTTTCGCAGAAAATATCCCCAGACGAACGATACACGATATTTTACAACGATACGAGAAGGGACTCCGGGCCGAAAGACAACCGCGATTAGGTCGGAAGGCCCAAAAACTCACGAAACCAAAGTTACAGCAGTTGAAACGACTGTTGAACGAGAACGACCGAACAACAATCCATCCAACGGCTGCCAAATGTAGTATTTCACCCGGCTACCTACATAAGACAATCACCAAGAAGCTTAACAACAAATATCACAAAAAAGTGTCATACCAAAACGAACAGAAAAACAGATAGTTGTCGCGAAAACGAAGTTTGGTCGCTTGTTCAGAAAATTCTCTGATCGAGCATTCGTTTTGGATGACGTGTCATATTTCACGCTCACATCACTCCATGATTAACGGTAATGGTGGCTACTACATATCTAACGTCTTGACGACACAACCTACCATCAAATTCGCTACTAAAGCGAAATTCGAAGACACGGTCCTCGTTTGGATTGCGATGGGTTCGAAAGGCTTGAGTCGTCCGTTCATCCAAAAGTCTTGGTTCTCTGTCAATGGGTACCAATATTTAAACGAGTGCATTCGCCATCGTCTCACCCTCTACATCCGTGACATTTACAATGACGATAACTCGTCTTCTGCCCAGACTTGGCCAGCAGTCATTAATGCAAAATCGCTTTCAACCATTTGCGCCAGCAAAACATCATTTTCGTAGAGAAGTCCGAAAACCCTTCCAATGTTCCAGAAATTCGACCAATTGAGCAGTTCTGGCCGCATCTTAAGTCTACGTTGTATGCTAAAAGCTGGAAAGCAGATAACATCCAGAAATTGATCAATCGAATGAAGTACTGTCTCAAAATTATGGACCTAGATTTTGTACAACGTCTAGCAAGTACCACCAAAAGTAAAATCAGTAAACCGACGAAACGGTTTAATTGAAACCCGATAATTGTTATACAGAGTAATGTGGTTATTAAAATTACCTTACAGAGCCTATTTGAGTTGTTTGTCTCATTTTTTCATAGATTTCCCATCAAGAAAAATGTGTGCGGATTTCTAGGAAACAGTCCTTATTAACACTGTATAATTAACAAAATTAATTAAAATATAAAACCTTAAACTCTTTTATTAGACTTTAACTAAACAAATGGATTCTTTTATTATAATGTTCTATTTATAGATTTTATTATTGTTATTACTGAATATAATATAATTCATTTTTAATTTTAATTTGCAAGAAATATTCTTAGTTCAGAAATCTGTAGTGATTGGATTTAATTTTTTATATTATATTACAATTAAATTAGAAAATAATTAGAATATTTCCTTAAACAATCTTCTCATTTACATTTCTCTTTTCCAATTATCTTTTAATATGGTTACTTTTGGTATTTTTTTTAGTGATTATATCTTCTTAATTTAAATTAAGAACATTCAAAATATTTCTTTGTCAAATCCGTTATTCCATGAAGGTGGCGCCATTCGCAAAATCACATTAACTGCACAATAGCTGATATTGATGTATCTTTTTCTGGAGGACTACTAAAGCAATTTAAATGCATATTTTTAACTGTTTTGGCAGTAAATAAAGAATAAATTGATAAAGTTATAGCTTTGCTACTGCTAAAACTATTTTTTTTTTTTTTTTTTTTTATATATTCTTCAGTCCCGAGAAAAATGTACGTTGATGTCAGCTGTTTTACATATGACTTTTGCCGTTTTCGAAATTACGTAACTATGGTATTTTATTATTACTATTATTTATTGCCAAACGACGCGTGCCAATCTGCGTTTCGTGGTTTTCGCTGTAGTTTTTTGCTAATTGAGTATGCGGATCAATCTGCAGAGTAGGAAAGAGGGATTGAAAGTTTGTATCGGCGGATCTTGGATCGAAAGGAACCCAAGACCAGTTCTCCTGCTTTTTTAAGATTGAAACGTGCCAAGTGCTCGGCGAGACCGGAAGTCTAGAATTACCTGGCAGAAGCTGCCATCTTGGGTAAGAGAGAATTTTCGCCATTATTCAGTAAAACTCAGCGGCAACCACGGGTTGCGACTATATAGTGACATATATTCAAACAGTAAGGTAACTCATAGAAAAACATAAATAATATAATTTACCTCTCTGCCTTGCTTGTCTCTGCATTGATTATAAAAAAAAACATTTCATTCGGTCTACACATCTGCAGTAGTTAATTCTCTGGAGGACATTGGTATGGACAAACCTTACATCAATATCATAAAGAAGATTTACAAGAAAGCAACAGCCACGATCCGTTTGGACAAAGAAAAGGCTAAGATCAAGCTTGGAAGATAAGTAAGACAAGGAGACACCATTTCGCCTAAGCTTTTTACTACTGTCTTAGAAAATATTTTCAAGAAGTTGGATTTCTTGTAAAATATACATATATTGTCTTACTTGATTGTGAGTGTGCTGGTATTATTTGATTCAATATTTATCAATCACAAATTAAAACAGGAATGAATATTTCATACCTGTTTTCAGTAACGCAGACGCCCACCGAAATCCCGATGATTATTACATTTATAGAATTGGATAACACGATATTTTTCACGCCGCATATTTCACAATGATTCTTTTATGCATTGGATCCACCACCGGCATGTTATTCACCGAGCACCACTGCTTTAATGAAATAAAAATATCATTATCAATAACATATAATATATATCACAGTGTGTATTCCTTTGGTAAATGACTCCAGCGACAAAGCTTGAAAATGCAGGATTTTGATATCTTGATTAAATTAGAAAATATAATAAGGGATCCGAGAGAAAAATTATTCTCTTCCCGGAGAACATTTTACAACGACATTCAGCTAAGGCAGTAAAACATAGTCTGAGTGAAATACATCATAGCGTTCAAAGCTCAAAAGGAAAGGACAGAGTATATGCGAGGATAATATATTCACAGTACATGTAGAAAAAGGAGCGGTGAAAACCACAAGCATTCACATTATTTCACCGTCTGCACACGTACATTATGAAGCTTCGAAAGGTAAAAGTTATTTCTTGTTTAAAATGAGATGAAAAATGTTTTAAAGGCTCTTTCGTCAGGTGTTACGCATCACAACACCCCTCCTTAACCCCTAAAACAATGAGTCACAGATTCATTATAGTTTTTCGATGAAAAGTAAATTTAGGCTTGGGCAGGGGTTATATGAATATATGCATATGCGCGACAACCAAAAGTTTTAATGTTAGAAAGTCTGATTTACGACCAGTCCATTTTTCATATGGAGTCCGATCGCAGGATGAAGTTGGAAACCTGTTTTGAATGTACGTCGCTGTACAAATGGCTTCCCCCCAGAACAAATTAGGTAAACCGCTTTCCTTAAGAAGACAGCGTCCCATCTCCATTAATGTGCGGTGCTTACGCTCTGCAACTCCATTTTGCGGTGAGGAATACAGTACGGTGAATTGATGATCAATTCCCTCATTTTTCATATAATCTTCGAATTCCTTCCCCGAGTACTCTCCTCCGTTATCGGACCGAACTGCCTGCACCTTTCTGCCAAATTTGTAATTTGTTAGCAGTCATCGCTACGTATTCCTTAAATTTCGAAAAAACTTCATATTTATTTTTTAGTAAATATACAACAGTAAAGCGACTGAAATCGTCAATGAAAGTTAGAAAATAGTATTTCCCCCCAACCGTTGCAGTTTGCATGGGGCCGCAAAGGTCACTATGGATCAGTTCAATTGCTCAAGTAACTCTAAAACTAGCGGTTTTGGGGTACGGATTATCAGTAATTCAAAAAAGTCTTTTTACTTGATAAGAGCTTTTTATTCTTAAATTTCGCTAGAATAAAATTAGTTTTGAAGACTTAAGTACATATAGTTTTTGTAAATGTATAATGGAACAATTAGCTTTAATGTCCACAAGTGTCAATACCCAATAAACAAATTTTGAGGATTTTTTTTTTTTTTTTTTTTTTTTTTAATTGTTGTTAACGTTAAGTCTATTATTTTTAAGGAAAGTGTGATTGGGCAAATCTACAAACTTACATAATTAATTACATTTTAACAAAATAATTCGATTGAAGTATTTAGTAATTAGAATTATTTTTTAAACAACCTTTTGCTACTCATGTGTCAGCTACAAAAGATTTGAAACTATAATAATAAATTTTAAAGCAAAGATAATTTTCAGTGTTATCTATTCGCAAATGTTTTTATAAAACGAAAATATACCCTTGATAATTAAAACACGCTGCAAAACAAACATCTTTGTCGCTTCAGTTTTATCTGTCTGAAAATAAAATGAGGTATTTAATTGTTGTTGCGACACCCTTGGCAGTGGAAATCCTTATCTAAACAAACATTAAGCTGCTTGAATGTTGCCAGACTGAATACAAATAAGACATTTAATTATTTGTTACAAAACCACACGTATTTTGTTTTTACATTACATCTTTTTCATTAACACTGGAGAATATTTTCCATATTTCACTTTCCTTGGATAAATTAATTTAAACTTAAATAAATTTGTCTGCATTATGAAATGTTATCGTTGTAAAATTGACATCATTTTGTTTAATTAACAAAATTTAGAACATTGTAAAAATTTCAATAATGCCAAAAACATTTTTTAAGTTTTAAAGTATTTTGTATCTTTAAATTGCCGTTATAATTCATCATTAAACAAATCCACATCATGACTAGTGATCGGCATAACGATTATTTTGAATATTCGAATAGATCATTCGGGCATGTGCAGAAGCATATCTGTCAAACGTCAAAATATTTTTATTCACTTACTACTACTAAACATTTTGAAATTAAAAAAAAAAAAAAGTTTCTGATTTCCGGCGTCTAATTTAATTCTAATTAAAATCGGAAACTTCTTCTTTTTTTTTTTCAAAATTTCTGGTAATAATTGAATAAAAAAATTGAAGATTGATAGATATGCTTCTGCGCATGCCCGAATAACTCATTCAGATAATCAAAATAATCGTTTGCCCATCACTAATCATGACAAATACAGATTTGATATTAATCCAGCAATCTTAATTCACTGTTTAAATTGTAAAGGGATAATAAGTAGAACCAGTAGAAGAAGAAAAATCTGATACTTTTCCGTTATACCAACAACATGCCAAAATGTATGCTAATGTGCCTTTTCTTTTAACCTTGCCAGCGTAAACGATTTTATTGGCAACCGTGCCAAACATTACGACTCGCTATTTATTGGACGCAAATCATTTATTATTATTATTATTACTAGCTGTACTCGGCGACGCGTTGCTGTGGCTCAGTCTGGTTAAATGAAAAAGAAAGAAAAGAGAAAACGCACGTTTCTAATATGTTTAATTTCACAACGCTTGATGTTTAAAATGTGTGTTTTTATATACTTACTATTCCCCCTCCCCGGTGGGAATCGTTTTAAACTTTTTCCAACACCCATCATGTGATATATCATTAGAAAGCCATTGGATCACTCTTTCATATTATGTACCTCTCTTCTCCCCTCCCCCATATGCCCCCCGGGGGGGAGTTTTTTTAATTTTTCCCGACACCCATCGTGTGATATATCATTAGTAAGCATTTTGACTACTCTTTCATATTATGCACCTCCCATGCGTCCTCCCTCCGCTTTGCACCACCCGGAGTACTTTTCTGAAATATTTCGTTAGTATTTTTTATTTTTTGCTTTTTGTTTTTTCTTTGTTTTTTAGTTCGTGTTTTTTTTTTTTTTTCCTTTTTTAATTTTTTGCGATTTTATATGTGTTTGTTATAACTGTCTTCTTTTTCAGTGCAATCGATATGATTTAGTTTACCCAAATACTAGGTCAAATCGTTCTTTGATTTTTAGTCGTTCATTCTGTTGAGAACGACACAGATCTGAAGCTGAAGAACGCACTCGCCGTGCTCGCAGCCGTGCATCCTGAAGTCTGGCTGCACGTCACTCTGCTGCTTCCTCGGAACAGATTTGAGCCATTCTTTGTCTGTTTCGAACGGTCTCTGATGCCCGTTCTTCCTCAGTATGGTTTGCAATTACTTGTCGCACTGTTTTAGATCCGCGAGTACGACGACCTAAGTTGGATCTTCTGCGAGGCATTATTTGGATGAACTAAAGCAGATCGACTGCACTGAAAAAGAAGAAAGAAAGTTATAATAACAAACACACATAAAATTTCAAAACATTAAAAAAGGGAAAAAAAACACGAACTATAAAACAAAGAATACAAGCGAAATATTTCAGAAAAGTGCCGCCTAGGGGTCAAAGTGGGGGGAGGAGGGAATAGAGTTTCATAATTTGAAGAGTGGTCAAAGGGCTTTCTAATGATATATCACATGATGGGTGTCGGGAAAATTTTTAAAATGTCCCCCGGGAGGGACTAATTGGGGGAGGGGGAATAGTAAAATAAAAACACGCGCGTAATCGAATGCAACGTTGTGTCAAAATTTCAAAGCAATCCGGGAAGAACTTTCGGAGATTTAAGATTTTGAACAAAACGAACATTTACATTTTTATTTATATAGATTATTTAATCGTAACCACACAAAATATCTCAATTTGTAATATCTCAATTTGTAATTTATCTAATCGAAAATATTTTTTATTAAGTGATGATTTACATTTTTCACTGGATTTCACCATTTGGCTGTTACCTGATGATGAGGAAGCTTCAATAAAATTGTTTCATAAATATACAAAAAGGAAGTTTTTTTTTTTTTTTTTTTTTTTTTTGCGAGATCCCGGGTGCGAACATTTCACAGTAAATAACAAACATAATTTTGTTGACCCTACTTGGATGTCATACTCAATCTGTTGAGATATTATGGGGCATCGCAAAATGGCGTAATAAAAGACAGCTCGGCGCTGTCCCTCATTATTTACAATCTTCTCTCATAGCGTTCATGTGACGACGTTTTTATTCAAAAAATACAATGTTTACTGCATTGCTAAGAGACATTTACAATTTCATTACTGCAGTTTAAATTGAGTTTTATATTTTATTTTATTGTATTTTATTGAATTGTATAATATTTATTTGTTCTTTTATTTTAAGTGCATATTTTTAACGATTTAATAAAATAGTTCGTAAAATCTGTAATTTTCAAATGCTATTTTCAAATACGGTTGGAGACAAGGGTGTTGGTATATCTGAAAAGTATCAAGAATCTTTTGCACTAATTGAATGAATAAATGTTAAAATTATTGAAATATTAAAAAATAATAATAAAGATTCGTTTCTATTTTATTCATTCTTCTTGTCCAACCTTTAAATTCATAAAAACCGCATTGCTTACTTAGTATCTAGCATTTTCAATTAAAAAAATGGTTATTACCATATTTTGTAATCTGGGAAACCCGGGTTGAATTCCCCAAGTGTCAATAAAAATCGGATGTTTTCCTGAAATCTCAATTGATATATTCTGTAATATAAATGTAATATGCGTAGTTTATTTAATCAAAACAAATCTATCTTTGTATACTAATCTTATGTGTGTTTTTTCTTTCAACTTTCTGGTCAAGTAAATATATAAAAAATTATCTAAAATTACTTTCTATCTTGAAAGGAATTTATTTTGATCTGAAAGAAATGTATAACATCACATTTATGATTTAAAATTTTTCCGCTAAAAGTGATAAACACTGTAATGTGAGCCAGCTGTTTAAAAAATATACTACATTATTAAATACTAATATATCTTGACGAAAAGACCCTAGAACCGTAAATATAATTTAACACGTTCCGTTCCCGAGGACGCATACGTGGCTTCGCTTGGTCACTCATTTGATATTCCATTTTAAATTCAAAATTACGAACTCATACCGGAAATTTCGAAGGAATATTTCTTTTTATATAATCACGAGTCGTCTGTCATTAAATAAAGCAAATATTGCTATTAATATTTTCTGGTATAAATTCGGAATTTCTGAATAAAATAAAAGTACGTTAATTTTTACCCGGTAGTGAACGTGTTACGATATAAAACAATGAAAGCAGTATTTTCTTATATTACCGTATTGTTAAAGGGAAATTTTCCCAATTGCAAAAATGTGTCCATTGTTCTTCATCGTTATTTTTGTAAAAGTGTCAACACTTAAATTTTTATGAAGTTTCTCAGTCCTATATTTCAATTATTGTTTTAAAAAAATAGGCGGATCTGCCCTCTACCAGCTACTTTCGCCAACCCTTATCCAGAACCTGCAGTATCCAAAAGCTCACTAATTTGTTCTGTTTTAAAAAGAAAAAATCCCTGACGGCTCGGCCTACAGGCACAGGTAGATTTCGAAGACGCAGACCGTGGGGCGCCTGTTTGTCGGGAATTGCGGAAGAAATGACCTTTTTGCGATGATGCTGCAGTTGGAACCGCCTACTTCGAAACCAAACTTGTTTGCAGGCGGAGCCAGCAAGAATTTTTTTTTTTTTTTTTTTTTTTTTGCTATAAGAGTTGGTCCTATAAAAAACATGTCTCCAAAGAAGTTTTAGATAATATTAAGAGGATTTATAATAAATTTAAGCGGATTTGAAATCTTGGTTATTGACGAAGTTATGAATTTTTTTCTTCTAAAACCCCCCTCCCCCCCCCCCCTTAAGGCAATTTTAATTATATTAAAAATCTGTCATACATAAATTTTCGGCCCTTCTCCTAGAAGTAATAATAACTTCAAACGGATTCGATACGTATCATAATTAAGAAATTATGGGTTTTTTTCTGTTTTCACAAAAAGTCCCCCCATTCCCCCCCCCCCCCCTTGGTTCGATTTTGCCCATTAACGAACTTGACCGAGATTTTATGCCCCTTGATTTTATGTATCAGTTTCGAAAAGAAGCGGGAGTTGGAACCGCCTACTTCGAAAAATAACTTGTTTGCAGGCGGAGCCGGCTGGGTTTTTTTTGTTTTTAATTTTTTTTTTTTTTTTTTTTGCTATAACGGTTGGTCCTATAAAAAACTTGTCAATATAAAAGTTTTAGATAATATTAAGAGGATTTATAATCAATTTAAGCGGATTTGAAATCTTGGGAATTGACGAAGTTCTGAATTTTTTTCTTCTAAAACCCCCTTCCCTCCCCCCTTAAGGCAATTTTTAATTATATCAAAAATCTGTCATATATAAGTTTTTGGCCCTGTTGCTAGAAGTAATAATAACTTTAAACGGATTCGATACGTATCATAATTAAGAAATTATGGGTTTTTTTCTGTTTTCACAAAAAGCCCCCCCCCCCCACCCCCCTTGGTTCAATTTTGCCCATTAACAAACTTGACCGAGATTTTATGCCCCTTGATTTTATGTATCAGTATCGAAAAGATGCGGGAGTTGGAACCGCCGACTTCGAAATATAACTTGTTTGCAGGCGGAGCCGGCAGGGATTTTTTTTGTTTTTAATTTTTTTTTTGCTATAACGGTTGGTCCTATAAAAAACTTGTCAATATAAAAGTTTTAGATAATACTAAGAGGATTAATAATAAATTTACGCGGATTTGATATCTTGTGAATTGACGAAGCTATGATTTTTTTTCTTCTAAAACCCCCTTTTTTACCCCCCTTGGGGCCATTTTTAATTATATCAAAAATCTGTCATACATAAATTTTCGGCCCTTTTCCTAGAAGTAATAATAACTTTAAACGGATTCGATACGTATAAAAATTATGATGGTTTTTCTGTTTTCACAAAAAGCCCCCCCATTCCCCCCCCCCCCTTGGTTCGATTTTGCCCATTAACGAACTTGACCGAGATTTTATGACTCTTGATTTTATCTATCAGTTTGGAAGAGATTTATGCAGAATTTTTCCAGTTATCGTGGTCAGAAAAAAGTGACATAGATAGATAGATAGATAGATAGATAGATAGATAGATAGATAGATAAAGTTTTGAACTGGGGGTGGTTTTGGGTTCTGAGAGTCATGATCGGCGTAGATCTGCAAAAATTTTTCAAAATTTCCAACTTAAATGAGAATGTAATAGGTAGTATTTCTTACGAAATCTACCTAAAATCCCTGACGGCTCGGCCTACAGGCACAGGTGGATTTCGAAGACGCAGACCGTTGGGGCGCCTGTTTATTGGGAATTGCGGAAGAAATGACCTTTTTAACATGATGCGGCAGTTGGGACTGCCTACTTCGAAATCTAGCTGTGTCTGTAGGCGGAGCCGGCAACGATTTTTTTGTTTTTATTATTTATTTATTTATTTATTTATTTATTTATTTATTTACTGTAAGGGTTGGTCTTATAAAAAACTTGTCAATATACAAGTTGTAGATAATATTAAGAGGATTTATAACAAATCCAAGCGGATCTGATATCTTGTGAATTAACAAAGTTATGAATCTTTTACTTCTTACATCCCTATCCCCCCCCCCTTGAGGCCCCTTTTTAATGATATCAAAAATCTGTCATACATAAATTTCCGGCCCTTTCCCTAGAAGTAATAATAACTTTAAACGGATTCGATACCTATCATAATTAAGAAGTTATGGGTTTTTTTCTGTTTTCACAAAAAAACCCATACCCCGCCCTCCCCCTTAGTTCGATTTTGCTCATTAACGAACTTAACCAATAATTTATTCCCCTTGATTTTATGTATCAGTTTGGAAGAGATTTGTGCAGAATTATTGAAGTTATCATGTCCATAAAAAGTGATATAGATAGATAGATAGATAAAGTTTTGAACTGGGGGTGGTTTTGGGTTCTGGGAGACATGATCGGCGTAGATCTGCAACAATTTTCCAGAAATTCCAACATAGGAGAGAATGTAATAGGTAGTATTTCTTACGAAGTCTACCTAAAAAGAATGGCTGTAAATGTAGAATCTCAATAGCCATTTGAAGATAAATATTATTTTAAGAAATGGACTCAGTGAGTTAAATAAACATTAATAGCCCTTTTAATTTAATGAAATATTATTGCCCGCTCTCCCCCTTTATATGCAATAGTTTTTTCAGGATATGCCGAGAAATTGTAAAGAATACGTTAGATTTCAATATCGACAGCAGCAGCGTTAGTAACTTTTTTTAGTATAGAGAGATATTAAATTAAAATTATCACAGGCTAATTAATTAACTAAATTTGTAATTAGTCATTTGTTTGTCATCTTCATATCTACCCTATATATATAAAATCCTAATGAAACAAATTTGTGAAACGATTTTATGAAACGAATTTATGAAACGATTTTATGAAACGATTTTATGAAACGACTGATTAAACGACTGATTATGTTGTTGTGGTGTTTTGGGGTTCTTTCTAAAACACAACTTACTTAAACTTAAAAAGCTCATTTATTACTCAATCTTCACTTGACAATTAAATATTTAGAAAAAAATAAGTATACCCTGGTTAGCTCCACTGAAATCTGTTGCCATGGAAAAGGTAGCAAATTATATTAAACTAATCAAAATATCAAAACTTAAGAATCCGAATAGGTTAATACAACAATGATAATTTTGAACTCATCATTTTAAGACAATATTAAATGTAGTAAGGGGCAACAGATTTCTAAATCAAGTAGCATACTGGATTGCATAAAGAACACCCAACTCCACTCCAACCCGATCAAGCTCAAATCTCCATACACATTAAATTAACAAAAGTGTAATCGTCATATAATTTGGAAAAATGCAGACAACCTGAAATTCCTCCAATATGAGGACCAAAAGGGGAAAGAGTTAAATCCGTTAATAGAATAGGGATATGATGATGTACTAAAATTTTAGAACAACCATAGAGATTCTGAACAAGATCCGATCGGTTAACCAAGAATCGTATAGTGGTGTATAATGACTGGATATATATATTTTTTTTTTTTTTTTTTTTTTTTTTTTTTTTTTACTTTTTAAAATAAAACAATTTTGGTGTATATTTTAGAAAAACAATGTTTCTGAAAGAGGAGAGTTAAAGCTTAATTTAACATTTTATGAAATTAAATTTAATATTACTGTTTCACTTATTAATCTATCCATCCTTAAATCAAGATCAAAAATACGATTGTATAACATTGAGTGAACTTCAATTTATGTTCATTAAAACAGTCAGTTATGAATTTAAACCTAAGAAATTTTAAAGTCCTAATTTAATAAAGTTGAATTTTCTCTCCCTTTTTTTTTTTTTTTTTAATTAATCACAGAAAGGTTAGGCCATTCTTATAGGTCTACTGTGAATATAAAAAATTAATTATTTAGAGATTTATACAAAGAAAAACATACCATCTTTGATAATAAACAAAAAAAAAAAAAACACAATTTATTTGAACATTTAAAATAATGAAGCAACTAAGTTATCAAAAATAATCTTAATAAAACAATATAACAGCTGATCTTTTAAGTTGAAACCACTCACTGGTTACTTTTAAATTACACATCATATTTTTAAAATTACCATCATATTACCATTTAATGGTCGTTCAAACATACAAACATTATATATTAACCTACAGACTATTTCTGTTCATAATGTTTATTCTTATTGAAATTATCCAAAGATATTCATTTCACTTTTAAACTCTGGTATAGCAAACATATTTTTTTTTTTTTTTTTTTTTTTTTTAAAGAGGTACAAATAAATAAAAAGAAAAACTATGCAAATAGTACTTACAACAGGTAGAGAGTTCTACAATTTTAGTCAATGGGCACTTAGGAGCATTTCCTCCTTTTTCAAAATCTGATGAAGCACTTAAGCTGGAGTATTCAGGCTGGGGAAAAATTCAGACGTGGTTTCAAGCTAACATTCATCAATCCTCTCATCTCACTGCATCACTTGCCATCAACTACTAGGTCCATCATCTAGTCCGGAGGGGAAAATCGTTCTACGGTCCAGAACTTCACCGTCGGAGTCAGTAATTTCACCTTCCTGAAGCATGTGTTTTATTCGAAGATAGCCATCACCGTAACTCAGAACACTACGACTTCTAACGACCGGTTTAGTTCAATATCTATGATCACTTCTGATGGTTAAGAAGTCATAATCTTGGAGCGCCACTACGCCAAAAAAAAATAGGCTGCACATATCTTCTTCTTAATTTCTCGTTAACAGTTATAGATCCGCAATTCGAAAATGCCCTTATAGCCTCTTTTCATCATAACATCATGATTTAGGATGGTTAATGTAGGGCCATCAATGCCCCACTCTCAAAAAAAAAATCTTCCAGAAACCTGTCCGCCTTCAACAACTTCGCGATCCAGCCCACAGGCCAATCTTCGAGCCCCGTAATAAGTCGAATTTTTTTTACGAATCAAACGACAGGTCTCTTGGCCAAGCAACAAGTGTCGTAAACATTCATTCTCTCGCGCTGCTTGAAAAACGGGACCGATCCACTCTGCCAGGGGTACGGGAAAGGAAACAAAAGGAAAAATGGACTCATCGTGAAGACTACAGCTTGCCGCTCCACTCTGCCGGCCGCTTCATGGGGGAAGGAAACCATGCATCACCCCCATGGCGTGTGCTGAAGGGGGGTCCTGTTAGCCTCTGTTTACATGGGCGCCAGCTATCCGCCTGATAGCAGAGCCAATTGAAGCCTGACGTAAACTTACAAAGCCTAATTGCGTGTATAGTACACTCATAAGATAACGTAATTCTTATACAGGGCGGTCGGTCATTCTTATATCAAAGTCAGACTAGATGACTCCAAATTTTCCACCTGTGCAGTCTACTGACAAAACATCCCTCCCTTGCTGTCTGCTTTTCGTATTTGAAAAACAGGAAGCTACGTTAGACTATAAACGTTGAAATTACTTTGCAAAAAGAAAAAGAAAGAAGAAAAAATAAAAACTGATTTTATTATAATTATTACAATTACTTTTATTTATTTAAATTTTTATTAGAAACAGAAAAAAAGAGTGCTTTTAAATAAATGTTGAGAAAGTGATTTAAATAATTAATGTAGATTAAAAAAAAAATTTGTTGAAACCAACCGTAACAAGATTGCTCCCCCCGGCTAATTAAAAAAAATTTTTTTGAGAAAACAAATTATTTTTTGAAAGGTAACTTGGTACCACATGGCATGCTGGGACCTCAACACTGAAAAAACTGACCCACAAACACAGATCATACATCGATCCGGGACGGGATCCAGAGAGTTCACCGCTGAAATACCACCCTGACAATATATTCCGGATATATACAACCAGAGCTCGCACATCCGTAGAAACCATTACCTAAAATATTACCTGAAACATGACCATAAAAGAGTAATACCAGAGGAGGGACCACAAGGCTGATTTTACCACTAAAATGACCAAGATATTTTCTGCACCTGTAAAAGAACACATGTTCCACCTGATTGTGAAACCTCACTTCCCTACTACTGTCATTCCTACGCATAACTGCATCCTTCCTGAGACTTCTGGCAACAGAACTGTAAATAATACATAAATTGAATTTTGAAAAAAAAAAATTAGCCGAAAAAGAAGAGAAGTGCCCACTGATTAATTGTCACTATACTGCTTATATACATAACTTCAATAATTGGCATCACAGTATATTACAACACTATCTATTAATGTAAATAAGTACTAGTAATATCATAGTTACAACACTGTAAATGTCAATGAAATTTGTAAAACACATATTAATTCTATTATACAAAAATACACAAGAGCAACTGGTGACACACAAAAAAAAATATATACATATACATCTGTAAGACACAAATTATGGTATCACAGACCATGTTAGAGAATTACGCACACAATTGTAACAATTTTATATGAGAACACATGTTTGTTTTCGAACACAGTCTAATGATTCGGGATATTATGTAGATTTTACAAATGCACGTACAAGTAATGTGCATGGGAAAGAGTATCTCTGCCTCTGTGCTACTTATAGCAAAAAGCAGTTTCGGGCCTTTTGGGCACTACAGGGAAAACATTCCACAAAATAAAATAAAAAACAGGGGTGGTGACATATATCACCAGGAAGGAAAACACACATTCCACAAAAATAGGAAGTAGAATAAATAAAATAGTTAATTTTAGCACTTTTAGCCACACACAACAACATACAGGCATGTACATGAGACAGTATGTACTAGAAAAAGAAAAAGGGCCCACACTCCTTAAAGTTTAAGCTCAAATAAAACCACAAACTGTATAGTAAATAATAAATCTATCTAGTTAAAATGTAGAAATTAAAGTAAACACATACTTAAAAAGTTATATACAAAACACTGATGCATTAAAAAAAACTGAACTAAACAGATCTACCTCGGCAAAAGGGCATACAAAACACAACATCCTAAAAAAATTTTAAAGTAACAAAAATTACATTCGTTTCTTTTTTTTTTTTTTTTTTTTTTTTGCAAAAATATACCCAAAATCTACGAAAACGGGGTGCGGACGGGTATATACCACATAATCTACCATAAAACAGACAAAAACCTTAAGTATAGGCATAAAAAGGGTTAAAAATGCCTACATGAGAGTATCAACACACAACCAAAACAAACCTTTAATACGCTAGAAAAACTAAGTTCCGTTTTAAAAATGTCAAAAAAAAATAATTAAATATACATACACATTAACTAAACTATAAATAAATACAAATAAACAAGGTAAAATTGAATAAAAATGCTTGAATAACAAAAAAGGTAGTTAGTATTTATAACTCGGACGGTCTCTTCTATCCCGTAGCGAATAGTCGGTTCTAGAAATCGATATTGAACGACTACTTCTATTCGATTTAGCAGCTGGACGAATCGATGAACGAGACCTGCGCGAATCGCTGTGCTCAGCAGTTGAACTGCTTTCTGCCGTGGCTGAATTTTTACCTACGCGCATTTCACTGCCTTCTGCCGTTGCTAAATTTTTATTTACGCACATCTCGTTATTCTCTGCCGCTGCAATCTCCGGAGAAATGGGAGGTGGGGGAGAGGGATTTATGATTTCAGTCGCGTCGCTGTCTGTTTCCTCCACTTCCGGCGCTACCGGAGTTTCGTTATTGTTGACGTTCACTACTGCTGGTGCGCGGTTACTATCATATGGTGCCCAGGGAATGAATCGGTTACGCTTACACCTGCGTACAGGAGGAGAATCGAGCGGTTGGTGTGGTGAATCGATGGTCACGTTTTCAGTCGATCCCAGGCCAATTGTTTGTTTTGGTTTACTGGACCAGATGGGGAGTCTGTCTTTGAAAGAAGACAACCTGTCAACATGGACAACCTGACAATTTTTGGGATTAGCAACTAGCGCTATTTTAAAATTAACCTCATTTAGCTTCTCAATTATAGTAAAAGGACCATTATTTTGCTTGCTTAATTTTTTTGTATTACCAGGGGCGACTGTGGGTGTAAATAACCACACAAGATCTCCTATTTTAAAATTTTTATCAACAGCTGTCTTTTCACGGTATTTTTCCTGCTGCTCAGAAACTTTAATTAAATTACTATGTACTTCAGTGTATACTTTTTGAAGAGCTGGGATTAAGAGTTCGCAAAAAGAGGGTGCATCATTATAATTAAAAGAAGGTGGTTGAGAAAAGAGATTATATGGTAGATTCATATTTCTGCCATACATAACTGCAGCTGGGCTAAGTTTAGTTGAAGAGTGGACAGCTGAACGCATAGCTAGTAGTGCAAATTTGAGTTTAGTGTCCCAGTCAGATTGATTTTGGTTGACTATGTGACAAAGTGCATTTTTAAGAGTACGATTCTGTCTCTCCACTTGCGAGTTGCCAGCCGGGTGATAAGATGAGGTCTTAATATGATTAATACCAAACATTTTATATACGTGCTCTATCGCATCTGAAATTAGATTCTTCGCGTTGTCCGTCGTAATAAAACAGGGCGCACCGTAGCGTGATATGAAATCAGCTAAAGTGTCCGCAATGACATCTGAAGTGGTTGAACTAACCGCATATGCTTCTGGCCACTTAGTAAATGAATCTATATATGCGACAATATACTTATTTCCCGAAAAAGTTTGCGGTAAGGGTCCAATGAGATCCAAATGAACCTTGTTCATGGGAAACTGGGGGGTCGGCATACGTTGCAGAGGGGCGAGCTGGTTCGCTCTATAAGCTCTCTTCTGCTGGCAACTAATACATGACTCCACTAGATGCTTGACATCTGACGACATTCCTGGCCAATAGAAGTGCTCACGAATGCGATCAATGGTCTTTTGAAAGGCTTGATGACAAGCCGCTAGGGACTCATGTGTTAGTGCAAAAACTTGAGTAACCAATTCTTTTGGCACGACTAACTTTACAGATTTATTCAAAATAGCTGACTCATTTGTATCCTCACAAACTAAAATGTCATCTCTAAAAAAAAATTTCATGTATTTAGGAGCAATTTCTACACCTTGGTCTAGTTTTCTTGCAATCTCGCAGCATTTCTTGTCTGATTTTTGTAATTCACCAATTTTTTCAAGTAGATTAGAATGAGGCATAAAAGTAACTTCCTTTTCGACTTGTATACAAAAATTACAATTAACAGTATCATTGGAGTTATCATTGTTGACATACCTCGAAAGGAAATCTGCGACACTGTTACACTTACCTTTAACAAACTTGATTGTAAAATTAAAGTCTGAGAGAGTGCAGATCCATTTAGCCATGCGAGATGTAGGGTCGTGAATTTTTAACATAAATGTTAGAGGCGCATGGTCTGTATAGATGAAAAAATGGGTATTAGCAATGTAACATTTGAAGTGGGCAGTAGCCCAAACTAAAGCTAGTAATTCCCTTTCAGTGGTGGAGTAGCGGGTCTCAGCATCTTTCAATTTTCTGCTGGCAAAGACAACAGGATGGAGCATGTTATTTTCATCTAATTGTGATAACACTGCCCCTAATGCTTCGCCACTGGCATCAGTATATAAATGGAATTCTTTCTCAAAATCAGGGAGTGCAAGACATGGTTTTGAAATAAGAGCCATTTTAAGGTCTTCAAATTCTTTCTGTGCATCTTCATTCCACGAAAATTTTCCTGTCTCTTTCGTTAAGTTGATTAGATTTTTAGCTCTCTTAGTAAAATCTGGTATAAATCTCCTATAGAAAGATAGAGTTCCAATAAATGACCTAACAGCCTTTCGGGTAGTTGGAGGTTTAAAATTTTCTATTACGGCAATATTTTTATTGATAGGTGATACTTGGCCACTACAAATCTCAAAACCTAGATATTGTATTTTATTCGAAAGGAAAGTGCATTTACTGGGCTTAAGTTTAAGTTTATGCAGTCTTAACCTTTCAAAGACCATGCTAAGCTTCTCAAAATGAGAATTAACATCACTGGAGGCAATTACAATGTCGTCGATATAAACAAGAATTCCAAGATTGCCTAAATCACCGAAAATAGCATTCATAAGTCTTTGGAAACTGTTACCTGAATTTGAGAGCCCAAAACAGTTACGGGTCCACTCAAAAAGTCCTTTGTGGGTGATTATAGCAGTTTTATGCCTATCCTCTGGGCGAATAACCTGTTGAAAAAACCCACTAGTTAAATCTAGCGTTGAAAAAAATTTAGCCCCACTTAAAGCATCAACAGAGTCGGTAATGTTAGGTATTGGGTAAGCATCTTTAACAAGATTTTTATTTAATCTTCTGTAGTCAACAGCAAGTCGATAGGAACCGTCTGATTTCCGAACCAGAATAACCGGAGAAGCAAATTCAGACATGGAAGGGGAAATTATGTCCGCCTGTAACAAAGTATTAAGTTGGTCTTCCATTTCTTGACGTAATTTGTAGGGGACTCTATAAGCTTTGCCTTTAACTGGTTTATTTGAAGTTAAGTTAATTTCATGTGGGATTGTATCACAGCCGGGTAAATCTAAGACCGATGCTGCAAATACATCTTTGTTTTTGTCTAGAAAATTTTGCATTTTAAGTTTTAATGGGGGTTCTAAATGATCTAAATTAATTTCAGAGCTCCAAGTGAGATCAGCGTGATCAAAGTCACCAATTGGAGGGGCCAAATTTATATTATAGGTTAATTTATTATCAGTTACGGGTATATTTGACTGGTCTACACATTTTTGAATTTTGGCAACAAAGGTTCCTTTATTTAAATGAATACTATTGTCTGAAAAATTTGCAAATGAGATATATAGGCCATGTTCTTTAGTGCAAATGGCTCTGGAGGTAAGGAGACCTTGATTTAAATTTTTCGCCAAAGGTTCTAACATAACAATATCATTTTCCTTAATAAAATTTTCCTTATAACTTTTAACCTGGGCTAACATTTTTGACTGCGGGGGAATTGAAATTTTGCTACATAACACAGCGAAACTTATATTTTTATTTTTATTGGTTTTATCACTACTGCTATCTTCATTGCTCTCCTCCTCGACTTCAGGTACCTTATCCTCTATACTTACCAAATCTTCACTTTCATCAATATTACAAATTTCAGTAGTCTCTTCAGCTAAATTACCCTGAGTTACCTGACTCGCTGCTGAAAGAATGTTGTCGACACTTTGAATACTTGAAAAATTTTCAGTGTTATTACCCTCAGAGCTACCGCCTGATGTTGTTTGCATGCAAAAGTTCTGCGCAACACTTTCAACTTCCTTATCTGACTCAGTTTGAATGACTATCTCAACATCTTTTCCCATATTACTCAACTGCGGGTCCTGAACTACCATATTTTCACTACTATGATTCCCATTTTCAATATTAACTGAGTCATGAACTTTCTCACATGCACAATTTTCAGGAGGGCTATTGGCATTACTACTTTTTGAATTCTCCCCTACTTTGTTGACACATTTTATATTTACAGAATTATTTTTAACACAATCATTATTTATACAAATATTATTAGAATTTACACTATATACAGAGTTAGAAATATTTACAGAATTAGTAGCAAGACAAGTATTACACCCTGAAGTATTACTTGGGGTTTCTACGCTTTGTTTACATTGGCCTGAAACTGGCACTTTAAGAGCGACAGCATTTGTATCACAATTTATACTTGCCCGGTACTCTTTCAAAAATGGCATTCCCAAAATCATATTAAATTCCTCTGCTAATTTACCTTCCACTACATAGAATTCAGCTTGACATTGAACATTATCAAAAACAAATTTTAAAAATACTTTCTTATTTAGGTGAACTTTCTCACCGGTGACAGTCATAATGGGGATATTGCAATTCTCCATTTCAAAATTCTCTAAACAGTTACAATCAGTACCACTCAGGAGATTAATTGCAGAACCCGTGTCACATAATGCATTTATGCAAACTTTATTTATGTAAATTCTTGCAGTTGGTAATGTATATGATTGGGGCTGAAACATACTATACACAGTTGGGGGGTCCAGGGGCCTGTTGGGGATCGACTTGACCACATCTGATCCGGCCACTAATAGTTTAAAGCCTCACTTTCATTGTTAGCTACTGGGGTGTTATTTACCGCCTGCTCTTCATTTCTGTTCGCAGCTGTGCTCCTATTGTTTTGGTAATAACCACCTCTTCTTCCCCTATATCCGCCTCGCTGATTGTGGTTCCCTCTAGGATTTTCACCTCTGTTTCTATAATTTTGCCCACGGCTCCTGAAATTTTGACCACCTCCCCTTCTAAAATTATAGTCGACAAAATTTAGTGGACAATCTCTGGCATAGTGGCCTTGTACGGAGCACCTATAGCAGGTTACGGGTCTTACCTCTTGGTTTTTCTCCTGTACATCTCTAGCCCTAAGATCAACTAAACTGTCTATCTTAGCTGCTAAAACATCAATTTGAGATTTTAGTTGGTCTATCTCCTTCTTTTGTGAGCTATCTTGCTGAAAAACTGCAGCACAGGGTAGGTTTTGGGTCAAATTAGGGTTGAGAATTTCCTCGCGGTGGTTGTAGAAAGGGTTAATGCTCCTATAAGCCTTTTCCTCAAGAAGCGCAATTTTGAGGACCTCTTCTGGGGATTGTGGATTTCTCGCAATTACCCCCTTTCGCACTTCTGGTGTAAGATTGCTCAACAGCATGGAGTGTAGTAGAGCCGTTCGGCTTTTATCGACTACTTCACCCTGGATACCTTCAATTACAAGGGCTCTTAATGACATATCATATGCCTTGTCATAAAACTCCTGAACACTCATATTGGGTGGCTGTTTAAAATTTAAAAAATGACTGAGGGCAACATCTGGTGTGGCCTGTGAAGTATAACTCTCTTTTAAGATTTTTAATAGCTCATCAGATGTTTTTGCTTTGTGAATTTTTATTCGCCTAGAAGCAGCTCCTGATAATCTAGCTAACAAAACGAATTTTTTCTCCTCCTCATTCCAGTCGAATAATTTGGCAAAACTCTCAAATTTCTCAGAAAAATCTGAGAAGCAGACTGAGCTGGCCTCTCCATTGAATGGGGGAATGTTTGACAAATTATCCACTAAAGCATTTTTTCGCTGAATAGTGGCAATTGCTTCCGAGTGCTTATCAGCCATAGTTAGAGTTAGAAAATGACAAACAAACCAAAAAGAAAATGAAAAAAGGGGGGGGGGGACAACTTAAAAATGAGAAAAAGAGAGGGGAAAGGAAAACCTTATAAATACATAAAACTTAAGTACAGGATTATGCTTTTTGTAAATAAGAAAAGGTTATGCTCACAAGGCATAATTTTGACTGGGAATTGTAGCTTACTAGCACAGAGAGAGAGCCTAGACCTCTTTTTACACTTGAACATATAAATAAAATTTTAATTGCAAAAACACCCAGTTGCTCTTTGATACATAAATACATACAAGTAAAAAAAAATCAATAACCCAGAGACCGAATTGTTACGGCTCCATTTGTTGTGGTGTTTTGGGGTTCTTTCTAAAACACAACTTACTTAAACTTAAAAAGCTCATTTATTACTCAATCTTCACTTGACAATTAAATATTTAGAAAAAAATAAGTATACCCTGATTAGCTCCACTGAAATCTGTTGCCATGGAAAAGGTAGCAAATTATATTAAACTAATCAAAATATCAAAACTTAAGAATCCGAATAGGTTAATACAACAATGATAATTTTGAACTCATCATTTTAAGACAATATTAAATGTAGTAAGGGGCAACAGATTTCTAAATCAAGTAGCATACTGGATTGCATAAAGAACACCCAACTCCACTCCAACCCGATCAAGCTCAAATCTCCATACACATTAAATTAACAAAAGTGTAATCGTCATATAATTTGGAAAAATGCAGACAACCTGAAATTCCTCCAATATGAGGACCAAAAGGGGAAAGAGTTAAATCCGTTAATAGAATAGGGATATGATGATGTACTAAAATTTTAGAACAACCATAGAGATTCTGAACAAGATCCGATCGGTTAACCAAGAATCGTATAGTGGTGTATAATGACTGGATATTTTTTTTTTTTTTTTTTTTTTTTTTTTTTACTTTTTAAAATAAAACAATTTTGGTGTATATTTTAGAAAAACAATGTTTCTGAAAGAGGAGAGTTAAAGCTTAATTTAACATTTTATTAAATTAAATTTAATATTACTGTTTCACTTATTAATCTATCCATCCTTAAATCAAGATAAAAAATACGATTGTATAACATTGAGTGAACTTCAATTTATGTTCATTAAAACAGTCAGTTATGAATTTAAACCTAAGAAATTTTAAAGTCCTAATTTAATAAAGTTGAATTTTCTCTCCCTTTTTTTTTTTTTTTTAATTAATCACAGAAAGGTTAGGCCATTCTTATAGGTCTACTGTGAATATAAAAAATTAATTATTTAGAGATTTATACAAAGAAAAACATACCATCTTTGATAATAAACAAAAAAAAAAAACACAATTTATTTGAACATTTAAAATAATGAAGCAACTAAGTTATCAAAAATAATCTTAATAAAACAATATAACAGCTGATCTTTTAAGTTGAAACCACTCACTGGTTACTTTTAAATTACACATCATATTTTTAAAATTACCATCATATTACCATTTAATGGTCGTTCAAACATACAAACATTATATATTAACCTACAGACTATTTCTGTTCATAATGTTTATTCTTATTGAAATTATCCAAAGATATTCATTTCACTTTTAAACTCTGATATAGCAAACATATATTTTTTTTTTGCTATAACGGTTGGTCCTATAAAAAACTTGTCAATATAAAAGTTTTAGATAATACTAAGAGGATTAATAATAAATTTACGCGGATTTGATATCTTGTGAATTGACGAAGCTATGATTTTTTTTCTTCTAAAACCCCCTTTTTTACCCCCCTTGGGGCCATTTTTAATTATATCAAAAATCTGTCATACATAAATTTTCGGCCCTTTTCCTAGAAGTAATAATAACTTTAAACGGATTCGATACGTATAAAAATTATGATGGTTTTTCTGTTTTCACAAAAAGCCCCCCCATTCCCCCCCCCCTTGGTTCGATTTTGCCCATTAACGAACTTGACCGAGATTTTATGACTCTTGATTTTATCTATCAGTTTGGAAGAGATTTATGCAGAATTTTTCCAGTTATCGTGGTCAGAAAAAAGTGACATAGATAGATAGATAGATAGATAGATAGATAGATAGATAGATAGATAAAGTTTTGAACTGGGGGTGGTTTTGGGTTCTGAGAGTCATGATCGGCGTAGATCTGCAAAAATTTTTCAAAATTTCCAACTTAAATGAGAATGTAATAGGTAGTATTTCTTACGAAATCTACCTAAAATCCCTGACGGCTCGGCCTACAGGCACAGGTGGATTTCGAAGACGCAGACCGTTGGGGCGCCTGTTTATTGGGAATTGCGGAAGAAATGACCTTTTTAACATGATGCGGCAGTTGGGACTGCCTACTTCGAAATCTAGCTGTGTCTGTAGGCGGAGCCGGCAACGATTTTTTTGTTTTTATTATTTATTTATTTATTTATTTATTTATTTATTTATTTACTGTAAGGGTTGGTCTTATAAAAAACTTGTCAATATACAAGTTGTAGATAATATTAAGAGGATTTATAACAAATCCAAGCGGATCTGATATCTTGTGAATTAACAAAGTTATGAATCTTTTACTTCTTACATCCCTATCCCCCCCCCCTTGAGGCCCCTTTTTAATGATATCAAAAATCTGTCATACATAAATTTCCGGCCCTTTCCCTAGAAGTAATAATAACTTTAAACGGATTCGATACCTATCATAATTAAGAAGTTATGGGTTTTTTTCTGTTTTCACAAAAAAACCCATACCCCGCCCTCCCCCTTAGTTCGATTTTGCTCATTAACGAACTTAACCAATAATTTATTCCCCTTGATTTTATGTATCAGTTTGGAAGAGATTTGTGCAGAATTATTGAAGTTATCATGTCCATAAAAAGTGATATAGATAGATAGATAGATAAAGTTTTGAACTGGGGGTGGTTTTGGGTTCTGGGAGACATGATCGGCGTAGATCTGCAACAATTTTCCAGAAATTCCAACATAGGAGAGAATGTAATAGGTAGTATTTCTTACGAAGTCTACCTAAAAAGAATGGCTGTAAATGTAGAATCTCAATAGCCATTTGAAGATAAATATTATTTTAAGAAATGGACTCAGTGAGTTAAATAAACATTAATAGCCCTTTTAATTTAATGAAATATTATTGCCCGCTCTCCCCCTTTATATGCAATAGTTTTTTCAGGATATGCCGAGAAATTGTAAAGAATACGTTAGATTTCAATATCGACAGCAGCAGCGTTAGTAACTTTTTTTAGTATAGAGAGATATTAAATTAAAATTATCACAGGCTAATTAATTAACTAAATTTGTAATTAGTCATTTGTTTGTCATCTTCATATCTACCCTATATATATAAAATCCTAATGAAACAAATTTGTGAAACGATTTTATGAAACGAATTTATGAAACGATTTTATGAAACGATTTTATGAAACGACTGATTAAACGACTGATTATGTTGTTGTGGTGTTTTGGGGTTCTTTCTAAAACACAACTTACTTAAACTTAAAAAGCTCATTTATTACTCAATCTTCACTTGACAATTAAATATTTAGAAAAAAATAAGTATACCCTGGTTAGCTCCACTGAAATCTGTTGCCATGGAAAAGGTAGCAAATTATATTAAACTAATCAAAATATCAAAACTTAAGAATCCGAATAGGTTAATACAACAATGATAATTTTGAACTCATCATTTTAAGACAATATTAAATGTAGTAAGGGGCAACAGATTTCTAAATCAAGTAGCATACTGGATTGCATAAAGAACACCCAACTCCACTCCAACCCGATCAAGCTCAAATCTCCATACACATTAAATTAACAAAAGTGTAATCGTCATATAATTTGGAAAAATGCAGACAACCTGAAATTCCTCCAATATGAGGACCAAAAGGGGAAAGAGTTAAATCCGTTAATAGAATAGGGATATGATGATGTACTAAAATTTTAGAACAACCATAGAGATTCTGAACAAGATCCGATCGGTTAACCAAGAATCGTATAGTGGTGTATAATGACTGGATATATATTTTTTTTTTTTTTTTTTTTTTTTTTTTTTTTTTTTTACTTTTTAAAATAAAACAATTTTGGTGTATATTTTAGAAAAACAATGTTTCTGAAAGAGGAGAGTTAAAGCTTAATTTAACATTTTATGAAATTAAATTTAATATTACTGTTTCACTTATTAATCTATCCATCCTTAAATCAAGATCAAAAATACGATTGTATAACATTGAGTGAACTTCAATTTATGTTCATTAAAACAGTCAGTTATGAATTTAAACCTAAGAAATTTTAAAGTCCTAATTTAATAAAGTTGAATTTTCTCTCCCTTTTTTTTTTTTTTTTTAATTAATCACAGAAAGGTTAGGCCATTCTTATAGGTCTACTGTGAATATAAAAAATTAATTATTTAGAGATTTATACAAAGAAAAACATACCATCTTTGATAATAAACAAAAAAAAAAAAAAACACAATTTATTTGAACATTTAAAATAATGAAGCAACTAAGTTATCAAAAATAATCTTAATAAAACAATATAACAGCTGATCTTTTAAGTTGAAACCACTCACTGGTTACTTTTAAATTACACATCATATTTTTAAAATTACCATCATATTACCATTTAATGGTCGTTCAAACATACAAACATTATATATTAACCTACAGACTATTTCTGTTCATAATGTTTATTCTTATTGAAATTATCCAAAGATATTCATTTCACTTTTAAACTCTGGTATAGCAAACATATTTTTTTTTTTTTTTTTTTTTTTTTAAAGAGGTACAAATAAATAAAAAGAAAAACTATGCAAATAGTACTTACAACAGGTAGAGAGTTCTACAATTTTAGTCAATGGGCACTTAGGAGCATTTCCTCCTTTTTCAAAATCTGATGAAGCACTTAAGCTGGAGTATTCAGGCTGGGGAAAAATTCAGACGTGGTTTCAAGCTAACATTCATCAATCCTCTCATCTCACTGCATCACTTGCCATCAACTACTAGGTCCATCATCTAGTCCGGAGGGGAAAATCGTTCTACGGTCCAGAACTTCACCGTCGGAGTCAGTAATTTCACCTTCCTGAAGCATGTGTTTTATTCGAAGATAGCCATCACCGTAACTCAGAACACTACGACTTCTAACGACCGGTTTAGTTCAATATCTATGATCACTTCTGATGGTTAAGAAGTCATAATCTTGGAGCGCCACTACGCCAAAAAAAAATAGGCTGCACATATCTTCTTCTTAATTTCTCGTTAACAGTTATAGATCCGCAATTCGAAAATGCCCTTATAGCCTCTTTTCATCATAACATCATGATTTAGGATGGTTAATGTAGGGCCATCAATGCCCCACTCTCAAAAAAAAAATCTTCCAGAAACCTGTCCGCCTTCAACAACTTCGCGATCCAGCCCACAGGCCAATCTTCGAGCCCCGTAATAAGTCGAATTTTTTTTACGAATCAAACGACAGGTCTCTTGGCCAAGCAACAAGTGTCGTAAACATTCATTCTCTCGCGCTGCTTGAAAAACGGGACCGATCCACTCTGCCAGGGGTACGGGAAAGGAAACAAAAGGAAAAATGGACTCATCGTGAAGACTACAGCTTGCCGCTCCACTCTGCCGGCCGCTTCATGGGGGAAGGAAACCATGCATCACCCCCATGGCGTGTGCTGAAGGGGGGTCCTGTTAGCCTCTGTTTACATGGGCGCCAGCTATCCGCCTGATAGCAGAGCCAATTGAAGCCTGACGTAAACTTACAAAGCCTAATTGCGTGTATAGTACACTCATAAGATAACGTAATTCTTATACAGGGCGGTCGGTCATTCTTATATCAAAGTCAGACTAGATGACTCCAAATTTTCCACCTGTGCAGTCTACTGACAAAACATCCCTCCCTTGCTGTCTGCTTTTCGTATTTGAAAAACAGGAAGCTACGTTAGACTATAAACGTTGAAATTACTTTGCAAAAAGAAAAAGAAAGAAGAAAAAATAAAAACTGATTTTATTATAATTATTACAATTACTTTTATTTATTTAAATTTTTATTAGAAACAGAAAAAAAGAGTGCTTTTAAATAAATGTTGAGAAAGTGATTTAAATAATTAATGTAGATTAAAAAAAAAATTTGTTGAAACCAACCGTAACAATGTTTCAGGGCTATTTTTAATAAAATATTAAACGCTTGATGGGGAAATTAATACCAATTGTCCATAAAAATCCGCAGGATGTCAAAACTGGTAATAGAATTTTGAAATTGGAATTAGTTTTCGAGATATTAATTTTTTTTTAATTTTAATGACATTTCTGTAATGATGGCAACTAATTACTCAGTTTTTTTGTGACAAAAAAGGGAAAAAATTTAAAAGGATCCCGATAGGGATTATTGATTTTTTTTTTTATTCCTCATTTTCAAATTGAAATTGAATTTATCTTTTATTTCAATCAATAATGAAGATAAGATTGTGATTAAATTATGTTTTTTTCGGAAAATTTGAAAAAACAAATCACATTTCTATCGTCAGGATTCAATCGTCTGTCAGCATTTAATTTATAACCTGAAAATATTTTGAATAAATTCGTCCAAATGACGTCATTTATGTAAACGCGAGGCTAACGAAAAAGACAGGCTACCGCGGTGCATTCCACTTATCTTTTTTTACAGACCGCTAGAGTGACGTGATGCTCTTTTCGTACACCTTCATTGGTGCATTCGAGCATCACGTGACTCCGGCGGTCTGTAAAAAAAGATACGCGCAAAGCACCGCGGTAGCCTTTCTTTTTCGTTAGCCTCGTGTAAACGCAAAAGAAAGGAGCAAAAACATAGTTATACAATTTGTTTAGCGTAAAATGTCATTTATCCTATTTTGTATATAATCAGAAGTAATTTGTATAGAAAAAACAATAATAATATACGTATAATTAAAATACGTATAATTAAAATACGCATATAAACAAAAAAAATCGTCGAATTTGTTTCCATGGCTGTTTATGCCATTTGGCACCAAATCTCACTTTCTGATGCCCGAATTGCGCCAATCTTTTAAAAAAGCGTTAAGACCCCTATAATAGAAAAGCACCAAAAGTTCATTGGGTTTGTTTTCATAACTTTTGGCAACAAATCTATGTATATTAACGACTCTATCCCTTTTTGAAGCTCGAATTATGCCAAACCTAAAAGCAAATGATCCTATACTGGAAAAGTACCCGATTTTCTTATGGACAGTATTTAAGTGACATAACAAGGTGTAAAATTATCGCGGATAGCAAATTTGTTTAAATATCTCATCAATTGATGCCGAATAAATGCAGGCATGCATGCACAAAATATTTAATTAATTTTGTATGATAAATAATTATTAGAAAATTCGTATATACATATTACTTAAAATAAATAACTTACATATTTAAAATAACATGAAAATATGCATGATGGTGCACTAAAATAAGAGATAAAATTAAAACCTGTTACTAAAAATGTCTATAACATAGTACTTTTCAATACCGTAGTTCTTAATGTTATTCACAAGCAGATGGAATTTTTCTCATCCTTAAACGCAAAGGAAGAATAGAATACAGATCGTTGTTATAAAAGTCCGAGAGGTAGCCACAATTTGAACCTAACCATTTTATACAAGCTGGTTTTCAAGTTGTAATTGATTTTACTTATCAATCCGGAAAACAGTCGTCAGTTGTCGCAACAGCTGTGTATGAGGCCATGATAATCAAAAAATGTCCCATTAAAACGTTAAAAACGGCAACCCAATTACAGATTTACCAATATTTTTAAAACAAAGCACGGTGTCATGTTTTTAGAGGCCTCGAAGTCTGAGAGGGGGTTGGCGAGCGTAGCTCGCAGGGGTTAGGCCCCCTAGTAATTTATAATTTAAAAAGAGAAACGAATATTTATCCTTATACGTGTGACACTTTAAATTATGCAACATTAATCTTAAATTGTTTTTAATGTATGTTTTTTCACACTATACTAATCTAATTCAAAAATGTTTTTATATTTTAAATTTCAGTAGAAATGTATTACATTTATATATATAATTCGAATTATATGTGTACCTTATACGTGTGACACTCTAAATTATGCAACATTAATCTTAAATTGTTTTTTAATGTATGTTTTTTCACACTATACTAATCTAATTCAAAAATGTTTTTATATTTTAAATTTCAGAAGAAATGTGTTGCATTTATATATATAATTCGAATTATATGTGTACCTTATACGTGTGACACTCTAAATTATGCAACATTAATCTTAAATTGTTTTTTAATGTATGTTTTTTCACACTATACTAATCTAATTCAAAAATGTTTTTATATTTTAAATTTCAGTAGAAATGTATTACATTTATATATATAATTCGAATTATATGTGTACCTTATACGTGTGACACTCTAAATTATGCAACATTAATCTTAAATTGTTTTTAATGTATGTTTTTTCACACTATACTAATCTAATTCAAAAATGTTTTTATATTTTAAATTTCAGAAGAAATGTGTTGCATTTATATATATATAATTCGAATTATACATTATATAAATTTCTGAAACCATATTTGTTAGATGTTCTCGCCATTAGATAGAAAGAACATGCAAATTCCATTTACGTCACCTACGATGATAGTACATGATTCTTCATTTATGGTATATTGATACTTTCACTGTCATAATTATATCATCTATCATAATTGACTACCAGTCCCTTTCATAGCATACTTTAGGTAATATCAATAAATGTTCGTTTCTCTGTTTCTGCTTTTTTTTTTTTTTGCTGTTGTTGTTGATATTTTAACGATTTATAGGATTTCTTTGGATTAATATTTACTATGGCAATAAATTAATGTTTTATTCGTTTCTCATAATCATTTTCCTATGATTTAATTGTTCGATGCTTCCTTGGAAATTATAAAGTTATACAGGGTATCCGAAAAGTCTGGAAACAGTCGAATAACTCGAGAAATATACATCGGATTGAAAAACGGAAAAATGCATGTTCAATATTTTTGAAAAATCTATTTAGGGATATAAAAGTTGCCCCCTCAACTCCGCCTCCCCCTGGGGGGAAAGAAGGGAAACTTTGAAATCTTAAATAATAATCTCTCTTTTTTTATTGCAGATTCAGATTCTACGGGAAAAAATACGTAACTTTCGTATTGAACATTTTCTTCGAAACATCGTAGATGGCGCTGTAATCGAGTAAAATGCAGTGAGAATCGTTACCAATGCAATGTCTGTGGAAACGCTCGAGTAACTCGAGAAATATACATCGGATTGAAAAACGGAAAAATACGTGTTCAATATTTTAGAAAAATGACAATTTGTATATCCTTATGTAGATTTTTCTAAAATATTTTATTAGAATATTAAAGGATTTTATTAGAATACATACACAACATAAAGAGAAACATTTCTGTTAAATGTGTATACATTTTATGACAAGTATTTAAATTGAAAGAAACAAATATTGTATGCGAAAATATCAAATACTAGTACGATTAACAAGACGAACTGTTTGATTTCCCACTCTTCTCTCTTTTTCTGATTAATTTTCAGACTTCTATGTAATACATCCTTGTTCAAGATTCTCATTGACCAGGAGTTGCTGCTATCTTGTTAACATTAGGTAATCTAATAAGAAAACGGTGTTTCCACTCCAATTATATCTGTCTAACATTTTATTTGAAATAAGCTTTTTCTGTTATAGCAGTTAAATCAATTTATAAGAGTAGATAAGACAGATTAGAGATGAATGATATGTTTAAATGTTTCAAAATGAACAGAACAATGTACATTGTCATGGAGGAAAAAAATATACCCCCCACCCCCTACTAACTCTACTTCAAATCATTGTATAAAAATGTGACTGATGCCAATGGATTTGTAATAAAGTCTACTAAATAATGCTATACTGAAATTATGTTTCGGGGGTCATCCACTTATTATGACTCTCTCATACTTAAAATTTTCTATAATAATATCCCATTTTGACATCATATTTGAATTCTTCGGTATTTTTTTTCCCTTTCGGACATCAAACAGGAAGCCATTCAGTAGAGTAGTTTAGGAATTAGGCAGTTGTGAAGTTTTGAAATCTTAATGTTAAATTCAATTTTAATTGTTGCCAAAAAAATTGCAATGTAGGTAATTTTTCAAGCATAACGCAAAAATTACTTTGCGGAATGAGATGTATTCGCATATTTGAAATTTCTAGAAATCGATTTCTATTAAAAATTTTATAGGTAACAATACGTATTTTTTAAATATTAATTTCATAATTCATATATTTTTTAATTAATATTAAAAAAAAATGTATTTTAACCCATGAAAATTTTAACAGAAATTTATTTCCAGAAGCTTCAAATATACGAATCCAAAATTGTAGCTTATTATTGCTTTAGTGCACGCTCGGGAAAGGGAGGGGAGGGAGTACACATACTACAATTAAATTAAATTCAACTGTACATAATGTTTTGCATTTCATTTGATATTCTTTGAAATACTAATTTGTAACATTTTAACAACCGTACGTTCCTCTTTCCAAAAAGTAAATCTCCACATTGTACTCCAGTGACACCTGAAAATTTTATCAATATTTGATTTTGGTTCCCAAAATTATAACATATTAGGTAAGAGTGCGCATACCATGACTGACACATGCAGAATATGGTGATTTTTCAGTTTTTTTTTTTTTTTAAGAGTATATTTTTGAAGTTTAATTTAATAAAGATCTGAATATTGTCTCCAATGGCAGACTGTATAAGTCAACATTTAATAATGTTATTCTGAATGTTCACACATTAAGGGGATGCAGTACCTAAAATATCTGGATCATTCTACTAAACAGTTACATTTTTGGTACGTGTTAGTTATAATGTTTGACAGAATGCGTATTTTTAAAATGCTTTAGAGGTTTTACATAATAGAATACATTAAAAATCTTTATTTAATGAAGACTGATGATTTGTGGATTTATTTAAAGAACAGAGGTATGCATGTATACCTCCGTTACATGTTACACCTAATTTTCTCTATTAGCATTTTCACTTATTTTGTGAATTGGATAAATATATTATTCATTCAATGATGTATTTTCTTTCTCTGAAAATTCTTTTATATGAAAATAAAATTTTATTATGAAAAAAATAATAATAATTGTTTCAAAAATTATATTTGAATTGCTGTGACATGTCTTTCTTTTATCCTCCATTACAATAAAATTGTATGCAATAATTTCCAAAGTATATTAGCATTCATCATGTAATAAAACTAGTCGTTGGGGGCCACCGTAATACTTACCCATCATGGATATGCATAATGTAAAATATTAAAATAAAAATGTGTAAACTACTTATAAAATGCATTGCAATTCAAATAAAATCGTGGCTTGATGACGTCACAAACTTTAAAGGCTCGATTACTGAATTGCTTGAAAGAGGTTTTTCCTTATAACTCCAAAAATAATAATCCTATTAACTAGCGGTTTATTGCATCTGATTAAGCGTCAAATTTCCAATTAAAATATATCTTTGAAGTGAAATTTGGATGAAATACAGGGTCATGAAAAATCGAAGAGTGTGGAAAATAGGATTCCAAATATCTCGGCAACTAATTATCCGATCGACTTCATTTTTTATGCAAAATTTGTTTTTTTATTGTCTTTTATATTCATTTCTTAAATAAACAATTTCGAAAATTTTTATATACCTTTCATCAGAACGAATATTTCGAGAGTCCGAAAAAAATTGTTCCGGTTAATCGAGGTTATTGAAATGAAATAGGCTTCTTCCCATTATTACATACTAAGTACATACCAAATTGCAAGTCTCTATCTCAATTTTTTCGGGAGATAGAGCGTTTACAGACACACAGACACAGACACACAGACGGACGGCAAATTTTTTTTTCTAAAAATATGTTTTTCGGAATCTCCAGTGTCTGAAACGTGTAAATCCGTCAAAAAAAAATTTTTCGATTTTCAAAACGATTACAAGACTTACCCTATACTACGTATGATGGGTAAGTAAAAGATGTGAATGTGTACATTATCTCTTGTCATTAATTTTTATTCACTGAACTAGATATGATCACGGACTTTACGTATACTCCGTTCTTGATTGAAATGGTAAGCATCATTTATTCAGTAAAATAAACTTTTAATTATATATAAATAGATAGATAGATTTTTTTGTTTTTGTTTTAGATATTTACATCAAGTTTCATACCTTACCCAAAACACGAATGGCATTATAAATCCAAAACAATGTATATATTTGTATCCTCCATTACAATTTCATTAAGAAAATTACTTCCTAAATCTTTGGAAAATGCATTAAACACCAAATAATGAGAACATACGACTACCTACACAAATCTTAAAAGAGGTAAAAGATAAAGTATGAATATTAATGTAACATTTTTAGTTTTTATGAAATTTTTACACTTAGAAAGTAACTTTTTAGTAGAATAGCCCATCAAAGCTACTACCTTCCCAAACACACGTGTAAAATATTAGAATTGCATTTTCAACATTTCACAGATATAAAAAATTCATAGATTTTTTTTTTCTTGTGTGTGTGTATGTGTGTGTGCGTGTGTGTGTGTGTGTGTGTGTATGTATGTGTGTGTGTTTAGATATTTTCAAATGTGTGTGGAACATAATGGATAACTTTTGAGTACTAAAGTTATTTTTAAAAAAATAATAAAATTTAAAAATTTTATTTGCAATTTAAAAAGTATTAAATGTTAAAAAAAAAATAATTTTTCTTAAAGTGTCAGTCGAATATTTTTTTTTTTTTTTCCAGAAATATTTTTTTTTCGCTCACAACATAAGAAAAAACATTATTTGAATTCTAACATTACAAATGTAATATATATATGTTTGAAAAATATCGTGTCCCTTAACAACTTTGCGGCGTTAAAATTATTGAATTTAAAAGAAATTGTTAAGAAAAGTTTTAAAAACTCCAAAAATAGCTTAGAAAAAAAAAAAAAAAAATACTAGTTTCGAGCGCGATTATTTTATAACGCCCTCTATCTCCAAAATGTAAAACATGACCTTATTCTACATTTTGGAGATCACACACTGCTTGATGAAAGGAGTTACAAAAATATTATGCTTAAAACTGATACTTTAAAAAAAAAAGATTTATAGAACGTTTGATCACATTTGTTCTTATTCTTATTGTTTACTTACTATCTTTGTTGTTGACAATGAACTTTCTGACTCTTAAATAATTAAATTAACGAAAACATGTAACATAATTTTTGAAGGATGAACATTTCAACGCTGTAGGATTGAAAAAAAAATCTTTAACATAAAAATATTGACAGCTCCTGATCTCATTTTTTTTCGCCATCTCTACACATCTTTTATCATCGCAGTTACGATAATTAGTTTAGCTTCGATTTACCAGGACTTTTAACAACATGGGCAAAAAACACCTCATATATCTTTATCGACAGCTTCAAAATAACATAGAAATGCATTTTCAACGAAAAAGGTCTGACTAAAACTTGAGAAGAATTGCAAACATCTAAGTTATTGATTCGTCCAATGCATCATACTGTCATGTGATTAATGAGTTAACAATGTGATGGACTTTTTATTCAATACTTATGATAACTACATGATGTTGCTTATCTTTCATATTTAAAGAGACAAGGAACGTTGATAATCGGTGTTTCCAACTGATCAATTAAGAAAACGGCTAATAGTGTCTCAAAAAAAAGAGGTAAAAGGGGGGCTAAATTTGGAGAGAAAGATGCAAATAAAAAAAAAAAACGCACCAAAATAATTACATTTTGGGCACATATAATAACAATTGTTACTAATATTAATACTATTTATTTTACTTATCTTATTAAGATATGTTTTAATTGTACTGCAAGCGCCTTCAACATAGAGTCTATAGTCATAGATGAACATAAGAAAGACAACACTATGCCATACTTTACAATACAGAATAATGTGAAAAACCTTGCTTTATTCTAGTTTGCTTTGTTTTGTCAGCTTCGTTTCGTTTCTTTGTATACAATCCGTTTTGCATACAATGACAAAGTTTCAAATTTAAATTCGCATCCTAACAAATATTAGTAAAAGGACCAAATGAAGATTCGCCTTATTTAATGAAATCATTCTCTATTGCAACAATGGGAGAATATTTGTTCATTGATCACTAAATTAGTTTGATGATAAAAAAAATAATTAACCCGTATTGTTTTGGTGATTTCAGAGATATCTTGTATCGTTTTTGATGAGGATCTTTGGAGTATGATTATCGGTTCATGTAAGTATACCGGGTGTATCATAAGTTCGTTAAAACTTCTTTAAAAATTCATCTCTATAATAAAACTGTAAGTCATGTGACTGTCCTCAACAGTTCCGGTATGCCCGTATCGCTTTTTCATATGCCATGCGGCCATTTTTATTCAAAATTATTTTTCTAATAAAACTGCATAAAAGTTACATTTTTAGAAAGATCGTTCAAAATAAATTAATATTTGAGAGGTGACTTACGTTCAATTAGGTATATATTCTGCAATAACTTCAGTTGAAATTAGCTTCGCAATTCAAATTCTCTATCCATGAAAGTAAACAAAAAAAAATAATAAGATTCATTCGTCTTGAAGGTTTAAAATATTAAACCGCATTAAACCATGGATATAATCGTTCGTAAAGTAAGTTTTCCGTGAATGATTTTTTGGAGCGCTGCCTGGTGTCAAAAAAGTAATTCGCACCAGGACCTGTAAGACCATCAAAGTTTACCATAATTCTGCTTAATGAAGTGCTTTACAACTCAACTTCCTAAAGAATCTTTTCTTGACGAAGTTGAATGTAAACAAATAGAGGTCATGTAATAATATTTAATGAATCAAATTTCGAAACGAATTGTCAGTTAATTTGATTTTTATGTATTATACGTGGCAGGAAGAGAGATCACCTAAAATGATTGTTAATTGCCAATCATATTTACCATTGTTAATGACCAATCGCGTTCCAAATAGTAATTTAATATACATTTATAAAATACATAACATCATTAAGTACTTTTATGTTATTTGGGTGCAAATCTCGCCAATAGCATTTTTAAAATCGCCAATACCAGTTTTTATTCTTCACATGTTCAAATTAGAAACGATACTTTGATTCTGAAATCAAATGTTTTGATTTATGATACTATTTTTTGGTACTTTTCCGTTATACGGACACCATTGTCGCCAACCATACATTTGCATACATTTAATACATACATTTACATGCATTTACATACATTTACATACATACATTTACATACATTATGCATTAGCATACATTTTGGCATGGTGTCCGTATAACGGAAAAGTACCTATTTTTTATTTTTCTATTTTCTATTTTAAATGAAAAGTGTGAACGGCATGCATTTTAAATTGGAAAAGCTGTCGCAAACGCTCCGGGGTTGGCGCGGTTTTTGTTTTGCGCCATCTTGACGAGAAAATCCCATTTTCACTGTTAGAGATTGCTAAAACAGCATGTTACTTTTATTTTATTATGAAATAATTCATTTTATATTTAAAAAAACACACAATTTTATTAAAACACACACACATGCATCAATTTGTTATAAAACACACAATATTTAATTTATTATAAAACATGCGGAATCTGCTCTACCAGGTTGCCATACGAAGCAAAATCTAACCAAAAACGCCGGGTTGTCCAGGCATAAAATCGCCATTTTGGCGCCAAAATGATACCCTGGTGCGTCTGCGACAACTGTACCCAAAAGGACCCATCATTAAAAATGGTAAATAATATAGGATTAAAGTAAAATAATACAGAAAATTCTTTTTGTATATACTTACTAAACACATAAAATCATATTGACGGTGTTTAGATTAGATATTTACGATGCAAGTTTTATTTGGGGTATGTTATATCCACTGGAATGAATATGATATATATTCTAATCACATATTATATACCCATGAATATATTATACATATCTATATCAACTATATCAATAGAACCGTTTTCAATAGTCTTTTATATTTATTCTACGTAATATTAACTATAGAGTTACAATATAGAGAGAAAAAATGGGTTGCTGTAATTAAAATTGTAGGTGCCAATGTTGGCGCGGCATATTTTACCTGTTACGAATCTTAATAGTCAGTAGACATTAAGCAGACATGCCGAAATAAGAGAATTACGCTATTATAAAAACTCCTGAACTATATCAAGAAAGGGGAGCAAAGAAAAACAAAGTCGTACAAGGCATCTAGAAGGAAGTTATTTTAATCAGATTGTACGTCACGGGTCAAAAGTCCTGACAGAAAATATGGTTTAAAGGGAATGCGACTATCAAAACTGGCCTTCAAAAGTTCAATTTTCCACCAAACCATACTCGAAAATTACGTGTAATAATATGTAGCCCGATTATGGCCCATTATTCAAGACGTTTTAGATGAGAATAATGATATATTTTATAATCTTTCGTAATCGAGTCTACAGCCCAAGTTAACGAAAAACAAAAACAAATATTAGCAACAGTATAGTTCAGTGTAAATGTGGATATCATTAAAGACTTTCACAAAATAGACTTCATTGCATCAAATCGTATTAACTAAAATACGCTAATTGGCAATGGACCCAATTACGGAAAATTACTTAATATGTTTGAGAATCTCCGCATTAGCGAACATATTGCAACTGATAAGCAAACGGACATGAAGGACAAATGCTTAAGTGGGTTAAGCGGTTTTTATCAAGGAAGATGAAATACATAACAACAAAAAATATGCAAAATGCTACCATGTTCAAAAAGTCCTTGATCTGTCTATTAGAATCTTCCGGTTTGGCAAAGGATTAGGAAAAAAAATTAAATTATGAATAAAAGTAACGTGTTACAATGCTTAACATACATTTAAGGGAGACCAAACTGGTCGCCAGTGGCGGCTAGTTAAAAAGAAACAAATTATGCTAAAAAAAATTGCGGTTCGCAGGAATGGGATTAGAGGAGGTCAGATATTTTTTAATAACAAAAAAATTGTGGTTAAAAAAATTAACGATAGATGTCGCTGGCATGCATAGTATGAAGCAGATGTATGAAAATTAGGCTTATAGTAGAAGACCCATTTCCGCGAAGCGTCTGACAAGCTTCAGTAACCCAGCACATGAAACAGGCCCTTTTCTCGTCTTCAGTCATTTTGCTGATTCCCCGTTCTTGTACAGTGCGTGTCAAAATTTTAAGCACGACAACAGTTTTTAAATAAAACTTTAAATATTCCATTCCATCTCTATAATAAAACTGTAAGTCATGTGACTGTCCTCAACAGTTCCGGTATGCCCGTATCGCTTTTTCATATGCCATGCGGCCATTTTTATTCAAAATTATTTTTCTAATAAAACTGCATAAAAGTTACATTTTTAGAAAGATCGTTCAAAATAAATTAATATTTGAGAGGTGACTTACGTTCAATTAGGTATATATTCTGCAATAACTTCAGTTGAAATTAGCTTCGCAATTCAAATTCTCTATCCATGAAAGTAAACAAAAAAAAATAATAAGATTCATTCGTCTTGAAGGTTTAAAATATTAAACCGCATTAAACCATGGATATAATCGTTCGTAAAGTAAGTTTTCCGTGAATGATTTTTTGGAGCGCTGCCTGGTGTCAAAAAAGTAATTCGCACCAGGACCTGTAAGACCATCAAAGTTTACCATAATTCTGCTTAATGAAGTGCTTTACAACTCAACTTCCTAAAGAATCTTTTCTTGACGAAGTTGAATGTAAACAAATAGAGGTCATGTAATAATATTTAATGAATCAAATTTCGAAACGAATTGTCAGTTAATTTGATTTTTATGTATTATACGTGGCAGGAAGAGAGATCACCTAAAATGATTGTTAATTGCCAATCATATTTACCATTGTTAATGACCAATCGCGTTCCAAATAGTAATTTAATATACATTTATAAAATACATAACATCATTAAGTACTTTTATGTTATTTGGGTGCAAATCTCGCCAATAGCATTTTTAAAATCGCCAATACCAGTTTTTATTCTTCACATGTTCAAATTAGAAACGATACTTTGATTCTGAAATCAAATGTTTTGATTTATGATACTATTTTTTGGTACTTTTTCCGTTATACGACACCATTGTCGCCAACCATACATTTGCATACATTTAATACATACATTTACATGCATTTACATACATTTACATACATACATTTACATACATTATGCATTAGCATACATTTTGGCATGGTGTCCGTATAACGGAAAAGTACCTATTTTTTATTTTTCTATTTTCTATTTTAAATGAAAAGTGTGAACGGCATGCATTTTAAATTGGAAAAGCTGTCGCAAACGCTCCGGGGTTGGCGCGGTTTTTGTTTTGCGCCATCTTGACGAGAAAATCCCATTTTCACTGTTAGAGATTGCTAAAACAGCATGTTACTTTTATTTTATTATGAAATAATTCATTTTATATTTAAAAAAACACACAATTTTATTAAAACACACACACATGCATCAATTTGTTATAAAACACACAATATTTAATTTATTATAAAACATGCGGAATCTGCTCTACCAGGTTGCCATACGAAGCAAAATCTAACCAAAAACGCCGGGTTGTCCAGGCATAAAATCGCCATTTTGGCGCCAAAATGATACCCTGGTGCGTCTGCGACAACTGTACCCAAAAGGACCCATCATTAAAAATGGTAAATAATATAGGATTAAAGTAAAATAATACAGAAAATTCTTTTTGTATATACTTACTAAACACATAAAATCATATTGACGGTTTTTAGATTAGATATTTACGATGCAAGTTTTATTTGGGGTATGTTATATCCACTGGAATGAATATGATATATATTCTAATCACATATTATATACCCATGAATATATTATACATATCTATATCAACTATATCAATAGAACCGTTTTCAATAGTCTTTTATATTTATTCTACGTAATATTAACTATAGAGTTACAATATAGAGAGAAAAAATGGGTTGCTGTAATTAAAATTGTAGGTGCCAATGTTGGCGCGGCGTATTTTACCTGTTACGAATCTTAATAGTCAGTAGACATTAAGCAGACATGCCGAAATAAGAGAATTACGCTATTATAAAAACTCCTGAACTATATCAAGAAAGGGGAGCAAAGAAAAACAAAGTCGTACAAGGCATCTAGAAGGAAGTTATTTTAATCAGATTGTACGTCACGGGTCAAAAGTCCTGACAGAAAATATGGTTTAAAGGGAATGCGACTATCAAAACTGGCCTTCAAAAGTTCAATTTTCCACCAAACCATACTCGAAAATTACGTGTAATAATATGTAGCCCGATTATGGCCCATTATTCAAGACGTTTTAGATGAGAATAATGATATATTTTATAATCTTTCGTAATCGAGTCTACAGCCCAAGTTAACGAAAAACAAAAACAAATATTAGCAACAGTATAGTTCAGTGTAAATGTGGATATCATTAAAGACTTTCACAAAATAGACTTCATTGCATCAAATCGTATTAACTAAAATACGCCAATTGGCAATGGACCCAATTACGGAAAATTACTTAATATGTTTGAGAATCTCCGCATTAGCGAACATATTGCAACTGATAAGCAAACGGACATGAAGGACAAATGCTTAAGTGGGTTAAGCGGTTTTTATCAAGGAAGATGAAATACATAACAACAAAAAATATGCAAAATGCTACCATGTTCAAAAAGTCCTTGATCTGTCTATTAGAATCTTCCGGTTTGGCAAAGGATTAGGAAAAAAAATTAAATTATGAATAAAAGTAACGTGTTACAATGCTTAACATACATTTAAGGGAGACCAAACTGGTCGCCAGTGGCGGCTAGTTTATTTCAATATCTTCTTTATATGGGTTCATAATTTTAGTCTTAAAATCATATTCAACTAAATTAAGTTTTAAATTGATTTCCAAATCATAAAGTTTAAGAATGAAAATAAAATAACTGTGTCAAAAATTTAAACATAAAATTGTTTTTATGCAAATTTTACAAAATCACGTAAGGATTGCACAGGCAAAAAATTTTCGGGTTTATAAGAAGCACCATGTTGTTGTTTTTGCATTGGCAAATGGCAATTTTAATGCAAATGGCAAAGCAATAGCAAATGGCAATTGCAAATGACAATTGCCAATAGCAAATGGCAAAATTAATACTCAAAATGGCAAAGTCTAAAAAATTCTCCTATGAGGAGATATTAAAAACCTGGAATCTGAGAGCGAAATATAAGTCCGCTTCGGAAATTGCAAATGCATTGAAAAGATCGAAACGAGGAATTTATCAAGTTTTGGCTTGTGGTTTTGGCTTGTGGCTTTTCGTTTGGGTACTTTTTACGGCATTTTTCATGGACCCTTAGAGACTCTTTGTTCATTAAAAATTTCCTTTTCCATCTTTTCGTTTTTCACTTGCTAGTCTGAAGGACTCAACACCTTTTGATTTCACTTCTGTTATTTTGTTCCGTCTTCTAACTTCGTGTCATAGATAAAACATTTCTCTGCCACAATGAACATCACTTCACGTCTCACAGAACCGTTTATAACACATAAACTGTAATTAAATGCACACCACACATACTTTAAGGTAATACAAGTAATACATAACCGACCAACAAAACGTCTAAAAACAAACTGAGAGCTGATCTTTCAAATTCAACATGTGCCAAAAAAAGCCCTGAAGGAGAGGAGATGGGTTAGATGAACAGATGACTCTTGCGATATCCTGTGCGTGGTGCCATGGGGGTGATTGAAGGACACCCTCCCACGCGTTTTACATTCACAAAACCATTACGTTCAGCGTTTTCGCCCTGCGATGATGAAATTTCAATTATATCGTTAAAATTCATTTTACTCGTATGCCAAAACTATTAATCATAGAAAAAAAACTGATATGAAAAATGTAGGAAATTTTCTTTAGTTTAATTTGGTATAATAATTTTTTCAAAACATTTAACCCTCAACCAAATACAACGGAAAAACCGAAAAAATTCCAATTTTTTCATGGTTTTTTGCTTATAATTTTTTAAGCAGACCAGATACGAGGTGGCAAAGTTGAAATTCGTGTTCAGCACCTCCAAAAACATAAAGGAAGAAAGAAAAAAAAACTTCTCCAAAACTTTCCAGGCAGAAGACTTTTTTGGTCTAAATTTACTGGACTGTTTGCCACATTTTAAAAAGCCCAAATAATAATATTTACAAACACTTTTTAACTGAATATTAACATAATATTTACATGTAAATATTAAAAAGGAAAAAAAAACTTAAAAATAATTAACGTGCGAAAAGCATTTAATGGTGAAAATTACGTCATATTTATAACAATATATTTAAAACAACATATTTAAAACCATTTATTTAAAACAACACATTTAAAACCATTTTCTTATAGCGTTTCCAAACACTGTATTCTTAATTGAGATATATATTTACAAGTGAATATTGAAAACGAAAGAAAATTTAAAAATAATTAGATTATCACGAGTGAAAAACATTCAATGGCGAAAATTACGTCATATTTAAAACGATTTTCTTATAGCACCTAAAATAATACTTTTCTTCTAAACGTTATAAAAGTCCGGGAGGCGGCGACATGTTTTACTTAACCATTTTATGCAAGCTGATTTTCTAATGTGTAATTGAACGTGTAATCAATCACGAAAACAATCGTCAGCTGTTGCGACAACGGTACATACGGCATTGGGAATCAAAAAATTCTCCAGTCAAATGGAAATGAATGGCAACCCGATTAAAGAAGACCGCCACTGGTAGCGATAATATCATTTCATCTTCCGTAATCGGGTTATCTTTTTAAAACAGAGCAAATTAGTCTGTTTTTAGGGTCTGCGGGATCTGGACGGAGGGGGCGGGGTATCTCGTAGAAGCAGAGCCCCTAGTACTAAAAAAAAAAAAACTACATTTAAGTATCGTGCATATATTTATATAGATTCATTCTTTGGAAAATCCCTACAGTTTATTATAAAATGAATGAGGCAATGGATTGTTCAGGATGGCTCTGATCTTCTGAAAGAAAAAAGTATTTACTATCTCAAAAAATCTCACTAAAATAAAATTAAAAATAAAAAAAGTTTATAAAAACATGCTTTTTTTAGTGTATTTAAAAATAGAAATATGCCGAATTTAAAATTCATGTTTTATAAATGAAGATTCACGTTCTTTATATGGCGTTGCATTTCCATATAAAAAATATATGTACATTAAAGGTTCAAAATTAATAGACAGTTATCCAAAATTTTCAGTTTTTGTTCTGTCACTTTTTAATGTATGGCAACAGGAAAGGGAAAAAAACGCTTTTATATTACTGTAAATGTTATCTTACATTATTGCTCGTGTAGATAATCGGCCGTAACCAAATACGCCAACACCAACACCTTACATTATTGTAAGAAAAAAGCATATATTGTTGAGTCACATGATAATAGACTTTTAAAAAAATGCCTGAAAATTATTTAAACTATCTAAAATTTCTAAATTGTTTTCTCAATATATAATCAAAATTTAATTAAAATTAACCCATGTTACACAACTATACATAATTTCTAATGCTCTAACATTAGGAAGTGAGCAAAAAATCGATTACAAAATTTAATCTTTACATACATAAACTATGATTAAGTTAAATAAACGAGTGTAAAAAACATGAAAATTTAAAAGGGTACCTATATTTAAATCTCGTGCATATATTTATACAGATTGTTGAAAATATCTACAGATAATTATAAAATGAATGAAGAAATGTGTAGTTCCGAACTGAAGAAATGTGTGGTATCCTAAAAAGTGTTTCTAAAAATATGCAGTCCTAGAGCAACATTGCATGAAATCTTGTTTCACATAACAATTAGAGTACGGAAATAATTGGATTTCTTGAAATTATCGGAAATTTTAAATGGTGTAAACCATAAGATCTAAAGGACATAGAATAACGATTGTAAGATTTTATAAATTAAATAAACAGAAATCAAAGTAAATATGTAATTTACACATTTTACGTTCAGGCGCTCGATATGGAAACTTAATATTTTAATAAATAAAACGTCATAGGCAGCATTTGCTGAAGTTCAAATTAAAATAATTCCTCCATCTAGAAAAGGCCAACCACACAACAGTAAATAAATCCTTTCCCACTCTCTGGTCAGTTTATTTCAGTACCTGTATTATTTTTTTTCCTACTTGACTCCGCCCTGTTTTCTGAACAGCATCAATAAATTTGATTTCCGTTGTTCGGTGACATTTCTTTGCCGCGTGACGTCAGAATTCTGCCCAGCAATACAAATTTAGAGAACTCAGTAAACAATATTTTTGGATTGTCTCACTCGAGTTCAGTCTCAGAATAAACTTCAAACTTTTATAAACAGTAACATATCTTTATGTTTTCCGCATTAGTAATAAAGAAAGGGGCTTTCAAAGCCCTAAAAACTTGTTTTAAACAATTCAAAATTATTTTGCTATCTAATTAATTTTCTATATTAACAATAATAATAAAAAAAAATATGTTTGTGTGTCTGTATGCGATGGCTACGAATATTTATTGCACGTAGAGGTTTGCAAATTTGGTTCCCGACAAACGAAGGCATGCCGAATGTACCTAAGATACAGATTATCGATTTTTTGTTACTTTATATGGAACGAAAAACTTCGCCTATTTCCCCGATTTTCCAAGTTCGTCGGCGATTTTGAGTCACACATAAAAGCAATCCATATTCAATGTTTTAGCCCAATATAGTTTATTTTATCCTCTTTTCAAGAAAATTTATTCGGAATTCATGCAGCAATTTTTTTTTTTTTTTTTTTTTTTTTTTTTCCGAAAATGAGGATTTTGTTTTTTATTATTTGATATCTATTTGTTATATTAGCAACCCAATGTTATATTTTATATCCTCGTATGGAGAAAACCCTCGGGAATCGTTTAAAAAAAGATTTTTAAAAATATTAATAATTTGAATTTATACGATTTTTTAAAGGCACAGAAAAATGAGAGGTTTCTAAAGTTCGGAGTGAAGTTCCCGCATGGAGATTTTTCCGCGTGGGGTTGTTTTTGTAACCTTTTATCGCCCTTGTTATGACGATGGGAATGGGGTTCTTGAGAGATAAATGACTTCGTCTTTTACATCAACATTTTTTATTTATTTATTTGTTTTTTTGGCTCTAGGAAAGAAAATTAGGTATATAATAATGATTTTAATAATAATGATTTTCGTTCCACCATTTAAAAATTAAATAACCGGAGGATTTTGTTGTTGCGGTTCGTGGGCCGACTTTTATTGATTAGACTTGGGCCGAGCCCGGACTTAATTTTTCTCGGCAGAAGCGGACAGTGACGGTCTTTTTCCTGCGCACCTTAGCCCGGGCTTAATTTTTCTGGGCAGGCAAAAACAGGTACGGTCTTTTTTATTCTCATTCCTTTTTTTATTCCCGTTAGACCGTAGCCCGGGCTTATTTTTTTTTTCGGCAGACGCGGACAGTGACGGTCTTTTTTATTATCATTCCTTTTTTTTTTTTTTTATCCCCATTAGACCTTTGCCCGGGCTTAGTTTTTCTCTGCACACGCGGACAGTGGCGGTCTTTTTTTATTCTCATTAGACCGTAGCCCGTGCTTAATTTAGTTCGACAGACTCGTACCGGCAACACTAGGTGGGTCTGCTAGTATAAAATACGAAACAATATTATGTCATGCACATCAAGTTCATACACTATCCAATATTACGAGTTTACTATGCTACTCATTTTTCACTAACTTACTTCCAAAATGATTAAAAAGTCCTTTTAATTGCTTCAGTTTTATTATAATCTTACTTATAATAAAATCCAATCTTACTTATAATAAAATCCAAAGGCAAGAAAGTGTCTGTAACCAATCCGGGCTGGACCACTCTGGTCTGCGAGTCCACAGTAGTTAAACGCCATGTTAGACTTACTGAAAAATATATGCTAACACATGACCACTAAATGATAATTTCTTCTACTTGAAATAATATCTGTTCAGCATATTTTCGTATAAAACATGTATATTATATCCAGTTATAATGTTTTAAGTTTTTAATTAAAAATAACAGATTAAACATTGCATTACCTGATGTAAACAAACAAATACTGTTGCCATTCAGAATCATAAATCCCATATCTAGAAAAAAAATGAATGACTCTCTGAACGTTTCATTAAAATATCTGATTATGCTCTTAAAATATTTGTCAAAGCATATTAAAGTCTTTAAATATATTAAAGGATTTCTTTAATTTATTTCTGTAAACAATTTTGTTTTTCTGTAAGTACTTTTTCAGAAATAGCCGTGATAGCTTTTATAGATAGGCTTTTTTGCGATGATCCATATGCAATTACATTTCGTTCCGAAGTACTTATCTGGCGCCATCTATTGGCAATAAATATAAACGAAGGAGGTTTGTGTTGTTTTTTATTTGATAATTGATAGTTGATAGTTGATATTTTATGTAACATAATAATAAAGTTGTAAAATAATATAAAATGCATGTAAGCATATTTTTAAACTAAGAAAAATTCAGGGTGTATTGATTTATTTTAAGATAAACTTTTAAAAGCTTCAGCTTAATATCATTTATTTCTTAAAAATTTAACCTGGTTAAATCAAATTTTAATCGCCTAGTTTATATCCAATTACATCTGAAATTTTGCTTGCATTGTAAAATGAATATTTCTTATGAAACACAATCAAAATATAAGGAATATGTAGTACCGCATACCACATATGTTAATTATATCAATGCAGATCAAATTTTGATTTTTAACATAGTAACATTTAAACCTAACGATTTTTCAGGCATATTTTTAAAATAAGACAAAATCAGGTTTTACTTTGATGAATACTTTTAAAAGTTAAAGTTATATAATCTACTTTCATCATTGTATTTATTTTAACTATTTCTTCATTACTGTTTCTGTCATTTTAAATGGGATATTTTTCTACTGTGAATTAAGAAGCTAATATCCCTAAACATGCAATTTTCTGTCTCTTTTTCTGTCTTTCTGCTATGTAGTTCTTTCTTCATGACTGGAAAACTTTGTTCTTCAAGAAATATTAAAATTCAACTCTATTATACTATTAACTTAGACAATTTAAAACGAACAAAATTTTAATGTTTTGTGCAATCGTTAAACCATTTCATAATTTGCATTTAATTTTTCTTATGTAACCAAACAATGAGCTGTAAGTCAAGTTCTTTAGAAATTCATTAATATATATATATATTTTTTTAGAAACCTTTCGCACATGGATTATTTTTTAAATATTTTTGAATGTTTTGTCCAATTGTTGAACTATTTCAGAAATTGAATATTGGGTAAAAGAAAAAATCCTCATCATTTGTATTTGTAGAAATCATTTGCCATTCTTAAAATGTACTTTTCTACAATACAAACCTTTTCAATAACAAAATCTTCATGCTGTTAGTTTGTATGAAGTCTTATGAAAATGAAAGGCAGATCAACATTGCGTCATTTTTGACGGGCGTTATATACTAGTCTAATCATATTAGTTAGAACCTGCATAGACAAGCAGATATTCAGATTAGATTTTATTGCAGTAGACTTGGTCTGGGATAGGCACCGGCTTTCTTTTTTTTTCTCCAGGGTTGAGCTTCGTGAAATGTACTTCATTCTTTCCGGGACATACGTCGGACACACTTTTCTTTTCTTGTAAAAATTAGAGTGATATACATTTGTTTAATGAAATCTTTAGAAAATTTATTGATTTAATAAACAACATGGAACTATTTTTAAAAATCATAGAGTGTTTTTTTTTTTTTTTTTTTTTTTTTTTTAATGGAGTTTTAAATTTATGGCTTTCTTTAACCATCTTTTTTTTTTTGTAAACTATTAATTCTTTTAATGCGTCGTGATTCGAATTAAATAATCTAACAATGTTTCTCAAAAACGATTACAGGGCGCTTTCTTTTGAATTTATTATTAATTTCTGTAATGCTTTTTATGGGGATATATTTAAAAATTGTCTTGTACGGGGGAAGAGAGGGGTCTGATTTTTAGTTTAGCTTATATCATGTTCGAATTATCCATTTTAAAAAACGACGCCTAGACTGCGGCCACAGGCACGTTTGCATTGCCCCTCGCTGGATTTCGTTTTGCCGAGGTTTATGGTATAGTATAAAACTTTTGAAAGCATTCTGTATGCTGTATGCGCTTAATGGTTAAATAAAGTTAAAATAAATTTTCTTCTTCTCCCCTTTTAAGAATTGTTTTAAAGTACACAGCGATCTCATTTCAAGTAATCTAAATGCTATATTTATCTCATTGTCTTTATGTGAAATACACAGACAAATATAAAACTTTTACAGTAATACTTTTACCCTTAAATACCCCTTTTCTAATAAGCTTATTTCTTGCGAGAAGTTAATTTTCTGATACTTTGCGTAACAGAGATAGATTTACCTAAAGAAGATCTTAAGATTAATTAAGATTACATTATTTTCCCATTATCACGTCCTCCTAAAGTCGAGAATGATTTTGTGTGTAAGTGTGTAAATGGGATAAATAGCTTTTTAACACTTTCCAACATAGTTGAAACGTGTTTATGACTGGTTTGTCCGTCTGCGCTCTAACTCTCGTAAATATACTCGGACTGCCATGTAATTGATATATGTTATTGAGCTTTAGTAATGGCATGTTCGCTATTGAAGATGGAATGTGTAGCATTTATAATTCATTTACATGGACACTCAAAAGGATCCCGTTTCATTATGGTCTATGGGTCAAAAATCGTTTGCGGTGTATTTTAATGACATTCCACTATTTCAGACATAATGAAATAGATATGCATATCTGAGATGCACTAAAATATACTTTCTGAAGAGTATGGAATGCAAAATATTTAGCATTCATTTAACAGGTTCACACAAAATAATTCGGTTACACAATGGTCTATGGGGAAAAATGTTCTCGGCGTATTTTAATGATAGTACACTATGTTAAACATAATGAAATTTATAACATTTTTAAGGGGCACTACCAGATGTTTACTGTAGAATATGACGCGCATAACGTTGATTTACAGGGACACACAGAAAATTGCAGTTACAGTCTGTTTATGAGCGATGAAAGCGGAAGTGCGTTTTCAGTAGTGGTATGCGTTTTTCACTAATTTTTTGGATAGTATGTGGTGTGTATAAATTCTATATATATTGTTCTGTCCTCTAAAAAAAAACCATTTTTTTTAATTTTCTCTATATAAAGTCTAATAAAAAATTTATAAAAATTGAACATGGCTAAATAATTACAGCTTGTTCTTATTTGTTCGTTAAGGTTGAGCATTTTTCATTTTATCACTTTATTACAAAATGGCAGCCAATTATGCGAGAATTAAAAAAAAAAAAAAAAAAAAAAAAAAAAAAAAAACTTTTTCAAAAAATGACCCATGTTACCTGAAAACAACCCACACCTGACATAATCAGCTGAAAATGAAGCATTTTATTACATACTAGCGGCCCGTCCCGGCTTTGCACGGGTAGACAATGTAATTTTTTTTATTACATTCGTTTTCCTGAATTTCGCGCTCCAATCTAAAACTGTTGCTGAAATATGGCGAAATGACCTAAAACTTTCGAATCCCCCTTTAACCACCTTTGAGCGGGGGTTCTAAATTCACTGAAATACGTGTTTAATCATTTGTTTAGTAGATTTGTTTTCCTGAATTTCGCGCACCTACATAAAAAAGCTGCTGAGATATGGCGAAATGTCCTAAAATTTTCAAAACCACCCCCTTTAAAACCCTTCGGGGGCAATTTCTAAAATCACTGAAATGTGTGTTTATCCATTTTTTAGTAGATGTGTTTTCCTGAATTTCACGCTCCTACCTAAATCCGCTGCTCAGATATGGCGAAATGACCCGAAACTTTAGAATACCCCTTTAGCCACCTTCTGGAGGGGGGGGGGGGGTTCCAAAATCGCCTAAATACGTGTTTAACCAATTTTTTAGTAGATTTGTTTTAATTAATTTAGCCCTCCTACATAAAAGCTGAGATATGGCGAAATGACCTAAAAAATTCGACCCCCCCCCCATTGAACCACCTTCTGGGGAGAATTTCCAAAATTGCTGAAATATGTGTTTTATTCGTTTTTTAGTAGATTTGTTTTCCTGATTTTCACGCTCCTATCTAAAACTGCTGCAGAGATATGACGAATGATCTAAAACATTCGACCCCCCCCCTTTTAACCCCCTTTGGGAGGAAATTTCTAAATTCGCTGAAATACGTGTTTAACCAATTTTTTAGTAGATTTGTTTTCCTTAATTTCGTGCTGCTACATTAAACTGCTGCTGAGATATGGCGAAATGACCTAAAACATTTGACCACCCCCTTTAACCACCTTCAGAGGGGAATTTCTAAAATCGTTGAAATACGTGTTTAATCATTTTTTAGTAGATTTAATTTCCTGATTTTCGCGCTCCTACCTATAACTGCTGCCGAGATATGGCGAAATGACGTAAAACATTCGACCACCACCCTTTAACCCCCTCTGGGAGGGGAAATTCTTAAATCCCCGAAATACATGTTTAATCATGTTTTAATAGACTTGTTTTCCTGATTTTTGTGCTCTTAATTAAAATTGCTGCTGAGATACGGCAAAATGACCTAAAACATTCGACCCCCCCATTTAACCCCATCTGGGAGGGGAATTTCTAAAATTGCTGAAATACATGTTTAATCATTTTTTAGTAGATCTGTTTTCCTGATTTTCGTGCTCCTACCTATAACTGCTGCTGAGATATGACGAAATGACCTAAAACATTCGACCACCCCCCTTTAACCCCTTCGGGTGGGGGGGGGATTTCTAAAATCGCTGAAATACATGTTTAATCATTTTTTTAGTAGATATGTTTTCCTGATTTTCGCGCTTCTACCCATAACTGCTGCTGAGATATGGCGAAATGACTTAAAACATTCGACCACCCCCCTCTTTAACCCCTCGGGTGGCGAATTTCTAAAATTGTTGAAATAAATGTTTAATCATTTTTTTAGTAGATTTATTTTCCTGATTTTCGCACTCCTACCTATAACTGCAGCTGAGATATGGCGAAATGACCTAAAACATTTGACCACCCCCCTTTAACCCCCTTCTGGGGGGAATTTCTAAAATCGCTGAAATAGGTGTTTAATCATTTTTTTAGTAGATTTGTTTTCCTGATTTTCGCGTTTCTACCTATAACTGCTGCTGAGATATGGCGAAATGACCTAAAACATTCGACCACCCCCTTTAACCCCCTCCTGGGGGGAATTTCTAAAATCGCTGAAATAGGTGTTTAATCCTTTTTTTAGTAGATCTGTTTTCTGGAATTTCAAGCTCCTACCTATAACTGCTGCTGAGATATGGCGAAATGACCTAAAACATTCGACCACCCCCCTTCAACCCCCTTCAGGGGGGAATTTCTAAAATCGCTGAAATAGGTGTTTAATCCTTTTTTTAGTAGATCTGTTTTCTGGAATTTCAAGCTCCTACCTATAACTGCTGCTGAGATATGGCGAAATGACCTAAAACATTCGACCACCCCCCTTTAACCCCCTTCAGGGGGGAATTTCTAAAATCGTTGAAATAGGTGTTTAATCATTTTTTTAGTAGATTTGTTTTCTGGAATTTCGCGCTTCTACCCATAACTGCTGCTGAGATATGGCAAAATGACCTAAAACATTCGACCACCCCCTTTAACCCCCTTCTGGGGGGAATTTCTAAAATCGCTGAAATAGGTGTTTAATCCTTTTTTTAGTAGATCTGTTTTCTGGAATTTCAAGCTCCTACCTATAACTGCTGCTGAGATATGGCGAAATGACCTAAAACATTCGACCACCCCCCTTTAACCCCCTTCAGGGGGGAATTTCTAAAATCGCTGAAATAGGTGTTTAATCATTTTTTTAGTAGATTTGTTTTCTGGAATTTCAAGCTCCTACCTATAACTGCTGCTGAGATATGGCAAAATTACCTAAAACATTCGAACCCCCCTTTAACCCCCTTCGGGGGGGGGGGATTTTCAAAAATCCCTTCTTATTGCTTGCCTAGGCCATAACAGCAATCTACAGTCCAAATTGCGTGACCCTGACTTCAGTAGTTTCGGCTGGGAGTTGATGAGTCACCCAGTCAGTCAGTCAGTCAGTCACCGTTTCCTCTTTATATAATAGTATAGATATAGATTAATGGTTTAACATTAAAAAAAAAATAAAAAAAATATGTAGATCATTCTAACATTTTATTATAAAAGAAAATCTGTAAAAATTAAGCTTGTATTTTTCCAGAATTCTGCTTGTTAATTTAAATTATTTTAAAACTAAATAAGCACTACTTTGATATTTTTAACTATTTTTATTATTCTAAATGGTGCATAAAAACAGAACAAAACAAAATAAGAAGGACTTTAGTAAAATATTTGGTGTAGTACTAGAGTGGGTTTTTTTAGGAAGCATTTCAGTGTGGGTTATTTTTAGAGGACAGCACAATACAGTACTACACAAAATAATTCGTAAGCATTACTGTGTAGGAACGTGGATTGCTTAAGGGTGTATTTAATTGAGTTAAGCCTTTTCCAGAGGATCTATATTTAGTATACTAAGAGATTTTTGTAGAATATAAATAAATTGATATACAGGACTACTCAAAGAAATTGATACATTACCGTTATGGATGGTAATTTCTGAAAGTTCGTTTACAGTTGTCTTATGCGGGTTTACTTTTCCTGTATTAAATTTTATTTTGGTATGAGGCTTATATAAAAATATGTAGATATTATATACGGCTGTATAAAATTATTCGAGCGCATTTCCATCTATTGAGGGAAATTGTTGAAAGTGAATTTTCGACTGTGTTATGCGTTTTATAACTCGTCTAAATTTTAGCACACTATATAGTGCATATACAGATCTAGTAGGTAACAATGTGGGTAGATCATGTAGGGGATGCACAAAATTAAAGAATTAGAGTGCCATTCCGGCCACGGGTGGTAATTACTGAAATGTGGTTTTCAAATATGTTATGCGCTATGTAAGTTGTAGAGGGGAAGATTCAAATACCGGCTACCACTTTTATTTTCAATCTATTAGATCCTGCAAATTTGAAAATTAGTGGAGGGAAAAGTTCATGGTAGAATACCTTGGTATGTTTCACATCCGTTTAGAAAATAAAGAAATCAGTTTAAAAAGCGGTTTCTGTTTATAAAATGAAAATTTCCGAAAGGTCTGCAAATTTTGAGTTTAAAAAATAGGGTCTAAATACCGGCTACTTCAGTTTTTTTTTCCCAAAATAATCATACAAATAGAGCTGATTTCGCAAATTCAGAGAGCAGAACATTGCTTAACTAAATTTTACTGATTAATAACGTTTAATATATGCAGAAATAACAGGGAGTTTTTAATAAACAAGCATTTTTGTCAAATTTATAAAACCGACTATCTCTGATAGTCTTCATTCCATTCTGTTCTTAGTTTTGTTGTTTAACGTGTTAAGCAAAAAAAGGCTTGCTGCTTGAAATGTAGATTATTTTATCTATGAAAATCACAAACATAGTAATAATTCGCTCTCTGCGTGCGTCGGTGCAATTGCTATGGGCCCACATATCGCACTAAACATAGAATCCTGAATATCCTCTTCTTTTCCGTAGAGAAAGCACAATTGAAGAAAACACATCTTCCTCTATCGAATATCTTCCTTTTTTTACATTTTTAAGGAAAAAAGATAAACATTTATCTTTTAATTTATGATTAACCCCTCGCAAACTTTGTTTAAACATATCTCTGTGACTTTTCATGATAAAATGCTGAAATTCTGTACATGACTTGTATGGACACATTTTACTCATAAGGAATTTTTTGTACGGGGGCCGTATAAAAATTATTTTGTATTTCTTTAAATTTAATCCCCTGAAAACTTTAATCGATTTTATAAAATTCTGTACCTTTTTTTACGTAACTTTGTAATTTATAATATGTGTCTATGGTCAATATTTAAGGAATAAAAGCCGAAGTCAATGTTTTTGGGACATCCTGTATATATCAAATTGATTCTCTGTAAGTCAGTATGTTAAGTTTTTTCCACTAAAATATAAAGAATCTACTACTTCGCTTTTACTATCCAATGATACTTTTATCTTTTCTTACATTCAAAATAAATGATAATACTTACTCTCTCTCATAATTAATAGTGAGATATTTCCTGAAACAATCTTTAGTCAAGTAAATTTTATTTGTGAGGAGTTTGTGCTCCTAGTGATCAACAAATTTGTAAGAATGCGTCTACCAGTCTCCAGTCTTAAATTACAAATTAAATTAAAGCAAGAGGTATGATTAAAGTAGTAATATATATTTGTTTAACAAAATCTTTGACAACTATATCAATGTTGTATATTGAACAAGTATATACAATATACCACAAAACAAAGTTCTACAACTTACTCAATATGCATTAAAAGCATGCACAGAAACCAATAACAACAATGTGAATGAAGGAATATTTCAAATAAAAAAAATATATTTGTTACGGCCAAAGCCAGTTCGCAAATTGGGCGATTTCGGAATTTGGCCGTAACATATATAATAATGGTAGTATCCTAATAATTGTTAATTTTGTGCAATTAATAATAAAAAAGTAGACCAGATTTTACATCACCTATAACAATTTCGAAACGTTCGGAGGAAAAAAATATTTTTTTAATAAAATTTGAGAAATTTTCGACGAAAACTCATAATAACGAGATGTTTCTGCGCGACCACGCTCGGCTTCGGGTAACGTTTTCACTGTTTATTATGCATATATTTTAAAAACATTTTATAGAGGACTTAGATACAGTTATATTTATAAATTACTAAAATTTCAGAGAGTTCGGACGACGGAAACTATTTTTTTGTTTGTTTGTTTTTGTTGTTGTTTTGTTTACGGACCCGAAGCGAAAACCAAAAAAAGCGAGAAGAAAATATTTTTATTTTACTACTAAATAACAATATTTCTGACGTAATTATTACATGGACTGTATATCCGTTATATTTATAACCATTAAAAATTTCAAAGAGTTTGGACAACAAAAGCTATTTTATTTTAAACTATGAAACGACCTTACATGAAAAAAGAAGAAAATGTTTTCTTGCGAGCACTTTTATCACTAATTATCAGTATTTTTTCGTCACTAAAAATATAAATTCCTACAAAATCGGGTTAAAGATATAAAATAATACAAATTTTGGATTTATTTAAGGTTATTATGACTCAGGCAACGTCGGGTGGATCAGCTAGTTAAGAATAAAGATAACCTCATTAATGTGTCAGAAAGTAGACAATTTGGATTAGAGAAAAAAATTAAAAAAATATATATATCTTGAATTTATTCGTTGAGATATTACCGATATGCAGCGAGATATCAGGAATATTCGGTCGCATGTATTCGACTGAAGCATTCGGATAACTAGTCTTCAGTATTCGGCTAACCGAATATTCGGCTAACCGAATATTCGGCAAAAGGGCAGAATAGGCCAAATATCAAATAGTGACCAAATATTCGCCCCCCCCCCCATCCTTAATAGAAAGCATATACAAGATTCATTATCGATGTACATGATTGAGAATTATGAATAGTATGTGTATATTAAATTTTATAATCTACTAGTATCTACTACTATAAAATGACCGAATGATGATCTGCGTTTCAATTTCATAAGACTTCATTTCAAACAAACAGCATGAAGATTTTACTATTGACAGGTTTGTGCTGTAGAAAGGTACATTTTAAAAATGACAAATGATTTCTACATATACAAATGATGAGCTTTTTTTTTTTTTTTTTTTTACTCAATATTCAATTTTTGTTATACACTGCTCAAAACAATTAAAGGATATTTGAAGTTTTATATAAAATAAAGATATAAACGAAATTTTTTTTGCCGAAAATAGAAGAAGAGAATCACAAATGCAAATTTTTCTGGTTTTCAAACTGTGGAGTATGCAAATTTTGAGTTCGACGTCAAAAACGTCGCTTCAGTGGCAGCGAATGAAATTTGACTTTCAACTGGATAAAAGAGAATGAAGACAAGGATGATCGACATTCAGTGATTTCTTTGTTTCGATGAGTACGATGTCTCAGTGAAGTCATTTGACAGATTCAGACGCTTGGAGAATTGTTGGTAGGTTAGAAGGGGGCCAAACTCAAGCCGAAGTAGCGCAAGCCATTGGAGTGTCACAAAGTGTCATTTCCAGGATCTGGAACCGTTTTTTGGAGAGTGGATGTGCAGGCCGAAGACCAGGGCAAGGTCGTAGACGGGCAACAACGCCCAATGAAGATCGGTATTTAGCGTTAACAGCTCGGAGACACCGAAACATGAACGCTACTCTTCTCTAACAACACCTTCGCTCGGCTACAGGCACCACGATTTCAACTCAGACTGTCCGAAACCGGCTCCATGCTGTAAGTCTGTATGCTCGCCGACCGATGGTATGTGTTAGATTAACATCAAGGCATCGTCGCGACCGCAGGGAGTGGGCAACCGAGCATGTCAACTGGAGGAGAAATGAATGGAACAATATTCTGTTTTCTGACGAGTCCCATTTTTATGTGCATCCGGATAAAAGGCGTATTTTCATCTGGAGGGACCGTGGCAGTAGGAATAATCCTGCGTTCGTGCACGAAAGTGTCAGATTTGGTGGTGGAGGAGTGTTGGTGTATGGTGGCATCTCCATTGACGGGCGCTCTGACCTCTACATCATTTGAGATGGAGCTCTGACTGGTCGCCGATATAGGGATGAGATCCTCAGACCTATTGTAGTCCCTTACGCTGCAGCAATCGGAGATAACTTCATTTTAATGGACGATAACTGCAGGCCACATCGTGCAAACCTGGTGGAGGATTTCCTTTTCGAGGAAGGAATCGTTCGAATGGAATGGCCAGCGTGTTCTCCAGACATGAATCCAATCGAGCACGTTTGGGACGCTCTAGGAAGACGAGTTTCTGGCCGCCAACAACCCCCACAAACTCTCCAAGAACTGGAAAGAGCTCTTCTGGAAGAGTGGGGCAGAATACCCCAACTCGTCATTAATAGCCTCATTGAGTCCATGCCTCAAAGGTGTCCAACGTTGCTGGCCGCCCGTGGAAACCATACCCCCTACTGAAAATGATTTTCTTTGAAGAAAACACCTGTTCTTATTCTTTTTTTCTCATATGCACAAATTGTGTTTTTTTCCTTTTGTACACAAATGCGCAATAAAATGCATTTTTTTCTGCCAAACATGTGTAATTTATTCTCATATAACCTACTATGTCTGTCGACCATGTATCAATCAGCTAAAAAGTTTCCCAGATACAAAATCCACCTAAAACTGCAATATCCTTTAATTGTTTTGAGCAGTGTAGTTCAACGATTGGACAAAACATTCAAATTAAATATTAAAAAATATTCCATGTGCGAAAGTGTTTGTAAAAAAAGTGTTACCAATGAGTTTCTAAAGAGATTGTCTCACCACATAGTATCTCATAAGGGTTTAACGATTGCACAAAACATTAAAATTTTGTTAGTTTTAAATTGTCTAAGTTATATAATTGGTTTTAAATCATTGCTGCATTAAATCCGTAATTACAGTATACTCTTAAACAGCTGCGTTATCTGTGACCAAGTTAAAATCATTGTTTTGTTTATTTGCATTTTAATTTTTATATAGCTAGTTGTATTTTTTTTTGCTAGCCTGGCAGCGTCGCCACGGTGGGGACTTGGGTTCGAATCCTGGTAAGGTATGGATGTCATTATGTGTGTGTCTTCTATGCTGTCTACTTTTTGGTGTCTATCCCGTCCTTGTCACGAAGAATATTTATGTAATTTGTCGACGTATTGTATGTATTTTCGAGAATAAAAATATGGATCAATCGAGACAAACAGCCTAGTAGTTTATAGGTCTCAAAGCAATTCTTCTTCAAATGTATCAAATTTCAAAAGTTGTATTTTTTAAATTATTGTAAATATTAAATGCTAATAAAATCAATATTTCTAATTATAATCTATAAAAAGATATCTATTTAATTGACAACTTTGGCAAATTATAATTACAATATATTATAAGTATTTGCAGTATATCCAAAGAGTCACTCTCTTCGTTTCTCCACTGTGTTTGCAGATGGCAGCACCAAACAGCAAAAGAAATAGCGCTATCGTAAGAGCGTGTATTTTCATGGCAATTTCTGTAGTCCGGTGATTTTGGGTTGCTCATAATATCTTTCAAGAACATCAATAGTTTAAAGATTCCACTACAAAAGGATTCTGTAAAGATTAAGAACGATAAACCCTCAAAACAATGTTTAGATCAACAAAAATGATATAAACACCCGTTGCCAATCAGCACAAATAATTTTGATGAATGAGTCTCAAACTGAATGCACAGCATTATATATAATAATATAATTAGCGAAATGAAACACAATTTCTGAAGATTTCACAAAACATTAAAATTAAATACAGTAAAGTTTCGTTATAACGAATTTCTGGAGACCACCGATTAAATTCGTTATACTGAAAAATTCGTTAATGTGAAATTACAATATATATCGATACAAAAAATGAATTTGCATGCACATTGACTAAAAATATATATTATTACTATACTTATGTTAAATTCCGGTTAACATGCAAATATGTTAGTAAATAATAAATATATATGGTATATTAGAATGTGAACTTACTAGTTAGAAGAAAAAATATTAAATTTCAAAATTTTAATCGTAACTATTATAAAGGAATTATAATTAGAGACCTGACGGATTAAAAAACCTTACTGATATCTGTCGTTAATGCAACTTTATTTCTTTACAAAAAAAATCTTTAAACACTTTTTTCTTGCACTGAAGTTGACAATGCATTTTTCAAAACAAATTGTATAAAATGTTTTCGGAACATTATTTTACTGGGATAATTACTTTTTAAGAATTTCAATGTTCTGTAGAGCCCCTTTTGATCGTACAACACAGTCTTTGGTACTTGATGGACAATCATCTTCAGCTTTATTTTCACTGTCGTTTGCCTCCCTTTCATTAAGTTTTCGACGAGAATTTTCTTCCAAATTCCAGTTTTTTCATTGAGATATTTTTCCTTGCCAACTCAACATTCAAAAAACTGAAATGACTATTGTTTTTAAGCTTTCAATAAATTCGTTAATTTGAAAATTTCGCTAATATGAAATTCGTTAAAGTGAATATTTTTATAATGTGAAAGCATAGGACGTTTTTTAACAATTCAAAATATATTCGTTAAAATGAAAAATTTGTTAAAGTGACATTCGTTGTAACGAGTTTCTACAGTATTCAATGCATTAAAGTTCTTTTTATGTAAAAGTTCTTTTCATCTTTATGAAAATGAATGAATCTCCAAAATGAATGGCTCACCAAACCGCTTTCCGTTTGTTTGCACTATTTCAGAAAAAAGGTATTTACAGAAATGTTTATATACATGTTTTATATTAAAATATGCTGAATAGACATGATTTGCGGTAGAAATTATCATTTAGTTGTCATATGTTAGGATATGTTTTTCATTAACCCTAGCATGGCCTTTAGCTAAGGTTGATTCGCACACCAGAGTGGTCGCACCCGGCATGGTTATCAACACTCTACTACACTTGCATTTTATTATAAGTAGATAATCAATTATTTATTCATGTATTTTATTTTAATATTGTTTTCTATGGGAGTTTAATGTAAAAGAAAAATTATTTTATTTTTGTCGGCATAAGGATGGCGATCTACATTCCCCATAACACAATGACTTTGAAAGTTTTGTGATAACTTAATTTACAGCAAGGTAGAGAGATCGAAAAAAAGTGCGCGAAATAATTAGGGCCTCTCACAATTTTAACTGATGTATTATAATGACAAAAAAAAAAAAAAAAAAATCCTGTGATATTTCCTCCGTTCTAACATGAAAAGTAAGTACGCATACATCGGTGGCAGTAGAAGTACTTGGGCATATGACGTGAAAGTTCATCAGTGAAATCTGGATTTCAGAAGCGAAGAAATTATGGCCTTGCTCAATCGAAAGTTCATCTGTATACGTGTCGTTTAGCAGAAACATTTTTTTTTTTTAATTTGTGACAACAGTTTAAACAGAAAATTCCCTAAATAATTTATTTAAAGTGTTATTAAAAAAATAATTAATAAGCCATCTGGCTCACGACTTTCTGATATCGAATGAGGTGAAGTTAACTTAAAGATCCACTTATGTTATAGAAAGAAGAAGAGCACGAGCAAACTACCCTCAGCTACGAATAAGGAAGTCCGTCTTCTGAGGTACAAAGCAACAAATAAAATTGTAACAGATCGACAATTATGAAATAAATTAAATTTGCCAGTTACTGTTCGTTGAACACAATAGTTGCTGAATAAATTTGGACATAGCTCGAGGAAACTCTTGAAAAACTGACCCTGTCTTCAATTCATAAATCTAATCGGAAAGAATTCACTTGCAGCTATATATATGAGTTGGATCTGTGAATGACGAAAAGGTATTTTCTCTGATGAGAAAAAGTTCAACCTGGATGGTTTAGATAGTATGCACAGCTATTGTAAGGATAATAAAAAAAAACTATCCTTTAGTATTTTCCAATAGACAACAAGGAGGGAGTTCGATAATGATATGGGACGCAATAGGATGGAAAAGAAAAGCAATATTGAATTCCTATATGAAAAAATGAACAATTCTGATTATCTGAACATGCTGAGTAAACAGTTTCCTCGAAATAGACTTCAAACAGCCGGAAGACATTGGTTGTTTCAGAAAGACAACTGCAAAATTCCTGTGTCAAATAGGTCTAAGGATTGGTTCAAGTCGAAAAAAATGAAACTGCTAGAACCTTGGCCAGCCACATCGTCTAATTTGAATATAATAGCGAATGGTTGGGGCAAGAAAAGTTTATGCAAATGGCCGACATTTTATTTCTAAAGACAGTTTGAAAACAGCTGTTCTTGAAGTATGGAATTCTATTGATATGAAATATATTCAAGATTTTTATGAAAGATTTCCACGTCGAATGGAAGCTTGCTACAATGTCAAAGGTGGGTGGAACAAATATTAAAGATTTCTTGTTTGAACAATTAATATAGGAGGCTTTAAGCTAAACGAGGCCATAATTATTTCGTAATTTATGTATCATTTAAACAAGTACAAAGCCTGTATGTGTCTATTTTTTGAACATACGAGATTTGAATGTTCATTGCACATAATATAGAATATAATCTTTTATATTCCATATGTTTTTATTAAATTGAACTATATTTTTTACGTTTGCTTAAAATTAACAAAAGGGCTATAAATATTTCGCGCACTGTACACCAAGTTTAGCAATTCCTACCAATAAGAAAGTGAGAAGCGGGTGTTGCCTACAGCATCAAGAGGGTGGTACTAGGATTAGTTTGGGAGCGATTCCGAGATATTTTAATCGATTGTTGACTTGATGTTTCTTTCTAAGTGAGATGCATGTGGATTAGTTGCTATTAATATCCAAAGGCACCCATAAGGGGGGGGGGGGGAGGGTGCAAAGGGGACGCGAGCCCGAACATCCTAGATGCTCTATAGCCTATATTTGTTAGATATCCTATCAATTTTTTTATCAGAAAGGGTAAAGGAAATCTTTTTTAAAGGTAATAATAATATATTAATGCTTGACTGTAACTATCAAACTTTTTTAAATCTAAAAATTTATTAGCTCGAATCTGCTATGAATTTACTTTCAAAGGTACAACAATGAATTTTAGGTGATAATTTGAACACATCTTATTACTTTAGTAACCATTATAGAAGCTCTTAGTTGCCATTCTATTGATAAAGAGGCGAACTGAAAAACACGCTTAATCATCACAATGTTTTTCAGTCAGGGTTGTCAAGTTTTTGACAGTGTGACGATTTTATCCGGTTATAACCATGGTTTTACCCGTCATGTCAAAAACCCCTTTTTGACAACAACTGTCAAAAAGGGTCAAAACCTAAAATTGAGTCCCAAAACTGTTTAAAATTATTTTTATAACAACATTAAATTTAAAATGTTTCATAATTTTCAGTTTTACACACTTGGGTAAACTTTTCGACAGTTTTGGACATTAAAAACCACATATCCTGTATAAAACTGAAAACATGATTTTGGTTTAACAAGGTGCTTAGAAAATAGAAAATAATTGCAAGCTATAAATATAGAATAAAAAATAATTAAAAGTATCGTTACATTAAAAATGTGAACTAATCAAACTATTAAATAATTTTATTTTAAAAAATGAAAGTACATGGTAAATATACTTGTATAATTTAATGTATAAAATTTTATATAAATAATATACATATTTTTATATCTTGTTTTAATGTTAGTCCCAGGTTAATAGAATCCAAACAAAGAAAAGAGGTTACACATGTTCTTTGCTTGCAAATGCCCATTCCACAAACAAATAATTAAGGATTAAGGACTTACAGCTACAAACTTGAAATAATATGCACAAAAAAGGGACATTATTTTATAATGTATAAAAATAAAATTTAACATAAACAAATTGTTCTAAATAATTAAACAAACTAACATAATAAAATGAAGATATATTATATATGTGAAATTATTCAAACTAACAAACCATCTTCTTTTAAGTTATTGATTTAAAGAATGTTTAATTATATTTATTTCATATTATAATCCATTTATTTACTCAGAGAACATTTGTGTTGGTCATTCATCTCGTCTCTGCTCAAAACTATCAGCGGCCTCTTTTGGACCCCCTGCTATAGCTCCCTTAAAAATCGTCGGATTCACTAGCTTTTTTTTTCTAACAACTTCTTAGGACTTCCAGCTACTACATAAACAACAACAAAAAAAAAATTGGAAAAGATCCAGTTTTTTTTAAGTTTTTGTTCCCTAAAATGTTAATACTTTGCCCCCTTTTAATCCGATCTTCGTTTTGGGGGCTTTTTCTCCATTTAGTTATTCCCCCATTTCTACATTCCAGTTAGGACCATTCATCTTAGGGCCCCTTTTGAGCACCCTACTATAGCTCCCTTAAAAATCGTCCGATTCACTAGCTTTTTTTCCTAACAACTTCTTAGGACTTACAGCTACTACATGAATGACAAAAAAAAAAAAAAAAAAAAAAAAAAAATTCGGACAAGACCCGGCCTCCAGGGCCTCTTTACATTTTTGTGCCCTAAATTTTTAATAACTTGCCTCCTTTTTATCCGATCTTAGTTTTTGGAGCTTCTTTCTCCATTTAGTTATTCCTCTATTACTACATTCCAGTTAAGACCCTAGGGCCCGGTACAGGGCCCCTTGAAGTTTTTGTTCCCTAAAATGTTAATAACTTTCCCCCTTTTAATCCGATCTTCTTCGTTTTTGGGGCATTTTTTCTATCTAGTTAAACCCCCATGTTTACATTCCAGTTAGGACTTTGGCCCCCGTGGGGCATTTTCCACCCCTTCCCCTCTTCCTAATTGTGTCACCATCGCAATGCATAACTTTAAAGTTGAGTCTTGGACTTCTCTCCGCGGGCCACCACCCTAATATTTTTGTTGGCGCCCTAGGGCCCTTTTTTCAGCAATTCTTTAAAATTGTATGCTAATGATTATTTTATACCCTATGCTTAATTTCGACTTATTAATGATCTAAAGCACTAAGTACTAGGACCTTTTAAGATATTTTCCTCTTACTCAAAACTATCAGTTGACCCCCCCCCCCCCCCCCCCATTATAGTTCCCTTAAAAATCGTCCAATTCACCAGTTTTTTTTTCTCACAGCTTCTTAGGACTTCCAGATACTATCTGCACGGAAAAAAAAATTCTCTGACTTCAGCTTCCACCAATTTTAGATATTAATCTCCTTCTTGGGGCCTTTGGTGCAGATTCTTTAAAAATGATCCGATTCTCTTGCAGTTTTCTTTAATCCCTTCGCGACGAGCGTCCTTTACAGAATTTTTAATCTTTTACCACCGGTTTCACAAAACAGAAATTTTCGCCTAATTGAATCGCAGAAATGCTGCCATTAAATAAGGCAAAGCTTACAATAAAAAGTTACTGGTGGGAATAATCGAGGATTCTGGATATCTTTTGCGTCACGTATACGTGTCGCTCGTCCCCAAGGGGTTAACATAGTTCTATTATACTCCAGCTACTTTATAAACTAATAAACATTTCCTTAGACCCTCAACTACCACCTTTTTTTAAATATTAATCTTGTTTTTCGGCATTAACTTACGTTTACTCACTACAGCCGTAAAATAAACTCGCGTTACTTTTAAAGATAAGTGGTTAAGTTTAGAGAAAAACTCATCCGCAAATTAAATATTGCGTTAATTTTAAAGGAAATTCGTTAAATTTACAGGGGTGCACATTCCACCACCTGAAGGCTAATTCTTTTCTTGGGTTCTAGGGCTCGATTTCAACAGGGTTTCGGTCATTCGACTTGATATCGAAAACTTGAGTTTTTTTTAAATTTATTATCACGGGCTCGGGTAACGCCGAGCGGGTTAGCAAGTATACTAATAAAATAAAGTTGTTTGTGTGTGATGGCTAGCGAAATCTACCACACGTAGAAGTCTGAAAATTTTGGTGAGGATAGTCTAAGGCAGGTACTGATGCATCTGAGGCTCAGATTTATATTTTAAGACCCATGCCCCCTTTAAGATTTTTACCCTAAATTGTTAATAACTTATCTCATTTTTATCCGATCTTCTCCATTTAGTTATTCCCCATTTCTATATTCCAGTTAAGACCTTGGGCCCTTTGAACTTTTTGTGCGCCATGCATTTTTTACCCCTCTAATTTTGTCACCCTCCCAATGCATAACTTTAAATTTGAGTCTTGAACTTCTCCCCCGTGGCACCAAACTCATATTTCTATTGGGGCCCTATTTCACCTTTTTTAAGCATTTCTTTTAAATTTTATTCTAATGATTATTTCACACCCTATGCTTAATTTTGACTAATTGAAGACCTAAAGCGCTAAGTATTAGGACCTTTTAAGATTTTTTCCTCTTAGGGCCCTGCTCAAAACTATCAGGTGGCCCCTCTACTATAGTACACTTACAAATCGTCAGATTCACTAGATTTTTCTTTCTAACTACTTAGGACTTCCAGCTACTACATGAACGACAAAAAAATTTCTCGGACATGACCCGGGCACCTTTAAGTTTTTGTGCCCCTAAATTGTTAATAATTTGCCTCTTTATCCGATCTTCTTCGTTTTTGGGGCTCCTTTCTCTATTTAGTTATTTACACATTACTACATTCCAGTTAAGACTCTGGCCCCCTTGAAGTTCTTGTTCCTTAAATTAATAACTTGCCCTCTTTTAATTCGATCTTCTTTGTTTTTGGGGCCTTTTCTCTATTTAGTTATTCCTCATTTCGACAATCCAGTTAGGACCCTGGCCCTTCAATTTTTTACCCTCCTAATTGTATCACCCTCTCAATGCATAACTTTAAAATTGAGTCTTGGACTCGCCTCCCTCATATTTTATTGGGACCCTAGGGCCCTTTTTTAAGCATTTCTTTAAAATTTTATTCTAATGATTAATTTCGACTAATTGAAGATCTAAAGCGCTAAGTACTAAGACCTTTTAAGATGTTTTCCTTTTAGGGCCCTGCTCAAAACTACCAGTCGGCCCCTTTTGGACCCCCCACTTATATCTCCCTTAAAAATCGTTCGATTCACTAGTTTTTTTTTTTTTTTTTTTCTGACAACTTTTTAGGAGTTCTAACTACTACTTGAACGACAAAAAAAATTATCGGACCTCAGATACCACCAATTTTGAATATTAATCTCCTTCTTGGGGTCCTTGGTGCAAAAGCTTTAAAAAAATAATACAAGCTTGAGTTTTATTTAAGACTATTATCACGGGCCCCGGCAGGGTCTATTAATAAAAGAAAGTTGTTTGTGTGTGCGTGTCTGTTTGTATGCGATGGTCAACGAAATCTACCGCAGGTAGAAGTCTGAAAATTTGGATGCGGATAGTACAAGGCAGATCCTGATGCCCAAATTATTATTATTTTTTAAAGATTCGGGCCCCTTTAAGTTTTCGTGCCATAAGTTCTTAATAACTTGCTCCTTTATCGAATCTTCTTCGTTTTTGGGACCCTTTCTTCATTTAGTTATTCCCCCATTTCAACATTACACTTAAGACCCTGCCCCCCTGGAAGTTTTTGTTTCCTAAAATGTTAATAACTTGCCCCTTTTTAACAGGGTGTCTATTCCAGGTCAGCAACGAATTTCCCTGATTTTTCCAGGTTTTCCATACCAATAAAAAAAAATTCCAGGTATCGAGATTTTGGGATGTTACACACAATAAATCCTAAAAGTTATGAATTTGAGAGTCGAACTTTCACAACTGATTCTGAGGTACAAATTACTGATTTGTTACATAATTTCTTTTGAAAAATTTACAAATTGTTAAACATTTTACATGCTAAACATTTTGCAGATACACACTTTTAGCATCAGGATGAAATTCTTTATTACATCAGTCACGTTAAATATAGATTGCTTTGTCATATTGTAATACAAATAATAAATATTCAATAAATTAAGCTAACAAATGTTCAGTTCCCAAACAAAAATAAGTAAGCAGAGTGAGACACCTAATCAATCCTACAACCTTCAGTAGAAAGTTTCAGTGAAGCGGAAACTGAAAATCTCCGAGTTTCAAAGGAGGACTGAAAGGAGGTAGACAAAATTATTTACAGGAGATGTTGAAATACTCTTTACAGTACTTATGAAGAGCAAAATTTGATTTTAATGGAACTGCAATTTCAAATCTCTAGTTTTATAAGAAACATTTTTCTATTTTTTTCTTGAAAGTTCAAAATTTTCTAACTTTTTTTTCATATTTTTCAAGATTTTTCTTCAGAAATGGTAAATTTCTCTGACTTTCCCAGTCCATATAAATTTCCCTGATTTTTCCAGGTTATTAGACATCCTGTTTTAATCCGATCTTATTCATTTTGGGGGCATTTTCTTCATTTAGTTATTCCTGCATTCCAGTTAAGATCCTGGCCAATTTAACTTTCTGTGAACCATGCATTTTCTACCCCCTAATTGCATAACTTTAAAGTTGAATCTTGGATTCCTCTTCCCAGGCCACCATCCTCATATTTTTATTGGGGCCCTAGGGCCTTTTTTTAAGCATTTTTCTTTATTTTTGGCGCTTTTCTTTAAAATTTTATTCTAATGATTAATGCCGACTAATTGAAGATCTAAAGCGCTAAGTAGTGGAACCTTTTAATATGTTTTCATCTTAGGGCCCTGCTCAAAACTACCAGTTGGCCGTTTTTGTGCCCGCTACTATAGCTCCCTTAAAAATCGTCCGATTCACTAGCTTTTTTTTCGAACAATTTCTTAGATTCTCCAGCCGAACGACAAAACGACATGAAAGACAAAAAAAAAAAAAAAAAAAAAAAAAAAAATCGGAACTCAACTACTACCAATTTTGATTATTAATTTCCTTCTTGGAACCCCTGGTGCAGCTTCTTTAAAAATGATCCGTTTCTCTTGCAATTTTCTTTGACATATACGTTTACTCACTACAGCTGTAAATTAAAAATCTACTCTACTGTTAAAGGTGGTTAAGTTTAGAGCGGGGCGGGGTACACCTTCCACCGCCTGGGGGCTCATTCTTTTCTCGGGTTCTACGAGTCCGGTTTCAACGGGAACTCAATCAACTTAGTTTACGATTCTTCACAGATTTTAGTACCATTTTCCACCACCAGAGGGCACAGTTTTATCTCTGGTTCTATGGGCCCAATTAATATGGGGTTCAGCTGATTCAACTTGGTTTTCGATTGTCTCCGGCGCGTGTGGAGCACTTCCGGTATACACTGCCTTAGGCACCGAGGACACAGGTCCGTTGGGAAAGAGGTTTGTTGGGAACATACAACATGCTGCCGAAGTCATTGAGGCCCGGAAACTAGAGTCATATGAAAGATTTTCCGAAGATATAAAATCAAAGAAACTTTAGTTTTGTTTAAGGTTATTATCACGGGCCCGGGCCAGCTAGTATATAAATCAACATTTGAACGGAGGGTGGTTTTGGGGTCTGGAGGTTATGATCGGTGAAAATATATCGACATTTTCCGGAATTTCTTCCCTTCGAACGGCTGAATAGGTAGTTTTTTACTTTCTGTAATGAAAGTTACCTAAAATAGCTAAAAAATTAGCATATTGTTTAAGGGCTTACCGTTTCAGTGCAAAATACAATATAAAAGATACTGAGAAACAGGAGCATCAAACTACTTTGCTGCTGTGGTTTTCATTCTGCTCTAAAAGGAGAGCTCCTTTATGAAGCTGGGAAACAGCTACATACTCATCATCTAGCTGCAAGATTTCTATCTCATCGTGTGTTTATTTTTACATTGGTTTTATTACACATCACAGTAAAACCTGTTGAAACGGAATCGTTAAGGACCAAAAATGCCCCTCTATTTTTGCAGGTATAATTGTATGGTATTCCATTTGTTTGGATCATGAAATATTTTCGTTTAAGGCAGAATTTTATTACAGACAGATTACGTTTTCATGGGATTTAGATATTTTCTCAGAAAACCTGCCCCAAACAAAAGCTTAGCTGAGGCAGATCCTACTGTCATGTCCATGGACATAATGCTAGAGAGAAGTAAACGTCCGCAGGAGGAAAAAGTGCTGTACTGAATCTAAAAGAAATAGTATTTTAAATATTACTTTTTTCTTAATTTACAAATGAAAAACGATTGACTGATTAATCAAAATGATTTAGCTTAATGTATAGTCATTTTTGTGATAAATTCCTGCAATATTCAAGGAACGAGTATCTATTCGCGCAAAAAGTTTCTGGCGAAATTATGGCGGTAAAGACAAATGAGTAGATAACCGTTCGTCCCCCTGGTGTTCTGTAGGGCGATTTGCTATAGATAATTCCTCCTGTCATTTCCCTAGAGAGGGGGAGCATATGCCCCCCCCCCCCCCCCATCGTACGAAGTGGGTTATGCAAACAATCGGTTTCGAAAGGATTAATGTAGATATCTTTTAAAACCCAACGGTGCGTTGTGGAGAAAATGAACGTGTCTATGATCTGGAGTTTACTGTTTGTCCGTATTCGCATTTCCCGAGTCGATGCCGATTTTTAAACCTGGACGAAAATGCAACATATGTATATATACAGTATGCCCACTAAAGTCTCTTGCCACCCTCTTAACTTCGGAACGGCTGCTGCTATATTCATAAAAGTAGTGTCTAGGTATAGTAAAATAGCCATGCGCTACTCAATGAAACCGCCCATGGCGCCAATTGGTGGAATGCTACGGAGTTAGCATTCCTATCTCGAAAACGGGAAGAAATAGAGAAACAAAGTGATTGACAAAGTTGTAGAGCATCATCGATTTAGTACTAAAAGACACTTTGTGGACATTAATGAGAAGAATAGAACGGTTAAAACGCGCAATTGTTTTTCGTGATTTCATACACTGTGACGTGACAAAACTATTTTAGAAAGAAAAAACAACTAATTACAATAATATATCTTTATTTTAGACTAGCTAACCCGCCTGGCGTTGCCTGGGCCCGAGATAATTACAATCTCGGAGAAAAGCGTTAACCCTCTCCCTCCCCGTACCCGCAAATATCATGAATAATTTGTTCAAGAAAACCACCTTCACCTATATTAACGCGATCATTAAAAAAAGAATTACATTTTTCTGATAATTAGAACATAACGAAGACGCTACGCTAAAATAGCCGGCAGATGACACCCCTTCCCGACCTCAATTTCAAATCTATGTCTTAATATTTTTGTTCATTAGTAAAAATTGGCAATTATTTCCTTTCATTTTCGCAAACTAAATGGAGGGATCGGCCAGAGAAACAGATCTCTTTGTAGTTCAGTTTTTAATGAAAGCAGATCCCTGTCTGAAACTTTCTCGGATTGTTTTCACTGGCGCCGGCAAATTTTTGCATAAATTAAGAAAAATTACAGACCGAATTTTTCAAAAATCACATAGTCAGATTCCGAATTTTTTTAGGTAGATTTCGTAAGAAATACTACCTATTACATTCTCACCTAAGTTTGGAAATTTTGAAAATTTTTTGCAGATCTACGCCGATCATGACTCCCAGAACCCAAAACCACCCCCAGTTCAAAACTTTATCTATCTATCTATCTATGTCAGTTTTTTATGGACACGATAACTGGAAAAATTCTGCATAAATCTCTTCCAAACTGATACATAAAATCAAGGGACATGAAATCTCGGTCAAGTTCGTTAATGGACAAAATCGAACCAAGGGGGGAGAAATGGGGGAGCTTTTTGTGAAAACAGAAAAAACCCATAATTTATTAATTATTATACGTATCGAATCCGTTTAAAGTTATTATTACTTCTGGGAAAAGGACCGAAAATTTATGTATGACAGATTTTTAATATAATTAAAAATGGCCCAAAGGGGGTGAAAAAGGGGGGTTTTAGAAGAAAAAAAATCATAGCTTCGTCAATTCACAAGATATCAAATCCGCGTAAATTTATTATTAATCCTCTTAATGCTATCTAAAACTTTTATATTGACAAGATTTTTATAGAACCAACCGTTATAGCACCAAAAAAAAAAAAAAAAAAAAAACCATGCCGGCTCCGCTTCTAAACAAGTTATTTTTCGAAGTAGGCGGTTGCAACTCCCGCATCTTTTCGAAACTGATACATAAAATCAAGGGGCATAAAATCGAACCAAGGGGGCGGGGGCTTTTTGTGAAAACAGAAAAAACACCCATAATTTCTTAATTATGATGCGTATCGAATTCGTTTGAAGTTATTATTACTTCTAGAAGAAGGGCCGAAAATTTATGTATGACAGATTTTTGATATAATTAAAAATTGCCTTAAGGTGGTGGTGGTGGGAGGGGGGGGGGGAAGGGGTGTTTTAGAAGGAAAAAAAATCATAACTTCGTCAATTCCCAAGATTTCAAATCCGCTTAATATTATCTAAAACTTTTATATTGACAAGTTTTTTATAGGACCAACTCTTATAGCAAAAAAAAAAAAAAAAAAAACTCTGCTGGCCCCGCCTGCAAACAAGTTAGGTTTCGAAGTAGGCGGTTCCAACTGCCGCATCATCGCAAAAAAGTCATTTCTTCCGCAATTTCCGACAAACAGGCGCCCCACTGTCTGCGTCTTCGAAATCTACCTGTGCCTGGAGGCCGAGCCGTCAGGGATTTTTTTTACATATGCTCAGAAATTTTCAAATTGATATCTCAATTAGTTTTCTTAAAATTCGTTAATTAGTAAAATAATTTCGAATTCGTTCATTTCCGCTAGCAAATTCAATGCGCCTGTTCGTTTCTTTCGCCATTTTGATTTAAAAGATGTCATTTTAGAAGCGATGGTTAATGAGAATCTAATTAATATGTTGGGTAATTATCAAAATATTAAAATTCTGAGACTCAGGTGCACATGGCCAGACCTTGGACTATCCACACCTAAATTTGCAGACTTCTAGGTGGGCTAGATTTTGTTAGCCATCACCAACAAACACACACACAGAGCGAAACTTTCTTTTATTAATATAGATGTTCAAACTTCTCACCGTCAGCTACAATGCATATTTGGATCCTTGTTTGAATATCACGTTGCACATATTGGAGCATAGATGGTGACACGTTGGCACAAGCGTCCGTAATGCGTCGTTTTATGTCCTGCAATGTTTGTGGAGGGGTCGCATACACCTGCTGTTTCATAACTGGTTGTCACTTTCTTTCTAAGATCGTTTTGTCACGTTACAGTGTACGAAATTACGAAAAAACAAAAGCGCGTTTTAACCGTTCTATTCTTCGCATTAATGTCCACAAGGTGTTTTTTGTACTAAATCGATGATGCTCTACAACTTTGTAAATCACTTGTTTTTTCTAGCTCTTTCCGTTTTCGAGATAGAAATGCTAACTCCGCAGTTTTCCACCAGGTGGTGCCGTAGGCGGTTTCATTCAGTAGCGCATGTCTACTTTACTATACCTAGACACAACTTTTATGAATATAGCAGCAGCCGTTCCGAAGTTAAGTGGGTGGCAAGGGACTTCAGAGGGCATACTGTATACATATACACACATATACAGGGCCTGACTTATGCAGGGGCATGCGGGGCATCTGCCCCGGGCGTCCCATTTGAGAGGGCCTAATCAGAGTTTTTGTTAAAATGGTGCAAAATGATTAAAATTGGCCAAAAGTGACCAAAATTCTTACATTTTCAAAGATTTAGGAAGAGAGTGTAGCCCTCCACTTCCTGTACCCCACCCCATGTCTCCACCTCACCAAAAAGAAACAATCGACATAATCAGAACACTAATGTTATAAAATTTTATACAAAAGCACTTTAGAGCATGAGGAATGAAGTAACAACAAAACAAATGTTGAAATTTGTTGCTATTAATATAAGTGCATGCCTGCACTTGTCTTTTCATATTATGGAATCAACTAAATGCATGCTGATGCAATACAAAGATTAAATTTTATAATGTGGTAGAAAATTTTATATTATTATAACTAACCAAGTGTGACTGGAAGACCTGCATTTTCACTACTAAAGTTCAAATGAGTAGTTATATTTCTATACAAAAAAAGATAGTGTATTCTGCTATCTGTTAAAGTTGTGACCATCTTTCTTGTGATACCCTGTATGCAGATGTAAATAGTACTTGGTTGGAAATTTATGTTTACATACAATAGGCATGAAGTTTAATACTTCAACAAAAATTTCCATGGATAGATAGAAGCCCCTCCCCCCAGAATGATGCTTGCCCCGGGGCCCCATATAGTCGGGCCCTGCACACACATATATATATTGCCAAAAGTGACCAGTCACTTTTCATCCAATTTTTATTATTTTTTAATTCCGATTGCAGAGTATTATGTACAATGTTGTTTGACATATTTTCTCAAAATAACTTTTTTTTATATTAAGAACTCTGCAAATTATAAGCAAAAAACTTGGCGAAATTTGGGACTGTTTTTTATAAAAACCTTAATTTTTCTTCGAGTATACATGCTATCCTCATAAAAATAAACACAGTATATTACAATAAGCCACATATTAATAATCTTGAGTTTGAACGCTTTTGCTACATTAGTTTTCCAAAAGATCCAAAAGATAATAATCCAAATCCAAAAGATATTCGTTCTTTTTCAATTTGTTGACAGCCCCCTATGGGGTTTCGGGAAAAAAATCTTCCCAGAAATATATAACCTATGTTATACTGTTTACATGCCTGCAGTTTCAGATTAATTCCTCATGTATTTTTCTAGATAGTTAACAAAATGAGTAAAATCGCAAGCGACCGATCACCTTTGGCAATATAGTGTATATATATACACGAGCAGGGAAGACCAAGCTATGCTCGGTCAAAATTATCTTTGAGTTCTGTAGGATACAAAATTTAGTTAAAATAGTCTGAGTTGTTTTTAAGATAAAAATAGCTTGACCCATAATGACCCACTAATCGAAATTTATCGAACATGTAACCTAGCTCAATAGTCTTCTCGTTCCCTAAAACTGTAGGATACTAAATTTAGTTCAAATCCTCAGAGACGTTTCTAAAATAAAAATTGCTTTACCCTTTGACCCACTAATCGAATTTTCTTGAACATGCGACCTAGAACAAGTCTTCTCATGCCCGAAAACCATATGATGCAAAATTTAGTCTAAATAGTCTGAGCCATTTTTTAGATAAAATTAGCTTGACCCACTAATCAAATTTTCTTCGACATGTGACCTAGCCCAATGATTTTCTCGTGCCCCAAACTCGTAGGATACAAAATTTAATCAAAATCGTTAAAGCTGTTTTTTAGATAAAATTAACTTGACCCGCGTTGATCAAGTAATCGAAAATTATCGAACTTGTGACCCAGCCCATTAGTCTTCTCATGCCTGAAAATGGTAGGATATAAAGTTTAGTCAAAATCATTTGGACAGTTTTTTAGATACAATTAGCTTGACCCTGACTCATGGTGACCCAAAATGACCCACTAATCGAATTTTCTTGAACATGTGACCTAGCCCAATAGTCTTCTCGTTACCGAAACTCTTAAAATACAAAATTTAATCAAAATCGTTAAAGCTGCTTTTTAGATAATATTAACTTGACCCGCGTTGACCCAGTAATCGAAAATTATAGAACTTGTGACCCAGCCCAATAGTCTTCTCGGGCCCGAAAATGGTAAAATACAAAATTTAGTCAAAATTGTTTGAACCGTTTTTTAGATACAATTAGCTTGACCCTGACCGATGGTGACTCAAAATGACCCACTAATCGAATTTTCTCAAACATGTGACCTAGCACAATGGTTTTCTTGTGTCCCAAAATGGTAAAATACAAAATTTCTTCAAAATCGTTAGAGCCATTTTAAAGATAAAATTTGCATATATATATATATACACACACACACACAAGATTTGCTCGTAATGATATATACATTACCAATTTGGCTCCCCTGTTGGGGAGACCATGCCTGAAGGTTAGGGTTAGCAGCTATTTTCAAAAATACTTAAAATGTACTTCATTCTGCAGGTTACAGAAAATACTGCTCCCATAAACCTTTACTCGCTCTACAGCAAAGCATGCATGATGATAAATTGTAAAGCTATACTGACTCTAATTTCGAAATGTGACATTTTCAAAAACTTGCATCTTTGAAATGAGAAAATAAAAATTTCTAAATTATAAATTAAAGAAGCTTGCTATAAAAAAAGAAGAGGGGATAACTATGTAGAATATATGTTGTAGAAGTAAAAACTCAGGCGCTTTATTCAGTAGTTCATCAGATATCAGCTTACTCAGCAAGCAAATATCATATGCTATAACATAAGACACTCTCATTTTGTAATGATTGACAACAATTATCCTCAGAGTGATTGTTTTCTGCATAAATTTAAAATTTCTGAGAAGGACTCTTGTAGTAAACAAGATGTTTTTTCTGTCATTTGGAAAATATTTGATGTCTTAATATTAATTGGTCCTGGACTAACAAGACCAAGATTTTTATGCAAAGTCTATGGGTATCCAAAATAGACTGGAGTGAGCTGTTGCTGGATTTCATGATTAGAACATGGACTGACTTTGTATCTACACTCTCAGAATTAAGGAACTTTAAGGTTCATAGACATGTTTTTTGAGAAGATCGCATAATAATGCATGAGTTTGTAGATGATTCTTCATCAACATATGGAGCTGCAATCTATGTTCAATCCTTAACAATTGAAGAATCTCCTACTGTTCAACTTCAGTATAGTAAGTCTAGAGTTGCATCCATAAAAACAGTATAAATTCTCTGGGTGGAATTATGTTCTTGTCTTCCATTAGTCAAACTGATGTATAAAGTTTTGTTCTAATGTCACTGAATGTTCAGATAGAAAATGTGATTCTCTGGACAGACTTCATGATTTCAAAAACCTCTACATTTGCTAAGAATTTTTTCAATAGAGTTGCTGCTATCGAAGAGCATGTGGAATTGTATCAATGGCCACCTGTATCTTCTGAAAATGATCCAGCTGATGTCAGTGATGACATCTTTAGTCCTCCAGATTTCATATCTGGAGGACTGGATGCCAAAGACATTTTAACATGTAATGTTTGGTAGTGTGGTCCGAATATTTTTCATTAAAAAAAAATCGGCATGTAGTAAAGCATTCAATGGAGCTGGAAGATAACAATGACTTACCAAAAAACAATGCAACCAAACTTAAACCTATACAGGACTATAATGTAACAAGTAGTACTGATTTTTCCATATATAAATATTTACTTATTTAATCTAATGATTATAAAATAAGAGTTATACATAATTGTCTAAATGCAGAGCACAGAAGAATATAGTTCCTTGACATCCTCTGAATTAAAGAAGTGTGAAGCTTACCTTATCAAATAGATACAGTATGTATACTTTTCTGATATATTGCATACTTCTGCAGAGATAGAAAAGCACATTTTAGAAAAAAAGTTTAAAATGTCTTGGCTAAACAAGTCTTCAAACATGACTCAGAGTTCGCGTTTATGAGCTACAACATGTTTTTTATGCATATTTGTTAGAAAGTTACATATATTTCTGTTTCTCCTGTTACTAAAAGAATTGATAACTATATTCGGAAACAATAACCAGGATATTTAATTCATGTATCACAGTTCATGCTTGACTCAGATTAAACTATATAAAAGCCCACTGATCTGCTCATCTTAAACAAAATTGAAGTCCTTTAAATAAACTTAACAGAACTTTTAAATCGTAACATAAAACTATTTTCATGGTACAAGGTACTCGTCAATTTAAACTAAGTAAAATAACACCATACAAATAGTAATTGAGTGAACAGAACCAAAACTATTTTTAAATTAGGATAATTTAAATAAAACAGATAAATTAAACTAGAAAGAACATAGCAAACCAGCAAGAAAAAAACGAAACAAAAAAAACAAGGCAAAATTACTTAATATCTTCGCACATCTTATATACATCCGAAAAACAGAATCAGGAACATCACATTCAAATAAGAGGGTGTGTTCCATATCAGTCAATCGCATATCAATCTAATTAGAACACTTAATGCCATCAGAGTGCCTTCATCCTAATGCCATTTATGAGCACAGAAATGAGACTATTCGATAAATGAAGCTTGTGCAAACTAACAAATACGCAGATATCGAAGTAAGTTTAATTTATTTATTTCAAATTCCAGGAAAATAAGCGATGCTTCATTTAAATAAAAGAAATAACTTCTGCTAAAATCTGTGGACTCTAGAAAAAAAGGCAAATATTTTACTAACCAATTAAATTTTTCTACTCCATTTATATAAACTGACCAACAGAATGAAGTGCTCAGCTTCCGTTTCTGAGAATCAAAGTTGAAAGAGGGAAGGGAGGAAAAGTAGGGAATCAGAGCAGTTTTCTAGAGTATGACTCGCCACTTGACATTCTAGATACGGAAGAAAAGTCGTTTTGTGTGTTCTAAATCTAAACAGTTTTGGTCGAGAATTGGAAGAAAGAAAATAAGTAGCTCATTCAAAAATGAGTACTTCACAACAAAAAATAAGTACTCCAGAAAAAAAAAATAAGCACCTTACAAACCTACTTTCAAATATAAGCACTTATAAGGACTACTATACACCCTGGAATGGTCCATTTACTTAGCTTTTTTGTTGCCTAATATAATCATAGGGTTGTTACCTTTTATTAATAATGGTTAATATTTTTAATAATGTCAAGCATATCGAATATGTTTTTTTGTTTAAGTGATGTGGCCCACAGAATTATTCGGCTTGCTTCTTTTTTTTTTTTTTTTTTTTTTCTTTTGATGATCTGGGCTGACCTATGGTGCTTTGATTCACTGAATCCGCCTAATTTCCAAATCTATATCAAACTGTAAAAAGCAAATTTGTGTATTTTATTTTGCACACATAAATGTTTTTCAAGTAAGATTTCGTGCTTGGTTTTAATTGAACCAGCAATCCCAACATATTGACATTTTACAGTCCCAATAACTGTTTTTCTAAGAAAATTATCTTTATTTATATGATGCATTTAAATATATATATCTTATTTTATAAAACTTTGATAGGACTTGACTACACATTTTTATAGCACACCAGTTGAATCACATGCGATAATTCTAACTTGTATCTTGAAGCAGAATGGATATCTATTTCCAATATGAACAGACTTAACTCTAATTGATACAAATGAAAAAGCATTCTTCAAGAAAATTACTCATTATATTAAAGCTAAATATTTTAAAATCCACTGTAATATTATTAAATTCCAAGTGTAAAATAATAGAATAGAAAAGAATAGAAATAAAAAACATTTTATGACTACTTAGCTTAAAAAAATCATTTTATTAATACAGTTACATTATTTGCATACATCAATATTATCGCCATTGTTCAACAGCAATCCATAATATAAAAAAAAGCGAGAAAATATGACATTTTTATTTTTTCAACTATATATTATAATTTTAAATAAATACATGTCTAACTATGAAATCGAATAATGGGAAAAATAATAATAAATATAAAAATGATAAAAAAATACATTTTTATTAAAATACCAAAATTTAAAGTTAAGGGGGAGAAAAAAAAAAGGCAAAACTTAAAGGTTTGTGGTAAAGTTAAAGTCATATCAACAAATGGATTGCCCCATTTTATAATTATTATTTTTAATTAATTTAATGCCACTTTATTGGCTTTCTTTCCAAAGACTTTGGAATGATCAAGCATGGAATCTGTTTTAGTTGCTATATACTTATGATTCAGGCATCCAAATCCACTGTTACTCTGCATACAGGACAAGTATGATTGATCTAGGAGAGAAAAATAACTCAATTACAAATATAAAGTATTTCAAATTTAAATTATGTAAATTATAAATGTGAGTATAGTTGGGGACGGGGAACACAAAGGTATATCCCATACATATTAATCACTAAATTATTGCCATAGAGAAAAGTGTAAATAACCATTCAATTAGGAATTCTGTGTTCTATAAATTTATATTTAATAATAAGCTTAGATGGCTGTTATGAACAAAAGTTTTCAATACAAATACCATTTTTGACACCAGCATACAGACCCTCAAAGCAGCCTAAACATAATTTTTTAGTTTCTAAAAATAGTTCAGGAGACAGATATCCTTTATAAAAAAAACTGGACTAATTGAAAAAGCAGTCTCAAGAATAAAATCTGTTACAACATAAGATTCAATTTCTTACAAATTTTATTAATACTTTTTAATAGGAAATATAATTAGAGTTAAAAAATGTTGAATAATTCATTCACATACACCATCATACAACTGAGGCGATTGTTACATTTGTTGATACTTTTAATAAAACTAATCATTTTACAATTACTACAATGTCCTCCAAACTATAGTGCTGACTGTTTTTTTAAGAATAACTCAAAAACTACTTGGCAGAATGAGTAGAAATTTTGTGTATACATATTTAAAAAAAATTGAAAATGTGTGTAACTCAAATAATTATAATTGGGATACTCAATGCTAACATAACCAAATGAAGTATAAAAAACTAAATGTACAGCAAATATAAACAAAAACATCAAAATATAATTTAACATTTGGAAGTCAAAATTTAACATCTATATAATTGCTAATTTCTCCAAATTTGGGTATTGCAATTGAAAAATGAAATATTGGGTCCTCCAAAAAATTCTGCAGTTTTTCAAAGTGAAGCACAGTTTTGTCTAGTTATTTTGCTACTGCTGATAAGGAGTGATATGCACCAATGTTCTACTATTTGGAGCTATCCAGACAACATCTAGTCTAGTATTCTCTCACTCTTATATGACAATGCTACAACTCTGCAGCACAAGATGGAACGTCAATTATGAGCACAACTTTAGTGGCATACATGAGACAAATGAAACCCAGTATAGGTGAATATTTATATATCTACTTAAATTTTCAGCACAGCTGAAATAACACTGGAAGCAAAATTGTGAAATTACGTTGGCTTCATTTGTCTCACATATGCTACTGAAGGCTTCCATTTTGTACTGCAGAGTTGTAGCCTTGCCATATAAGAATGAGAGAATGCTATACTGGATGCAGGGCAACCATTCAGAAAATTATTCAAAATAGTTGCTTTAGTAGCCTTCAAAAGTAAAAACAGTCGCATATAATCGCTGATTTAGTAGCAAAATAGTTGCATATAAAGTATTATCCAAAATGGTCACAGTATTGAGATCGGGGTAGATAATTAATGATTTCCCTTTCATTAATTTTCTGACTATTTCCTGATCTTTCCTTAAAAATGATTAAGTTTTTCTGATAAAAGAAGTACAACATTTTATATACGATGTGCACAAATTCAGTACTGTTTCTACATGTTATCTTATTATTGTGTAACAATATTGTTAAAAGTAACTCCATTTAGTTTTCATGATATTTGAGTTTTGTTGCAACTTTTAGATCAACAATTGACATAGCTCTTGTTAGTTGCAGATGTAATAGAGATATTTCCAGCATTTAGTTTTTGCTTTCGTGATGAACCAAGAAATCTTTCTTGGAACTTTTCCTAAACTGCAGATCAGTATAAGGGAAGTTTTATTTTTCCCGGGTTTTTGCTTACTTACTTTTGAAATGACATTTTTTTTTGTAGAATATTACAACATAGTCAAGATTATTATGCCTTGATTTTGTGTGATGCACCACACATTACGAAAATCTACCTGAAAAATTATTTACAAATGAAAATTTTTAGGTGGGAGAAAATTTAGGTCATAATTTTGAACGAGAGAGGGTAGAAATTTAGATGATCATTATTTATTTATTGTTCTTAGAAACAGTAAACAGATGAGAGTTTTTTTTTTTTTTTTTTTTTTTTTTTTTAAATATAAAGTTTTAGAGATTTTAATTTCTGTATCTGGCTATCAAAGGAGGCGGGAAGCAGAAATTTAGGAGAAAAAGGTAATAATTTATATGAGTACTTATTTATTTATTAAAGAACAGTAAATAAGGTAGATAACTTTATATATATATATGTATGTGTGTGTGTGTATAATATATATATATATATATATTAAATTTCCTTATATGTTGAAGGGACAAAAGGGAAAAAGAGTATATTTTGGAGAGAAGTGGGAGAGTAATTTGAATGATTGTTTGTTATTTATTTATTATTTATAATTATTAGAGATTAGAGACAGTAAGCAAAATATAGAGTTTTGATGAAGTTAAGGTGTGTTCTACCGAAATAAAGCCACTGTGATTGTGTGCTGTAACTGGACACGAAACAAACCAATGAGAATGAAACAAATATATCAAGAAAGTCTATATAGAAATACATATTTACAAGGAGTAATTCACTCTCTGCCCCACCTCGACAGGAAAAAAAAAAATGAAAATGTAAAAAAAGAGAGAGAAAAAGTGTCTCGCTGATATAAAGCCACCACCCCTATCTGCGTTTATGGGAACTCCCGACATTCGAGCTGCTACAAGTCAGCAGGTTCATGATGTCAGGAAGTTATCAAATACCTGTTCTATGCCAGTCAAACTTTGTACAGACTTCAGAAGGTTGTATTTTCTATTTTTCCTGCAGTATTGCAATGGGAAAGGGAGCCCAGCTATCAGAGTTTGAGAAAGGCCAGATAACAGCTAATAAGAAACAAGGTCTTTCTCGTAGACAAATATCTAAGCTAATCAAATGATCTAAAACTGTAATAGACAATTTTGTAAATCAGGGCAATACGTATGGGTATACAAAAGCAGGTGTACATGCAGAAAAATGACTTCCAGGCAGGAAAGATATGTTGTGCAGTGTCTTTCACGAGGTAGTATTTCTCTAAGACAATTGGGCAAAGAGGATAACATCCCTGTGACAAAATCAACCCTGTCGCGGATTGTAAAATGTATAAGCAACTTGTGATATAAAAAAAGGAAACAGCAGCCCATGTTGAAAGCTATCCACAAGCAAAGAAGAGTTGATTGGGCCAAATATCATCCAACCTGGAAGGACCAGTGGCATCGTGTTATATTCTCAGATGAGAAAAAAATTACTTTGGATGACGCAGACGGTCTTTCGGCTATGGTGGTAAACTGAACCTGGCTTTTTCCTCAGGCCGCATGAAGGCTACCGATTACCAAGAAATGCTAGAAACCCATTTACTGCCATTTGCAGAGAGAATTGGGGGCCTAAGTTGGATTTTCCAGCAAGACAATGCCCCCATTCACGGTACAAAATTCTCCTGGCAATGGTTTTTGGATAGTGGGGTGCACGTCATGGAATGGCCTGCCCTTTCCCCTGATCTTAATCCCCAAGAAAATGTTTGGGGGTATCCTCAGTACGGCTGTATATTTCAATGGCAGACAGTTTCAATCTGTGGCAGAATTAAAGGCTGCCATCATTGAAGCCTGGGATAATATTGATGCTACTGTCCTCCAAAGATTGGTAAATAGTATGCCACATCATATAGTCCAAGTCATATTTAAGCATGATGGATATATTGGCTATTAACCCAGAAGCAGAAAATTTTCCAAGCGTCTGCGACGGATATTTCAGCGGCAGAAAATAATCTGCAGGTAATCTATGTTACAATTCAGGATTGGCAGCCTTGGCAGTCCTTTGACATGTGTCCGTTTTTGAGAGTTTAAACTGCTATGTCTAAAACCATCTTATGTCAAAAACCTCAAATACTACATTGATATGTACAATTTTACATTAAATAGTACTTATATTATATGAAACAGTACAACATTATACGTAATAAATAAGTCTTTTACTGTACATCAATAATTAATATCTAGTAAAGTATTACTGTTACATGCAATTTTTTAACTTGATTTCTCGATATTTACCAGCAACCTATTGGTGAATTGAGCGGTGTTTTCCCTGCGACATATTGACGAATTTCATGTTTATTTTCTATAACCAACTGATAAATTTCGCAATTGTTTTCCTGCAACCGATGGAAGAAATTTGTGATATTTTCCTGCTACCAACTGATAATTTTTTTTTTGGGGGGGGGGGGGGGGGGGATTTCCGAATTTTTCCCCCCGCGTCTTACAGGTAAAACTCGCATTTTTTTTTTTTTTTTTTTTTTTTAAACACGTAATTGTGGACAATTTTCGTGACCAATCGGCGAATTTGGCTATTTACTTGCAATAGCTCGACAAAATTTACAATTTTTCTCGCAACTGACTGACACACATTGAATATTTTCCTGCCATCTATAGACGAATTTTGCGATATTCTTCTGCAGCAGATGGCAGAATTTTGGGTTTTTTTTTCTGCGATTGACTGAAGAGATTCACGATTTTTTCCTGTAACCGACAGATGAATTTCTAGATAGTTTTCCCACGATCGATTGACGAAACTCGTGATATTTTCCTGCAACTGATTGATGATTTTTTTCCACGTCTTGCTGGCAAAACTCTAGGTTTTTTTTTTTTCACACGATCGTAGACGAATTTTGCTATTTCCCCCCTGTGATCGACTGGTGAATTTCACAATTTTTCCCACATTTGACTGCCAAATTTTGCAATTTTTTCTTCATGCAATCAATTAACAAATTTCGCAATATTTTCACGTGACCGTATAACGAACTTGAAATTTTTCTGTGCCCGATTGACAAATTTTCGGTTTTTTTCCCCGACCTATTGGTGAAATTCGCAGGTTGAAAAATGCAGACAGAATTTTTTTTGCAAACCCAAAACACTATGTACCTTTAAAAAAAACAAAAAAAAAAAACAGACAGAGCACATTTGCAGCTATAAAAGAAATGACAAAGCCTGCTTTTCGCTGATTTCTTCAACCGCTTTTCACAGATTTTCTCTTTTGAACTTTCTGGCGAGATACAAGCACAGTATATGAGCGAACGCTGTTGGTCCATTGAGCAGGGATGTCAGAGAAAAAAAAATATATATTTAGCTTGCAAAGGATGAGGAGGTGCGCAGAAGATCACAGCACTCCTCCAGATGCAAAGCGAAAGTGTGGCTGCAGCACCGTGCAAGCTGACGAAGTAAAAAAATCTGCAGAAAGAGGGAAAAAAATATGTGAGCCGAAGAAAATGCCATGAAAAAAATCTGCAGAAGAGTAAAAAAAATCTGCGACATATGTCACCTGTCTCGAACTTTCTGCTACCAGGGCTATTAACAGTAGTGACTTTATTTCAGCGGGACACTTTCTCTCTCTTTTTTTTTTTTTAAAAACATTAATTTTTTCTGCCCAAGTGGGGCAGGGAGTGTGTTACTCCTTGTATATATGTATTTGTATATAGACTTTAAGATATTTGTTTTGTTCTTATTGGTTTGTTTCATGTTCAGTTACGGCACACAATCAAGGTGGCTTTATTTCGGTGGGACACACCTTATAAGCAGATATTTTCTGAAATTATCCAAAATATGTATGATTTTCCAGATGCAACATTCTTTTTTTACTACTTTTAAAATTTTTCTTGACCAATAATCCCTGCCTTTTTTCACAAATATGAAATTCCGTGCCTTTTTCAATTTCACCCAGTTGCTCACCATTTAGAGTATATATAATATAAAAAAGTCAAAGTAATTAAAAATCATAACACATACAGAATTTTGCAGCTTCTTGTTTTGTGAAGGCCTCAATTCGTTATTCAGCCCTTTAGCATGTTAAATGAAAAAGAGGTGGGAGGTGTTGGGGTTGCTAAAAGGGTAAAATTTTCACCATATCCTTTGCTTTCAAATTCATACAGTTGCAAAATGTGCTATCTTAGCCAATGATATCACTGGATCCTAAAAATCCTGGTTCCCTGGGACCCAGGACTTTCAAATATCTGGTCCCTTTTTTATAAAAGCGGGTCCCCATCCATAATAATTGAAATTCATATTTTATAGGAATAAGTAAAACTTGTTTATTTGGAAAAGAGAAATGCAGTATTTTTTGTTTTGATAATCAGGGGACGCGCTAAGATTTTCAAAATGCTAGCCAGTAAACTAGCCAAATTAAAAAATTATTAGCCAAATTTATCTATTATTAGCCAAAAGTTTATATAATATCTGCTTTTCAGAAATATGTTTCAGCCATTTATGCTTTGAAAACCAACTTTGCTAAATTTTTTGTTTTTGTTCTGGACGAATTTCCGAGTCTTCATTACGTTTTTTTTTTCTTTTTACGCTTTTCTCTTCTTCTACACTATCAGAATTAGGATCTATTTTTTCAAAATACGAAAGAACTGAAGGTTGTTGAGTCATTTTGGCCACCAGTTTTTTACAAACTTAGATTCAGAAACAAGCATTTCAAAATGAAACAAAGCAACAAGCATTTGAAAACGAAACAAATGCGGTTGCCGCAGAGCAGCGCCCGTACACAAATCGTCTGCTCTCCGTGTGGTATCAAAACGCAGGCGCGTAGGTACGAAGATATTCGCTCCTCTCTCCCGTGATACGGCTGGGAAGGCATGAAGGGGAAGGATGTTTTTTATCTCTGTACACGAACTCGCGATGAAAACGGAAATTCATTTACGTTTCAAAACATTTACATGTATTTGTACTGTGCAAAACATGATTACAACAACGAAAGAGTCTAAAAAAAAAATCATTCGCCAGATTTGTCGCCATAATAATTATTTGTTTGCCAATTTCATGATGTATTCGCATTTGGCATGTAGGCGAATGCTTAGCGCGGGCCCTGATAATAATTAAATAATGAATAATTAAAACCAGTATTTCTCACTCAAATAAGATATTTTTTTAAAAACTATTAAGAGAAATTTTCTTTACCTTTTTTTAACATAAATGCTTAATTATAGAATAATGATTATTTGAGCGTAGAAGATAACAATTATTGCTAATATTTGCATTTCTTTTAAAAGGAGCAGGCCGGATTTATTGAAAAGGAAATTTTTGTTGGATAAAAGAATACTTTAGTTGAGTAAAGGGGCACTTTTTGTTGAATGAATGGATGCTTTGATTAAACTTTCGATTGGATTATCTGTCAGCATAGATCAGTGTTGGAATCAAACATTTTTTTAGTAAAGGCTGTTTCAAGAGTGATTCTGAAATTCACAGTAAATTTTCGGAAAGGTTACAGCAGACAGAAGGGGGGGGGGGGGGGGGGTAATCCTCTCTAATCAGTATTTGTTGTTGTTGTAGGTTGGATTAACCCTGCTTTTGATTAGAGTTGATTTCAGGCTGAGTGTAGATTCCTGCAAATTGGGTTCAGGTTAACCAGATTTTTCAAAAGTTAGTTCAGTATATTGTTTCAGATTAAAAACTATGCCTACATTTCGGGATTGATATAATTCTGTGAAATTTTTACTGGTTGACAAAAATCCACGATTTTTAAGAATGATTGACAAATTTCGCAATATTTTTTTGTGATCGATTAATAAACTTTTCTTTTTCTTTTTTTTCTATTAACAATCTAGTGATGAAATTAGAGACACTTTTTTTCTCTGCGACCGATTTCTTCTGCGTCAAATTTACGAAATTCACAATTTTTTTTCACGTGACGAATTAACAAAATTTGCAATTTTTATCGATGACCGATGGACGAATTTTGCTAGATTTTCCCACGACAGACTGACAACATTTGCAATTTTTTTCAACATCAGATTGACGAAATTCATGATTTTTTTTTATGTCAATTATAAATGATATTTATTCAGCAACTGATTGACAAAGTTTCTTTTTTATTCCCGTGGTTAACGGATGGAATTCGTGATTTTTTACGTGACAAATTGACAAAATTCGCAATTTTTTTTTGCCCATGATTGAAGAAATTTGCATTTTTTAACAATGACCAAAAGACCAATTTCCGCGACCAATTTAAAAAATTTGTAATTATTTTCAATGGCAGATTGACGAAATTCAGAGCTTTTCCTACATGTAATTGACAGAATTCGTGATATATATATATATATATATATATATATATATATATATATATATATATATTGTTAGAAATAGACAAACTTTGCAATATTTTTATGCAACATTAAAATTTGGTTGCAAAAAATTTCATGGATGTTTTAAAATCTGAATTTCGACATTAATGATATGAAATGTAAAGATAATGATAAAAATCGCGAAGCAAGGGACCAACTGATGGTTTTGAGCAGGACTCTAAGATGAAAACATGTTAAAAGGTCCTAGTACTTTGGGATATATAATGTTTTCACTGTAGGGGGGGGGGGGGGGGGTCTGGCACTTGATGTCGTAAGATATCTCTAGGGAGAGGGGGATATGTTGTTTGATATCATTATCATTTTTTATCCAAATATTTTTTTTTCATTACTTTTTCTCTAGATTAAAACTTTATTTTTTTTCTTTGTCTTAGGAAAATACAAAGTTACCAGAGGGCCCGTGAAAAGATTTCGCACTGAAATCTAATATTTTTTAGGTGCTTCTCTATTATCCCGTCGACCACTTTTCATAACAAAAAAACTATCGCCAAACTGTAAGATTAAACGCAAAAAATGAAGTCCCATTTACTTGATGTCAGAATCATTATGCGTGTTTGTTACGTCATCTAGTGGTTTTACATTCGACATTTGCGGGTATTTTTCATTATGATTTACTCAGTAGTATTTAGTAGTTATTTTATTAATTAAAATAACAATTGTGTCCTAAAATTCTCATATTTTATTTATTTATTTATTTTTTTTATATTCCAATGGCAACGTTCTCCCGTTTATTTGGCGATAGTTTTTTGTTATGAAAAGTGGTCGACGGGATAATAGAGAAGTATCATTTTTTATCAATATGTAATATTTATTAGATGCAGGTTTAAACTTCTAAAGAAAAAACAAGGATAAAAATATCTGCAAACAACATTTAGTTGTTAGTGAAGCCAGAATATCATCTAATTTATTCCATCAAAGTTAGACTAAAAACTGATCCAATATTGCTAAAGGCACGCGCGAGAAAAAAAAATTAACAATCGTATTTTGACTGCATTAGAGGATGACGTCATCCGCTTCGGGAAAAACATGGGACTTAGAAATATAAATCTAAACATTTCAATTTCGCTTTTTAATCATAAGTATAAAATAAACCCGTGCAGTGATTTTTATAATAATTGCTGAGCATCATATAATGTGGCATTTTATTTTTTTGGCAACAATAATTTCAGGAAAACCTTTCATTTCTTTTATGAAAACAATGCCGATTTAATTTTTAATTTTCAGCAAATTTTAATCAGAAACATGTTTTAACGAATTGTTAAGTGGGCTATGTCAGAAGCCGATTCTAAAACCTTTCACATGGTATCTCATTCGTTGTTCTGCGTTTCATATTTTCTTAGAAAAAGGGATGTTGACAGGAGAAATAATATATATGATTATTAAAGCCATTAAATGATTTTAAAATCATTTCATGCTAAAATTTGCAATACCCAAATGTTCCGCATTCCTGTTTTTCTACCATATGCACATATAATCCGATGATGTTGAAACAAAATGCAAAATATATTTGTAATTATACTTGTGTTTACTGGTATTGAAAGGGAAACAATGTTGTCCACCTGTTCTGCTTTCACCCTCCCTGTGCAAGGGGCAAGTGCAGGAAGACAATTATTAATATTACTCTTGACTGTATTATATAAAAATAATCTATTTTTAAATACTTTTAAATAGTAACTATCTCTTTTAGATGCTATTTGATATAAAGGTATTTCATGTATAATAGTGATATTTTATTGACTTCTCTTCATTTGAATCCATAAAGTATGTGAATAATAAATGTATAACCATATCTGCATATCACTGCAAACGTAGAAAAAGGAAAAACAAAAAAAAATTGTAAAAATAAAAAGAATGTTTTTAGACATTGATAACGATATCATTAACAGGGGGGGGGGGGGGGGGGAGTTCGAGGAATGATAACATATGATATCCTAAGGGGAGGAGGGGGTCCAAAATTTTACAAAAAAAGTTTATAACGTTATATATGTACAGCCCCTTAGCACTTTAAATCTTCAATTAGTCAAAATTAAGCATAGGGTATAAATTAATCATTAGAATAAAAATTTAAAGAAATGCCTACAAAAGAGCCCCAGGGCTCTAATAAAAGTAAGAGGGTGGTGGCCCAGGAAAAGAGCCCAAGATTCAGCTTTAAAGTTATGCATTGAGAGGGTGAAACAATTAGGGGGGGGGGGGGGAAACTGCATGGTGCACAAAAAACTCGGGGCCCCGGACCGGGACCCAGAGTTTTAACGGGAATGCAGAAATGGGGGTATAATTAAATGGAGAAAAGGCCCCTAAAATGAAAAAGATTGGATTAAAAGGGAGCAAATTATTAACAATGTAGGGAACAAAAACTTCAACAGGGCCCCCGTACCATGCCCCAGGGTCTTAACTGGAACGTAGAAAGGGGGTAAAAGCTAAATGGAGAAACGGCACCAAAAATGGAGACTGGATAAAAATGGGGCAATTTATTAACAAAAATTAAAGGACATAAAGCTAAAATATTAGGACATAAAACTTAAATTGGCCTCACGGGGCGCTTGGACTATCTGCACCCAAATTTTCAGACTTCTATGTGTGGTAGATTTCGCTATCTATTGCTCACACACACACAGAGAGAGAGAGAGAGATAGATAAACAACTTTCTTTTATTAGTATAGACTAGTAGACCACTCCCGCGTTGCCTGGGCCTGTGATAGTAAACTAAAACAAACCTCAAGTTTGTATGATTTTCTATCTTTAACCCGATTTTGTATAAAATTATTTTTTTAATGACATCTAAAATGATAATGCTAATTTATTCATCAACAAAGTAGTGTAACTATGATACATATACTTACTCATTGATAAAATTAAAAAAATTCATGTACAGTAGAACCTCGATTAATCGAAGCTCGGTTAATCGAGGTTTCTGTTAACCGAGCCAATAACAAAGTCTGATTTTTTTTTTTTTTTTTTTTTTGTGAATGAGCCTTGGAAAATACCACACGTTTCAATTCACTGTCCATGCTACAGACTACATAATTATTCAAAAGAGAAGAGAGGATGAATCCCAGCAAAAGGTAAACCCACCGACAGATGGAGAACTATCTGAAATTATTAATCGCATTATAAGGTGTGAAGAAGTCTTGGAAGAGGACATTTCCGAATGGCTGGACGTTGAAAACCAACATCCAAGTTTTCAAATCCTTAATGATGAAGAAATTATACAAGCCGTTAATTCCTATTGGACATTAATGATGCTGACAATGAGGACCAGGACTTTGAGGATTCCAGGATTATAAGTCATACTGAAGGTGTTCAAGCACTAACAACTGCCCTAAAATATTTGGAGCAAAGAAGCTATGTTGCGCCGATAGATCTTCTGCTGCTTAAAAATTGGCGTGATCGGACAGCCACTGATAGAAAATCTGGACTTAATTTAGAATAGTTAAAAAATTTTCAATTTGCTTTTTTAAAATTTACAATTTTTAGTTGATTTTTCTTTTTAAATTTCTTAAGCTGTGAAACAACTTTATATATGTTTATTTTTATTATTCAAAAAAATGTTTTGCTGTATTTTATTCTAAGAGATGTTAAATTCGCAAGCACGGTTAGTTTTTATGCACAATTTCTATTATCCGAGATTTCCGATATCCGAGGTACTAGCGGTCCTAATTAGCTCGGATAATCGAGGTTGCACTGTATTTACTTTTTTACAATTTATATTCCATTAAAATATTACTTAAAATTTATTAACATTTTGCATGTAGTCCCTGGCAGTGGAAAGTAGGATTAAAATCTCTTAGGCGATCGAACTCAAGGTCAAATAAGCTGAATCCTGCCTGTCGTAATCGGCCTATAGAACATGAGATAAGAATGGTGGTAGAAAGTGGAGCTAAAATATTTAAGGCTATCGATATCAAGTCAAATGAGCCAAACTGCAGTGTAATCAGACCCATAGAACCCAAGATTCCACCTTACACTGCCAGGGGCTGCAATCTGTTCTATAAGAACATGACTGAAGTCTAAGGCTATTGAATTCAAATCAAATGAGTCAAAAATCATCTTAATCGACCCATAGACCGCAAGATAAAATAACACTCCCTAGTGGTAAAAAGTGGAACTAAAATATTTAAGGCTATCGATAGCAAGTTGAATGAGTCAAACCCTGACTATTATTTGAAAAGAGTGGTATATACAGCTCATAAGTTCACTTTAATGTTATAGAGGGTGATTATTAAGTAAATTATAATGTTTGGAATCAGTGTTGAAATTGGAAAGTTAGTTGCTGAGTTATGGAAAGGGTCATATTTAGAGAGAAAAAAATCTTGAAGAGGAGAGTGGGGGGGGGGGGGGGGGGACTGATTTTTGTCAAACAACTAATTAGGACTACGAGACTACTTGTTCAAAGACTGGGAATCGTAGAAAGGCTTGTATAAAAAAAAATGCTGAAGTTACTATTTGGAAATAGTGGTAATTATCTATACACCACAGCAATTAAATGCTACTGATGAATCTAAAAAAGTTAAATTTGTTAAATGGAATTAGTTCTGTTGAAATTGGGGCATTAGATATGTATATTTTTAAAATGGTGTCAAATAACAACAAACCTGCCACTAGGGGACGCAGTTCACTAAAAGTGATATTTATTAAAAAGTAACCCCCCATCCCCGCAAATAAAAACAATACAAACATCTCTATTCGCATCTGGTATTGTGTTACGTCCATTATCAAAAACCTTAAAAAAAAATCATTAAAGAAAAATTAACTATATTAATTTTGGTTCTAATAGTGCTATTTTAATGAAAATTAGATATTTAGATTCCTCATTATGAAATATGCACAGATGGAAAAATTTCAAGTCGATAAATGCAATATTTAAAGAGCCTGTGTTATCCCAGTATAATAAATTGTGGTTTTATTCCTCATTTCCAAATTGACTTGTAACAAAAGACAGATGTCTGGACTTGGAAATGAAAACAGATCTTTTTTGAATGATATTTTTTTTATTGATATCTTGAAAAGTTCTGGTTCGAGCAATCGGGATTTTTTTTTTCATCCCTGTAACCTCTGTATTCTAATTTTTGTGTAGATAGAGTTCACTGGTTCACTCCTGTATCCCGAATTTTGTGTGGATAGAGCTATTTTATCGATGTGTTTCCGAAAAGGCGTAGTTAAAAATGATTCTGGTAGCCCAGCGTTTTTCTCGTGAACTTAAAATCATTCTTCACTCTCAGTTTACAGTTTTCAAATTTCTTTTGCACTGTTTTCAGAAAAAGATGGCATATTGGAAGCGATGGTTAGTGAGTATTATCTTAAGTAATTATTAAAAAATTAAAATTTGGAGTTTCAGGTGCATCAAGGAAGACCTTTCACCTCACCTAAATTTTCAGACTTCTAGGTGTGCTAGATTTCACTAGCCATCGCACACACACACACACACACACACACACACACACACACACACACACAGAGCAGAACTTTCTTTTATTAGCATAGATAAGTGTAGAAAGCTTCATTTACTTTTATTAAAATTATCAATTTTATAACTTAATTTTCTTTAATTATTCTAAACGTTTTCTCCAAGGAAATTTAATATCAATAAATACTTTTAAAAATAACCTGCATATTTTTCACATCCTCTACTTTTGGCACTGAAGAAATGGTAATAGAAAAAAGTGCACAAAATACACAAGTAAATACGGTAGTTTGCAGCAAAACAGACATTTTATTCAGTATTTTTATCAAAATCAAAATTAGCTACATGTTTAAAAGTTGATCTTAAAAAAAAATTTCTTTTTGATATTTTTCAATTGTGTAATTTATTAAAAATATATATCATGCAAATAGGATTTGAAGTAGGTATGTAATAGATATCTGACAAACTGTATCTGGCCAAAAAAGCTGGACAATATGGTTATCTGGCAGAGCATCGCGTCTAAAATTATATATTGAGAAACTAAAGATAAATTAAATACATAGGAAATGTACTTTATTCTTTTTTTAATAAAAGCTTTTCTTTAGAGTAGTTTTTCTAAAGTTCATATTCATGATCCATTTGGCTGAAGTTCCTTAATTTTGCATGCCGCCAAGGCTGGCACCAAACAAAAGGCATGTTATGTTGTCAACAATGTGATAGTAGCTTCACTTCAAATGTAGCAAGAATTAAAAACTACTCTTATCTTGTCTTTTCTTGAATCACAAGGTGAATAAATATGGATGCTAGTTGTAATGAAATCTACATATGCCATTAGCAAAGGTGGGGGAGGGGGGGTAAAGGAAAATGTTAATTTTTTTTAAATAATTACATTTTTAATTATTTACATATTTACAAACTTTGAAAAAAAAATGCATAGGAATTAATTAAATTTCCAAAAAACTTTATAATTAATATTAAAAAAAAACAAACAATGAAACAAAACAAAATTAGTTGGATGTGTCAATTCCAAAACTTTCTTCTATCTCACACAGGTTTCACATACACAAAAAAGAATCAGCACCAATTTATATCAAGGTCTAACTGAAACTCAAGTTTTATTAAATTCCGTGCATTATTTCTTGAGATATGATTATCGCTAAAATCATGTAAATCGCGAAAAATGCTGCATAGCAGCGCCACCTGCTGGGCGATTTTTACCAAAAACTAATCAGCACCAATTTATATCAGGGACTAACTGAATATAAAGTTTTATTAAATACCGAGCATTAGTTCTTGAGATAGAGCTATTGTGGAAATCACGAAAAATGCTGCATAGCAGCACCACCTGCTGGGCGATTTTTACCAAAAACTAATCAGCACCAATTTATATCAGGGACTAACTGAATATAAGTTTTATTAAATTCTGAGCATTAGTTCTTGAGATAGAGCACCCACAAAATTGTCACATACAGATACAGACAGACATTTTCTAAAAATAGTCAAATCGTGTTCAGGACCTTCTAAAACGTATAAATCCATCGAAAACCGGAATTCGAAAATTTTCATGAATACAATACTTTCTTCTTCTAAGATAGAAGAAAGTAAAAAAGTACTTACACTGTTTACAAAATTTTGTAATTTTTTTTCTTATTCCAAAGTAAACTATCAAATAACACACCATTACCAAAATATATTTCAGAAATAATCACAAAAAGTCATGTTACAACAGTTAAATTTGCACCAAACAATTGTTCAACAAAATATGCTGATTGGTGACATACCCGATTATAAAGTTTTTTCCATCCATTTTATAAAACAGAAATTATACACAAAGACTGTTTAATTGTTTTGTATCTTTCATACACCCACAACAGTCAAGAAAAATTATTTTGATAAATGATTTTTTTTAACTTATATTAGCATACATGAAAAACAACCAAAAAATAAATATTTTTAATTTTTCAAGATATGGTAAGAGTACAAAAACAGTAATTTTCGACATTTTATTATATTATAATTCGGCTGTGTTTCTTTTGATAAATCAGTTCTACTTCAGAGAATAGTATTTCATAAAATGTGCTGCTTGGTCATGAAAAAGGTATTTTTTTAAAAACAACATATCTACTGTTGTTAAATTAATTATAAATACTAGAGATGCACCGAATTGTGATTTTTGCCGAATACCAAATACCGAATATTCGGCCCACAAGTAAACCAAATACTGAATATTTGACTAGCCGAATAATAACAGTGAGGCCGAATATTTATATATTTCAGAGTTTAAAAAAAATTTAAAGTTAAATTATAAAAGAATTTTACATAATAATTAACACAGATACTACCATTTTATGAACTAGACCTTTTTAAAAAAAACCTTTACATAAAAAAATCTGTGCTTTGAGTTATAATTTAAAAAGAGGATAGTCTTAAAACTTTAATTAATAAAGCTTTAAACTTCATAGCTTCTTCTGTGAATTAAAATAAATTTATAAAATGCTCTTATATTCTATAACAAGTACTTTAAAATTAAAGAAATTTTTTGAATGAATTAGAAGAAACATTTTGCAGTGTTTATTTGTCAGGAAGGGAACAATAGTAAAACAATAACAATGTATTAAAATGCTGACAAATCAGCAAGAGTAACTTTCCTGCTCCTTTTGATTTGGCAAGGAAGTTTTTAAATGAACCAGAGAGCAGGTGTCTCGAATGGACGATCATATTCAGAGGTTGTAAACATACAGGGTGTTTATACATCTTGGAACAGACTTTCTCTGTAGATAATGTGGTCAAGGCAAACATTTTTTAAGCAAGGATCATTATCTCAATCCACTTATTCCATCAAAAATAAAATACATTCAATCAAAAACACAGAGTGTGTCACCGCAAGTTGAAACTGAATTTTTGTTTAAAACTGTAACACTGAAGATATTTTAGCGATATTTGCATCGTATTAATTTTGATTGTAGAAAATAAGATGATACTATTGGAAGTGAATGAATTTTGGCCAGTGACACAGTATAAGTAGTACTAGGGAGTGCAGTACTGTCAGCTGCACTCTGAATAAAAGAATATCTAGCTCAGTATTGTTTTGATATGAATGGTGGAAATTTCCAGTACTTATCATGATTCACAGAAACCAAAGCAACTATAATGAAAATATAGTTACAATATCTTCAATATTATTAAAATAACAAACTAAAATTCAAATTTGACCTGGAGTGAGATGCACTTTATTTTTGATTGAATTACGAATCTGGTTTCCTGGACAAAAATTGTCTGTCTTGATGTCTATTATCACCTAAGTGATTAACACCTAATGAAAGTTTTTTTTCATTTTGTTTAGAAACATGATGTTTGCAAAAAAGCCAGAAGCAGATTATTTACTAGACAATATTCAGGAATTTGCATTTATTTGTACATCATTAATTCCTATGAAGGTCATCATTAATGATTAATTTTCTTGACACTTTTAAAACAGCTAATAAATAATATAAAAGCATTCTCTTTCATTGAAATATGATTTTATTTCTAATTACATTTTGAATATCTTTATTAATTGACAGTTAAAAGTAGAAATTGTGGGTTTAAAATTTTTTTTTTTTTTAAGTATTCGGCCAAACCGAATATTCGGCAGATCGAACAGTTTGATATTCGGCCTATATTCGGTAATATGACCGAATACCAAATAGATACCGAATATTTGGTGCATCCCTAATAAATACAGACACAGTGAATGATTTAAAATGAAACAATTATTATCAAATTATAATATCAATGGTAAAGTTGGAAATAATCTAAAAAAACAATTTTAATTTAAATAGAATATCAAAAATGAAATAAATGACAATTGCTAAGTAATCTTAAACACCCATAATTCTTTCAAAATTAAATAAATAAAAAATTAAATAGGGATGAAGATAAGTATGTTGCAGGCAGATGGCTGAATATCCGGCATAAAATCCTTTTGGATATCCAACACCCCAGCCAAACAGACATCTATTGTACCTCTAATTAAAGATTAAATTCAATTTTAAAACATTAAGAAATTTTACACCTTTTATATTCTTATGTTTATAACTGTATTTGTTTTTTCTATACCATTTTATTTTAACATATATACTAGGGTGGACCGATTTTTAATTCGCTATACCGTGGAAAACTTGGCTTTAGGGTTGCTTAGTAAAAAAAAATTATTAAATTTTAATTTTAGCGGCAGAGCAGCTCAAAAAATTTATTGAAAAGCAATAGTTTTCTTTCTTTTTTTAAAGCTATAAAAGAAAAAAAACTGCTATAGTGAAAAATCTTTAAAAGAAAGATATAAAAATACATTATAATAAAAAAAGAAGCAAAATTATTTCATTTGAGGTAGCGTAAAGCATATAAAAAATCCTTAAATTAAAGCAATCAAGTTGTATTCACTCAGTAAATGTTGGCCGGGTCTTTTTTTCTGTTTTGATTTGCTATACCGAAAAAGACTTGTGTCTAGGGTAGCTAAGTAAAATGCAAAAACAAAATAAATAAAATTTTACTTCTGGTGGTAGCGCAAAAAGCCTAAAATTTGAGAAAATTTGGCCTAAAACTCGCATTTTTTTCTCAAATTTTAGGCTTTTTGCACTACCACCAAAAGTAAAATTTTATTTATTTTGTTTAAGCATTTTACTTAGCTACCCTAGACAAGTCTTTTTCGGTATGGCGAATCAAAACAGAAACAAGTGGGTAAGTGTGATCGAAGATCGCACAAAGGGTTTCTTTTAATATTCCTTTCAAAACACTTTATCCTTTCTTTAATAAATTCAAATAAATATAATTTAGCAACAACAACAAAAAAAGTCATGTTTTTTATAAAATACAAATTTACCGGTCTATTTTTCCGTTTTTTCGAAAATCTAAACCAGCCGGATAGCGGGCGAAACCCGCCATTATATTCCGTCATAATAATATCCGTCATACGGACTAAATGCGATATTTAAAAAATATATAATTTCAAAATTAAACATGTTGGACGCCTTCAAAATGTTAAAATATGCGAATATTTCCATAATCGGGTTTTTATCATGATTCAATACATTCCTCAAACTCATATATTTACTATTCTCTATTATTCATATTGATACTCGCTTTGTATTATTCTCAAACATCTGAAAAATTCATTAAACTTCCAATAGGACGTCAGATTTTCTTTTTAATTCTCTAATGACGTGATATTAATCTGCTTTGTGTACATCCACATACTCATACTCCTTGTATTATTGAGAAATCTTAGACATTTTCCGTTTTATTTACCACTATGACGTCAATCAATTTTATTTCATATTTATCTTTTTTTCAATTGGTGAAACTTTTTATTTCATTTTTATTTTTCACGTGAAAATCGTCTGATAGAAAATTAATTATTGTAGAAAGAATTTCATTTTAAATTTTTGGCATCTGCTATAACGAAAAATGCTTCAATTTAATAGAAAAAGGCTTATTAGAATTTTGGTTTTTTCTCTCTATTTATTAAAATAATACGAATTTTTCAAATTTTAATATTTTCAGCTCTTCACAGCTGATATTTGGATTTATACACGAAGTTTCAATTCTGTAAGTTACATAGTTTTCGAGAATGGCTCTGTGACAGACAGACAGACAACGGAGCGGGAGCAATAGGGTTTCGTGAGATGAACGAAACCCTAAAAAAAGACCCGGCCCACAATCTGGCCAACATTCACTGAGTGAATACAACTTGATTGCGTTAATTTAAGGATTTTTTAAATGCTTTGCACTACCTCAAATGAAGTAATTTTGCTTCTTTTTTTATTAGAATGTGTTTTTATATCTTTCTTTTAAAGATTTTTCACTATAGCGTTTTTTTTTTCTTTTATAGCTTTAAAAAAAGAAAGAAAACTATTGCTTTTAAATAAATTTATTTGAGCTGCTCTGCCACTAAAATTAAAATTTAATTAATTTTTTTTTAATTTTATTTTACTAAGCAACTCTAAAGCCAAGTTTTCCGGAGTATAGCGAATCAAAAAAAAAAAAAAAAAAAAAAAAAAAAAAAAAGTTTTTTTTGGCCCACCCTAATATATACATTGTGTAAAAGATACATTTTTGTTCTCTGGAATGTCATAAAGCTTTATTTTTTTCTCCCTTAAAGTTATGTGAAATCGCCAGCCTTCTCCCTTTTCAAAGTAGCTAGCAAATATGCATTTCGATTTTTAAAAAAATCAAAATAAAAAATTTAAATTATTACTACAAAAGTTAGTGATTCAAAAAATATATTTACCAATAACCATGGATCAATACAAGGTGTATGAAATTCATGGAAACATGGCAATATCCTCAGCACATCTCCATTCTCATAATCAGTCAAACATACTTGACACTCCTTATTTAATTCAGTTCTTTTATGAGTTACCTCTGAATTACTACCACATGCACTAGAAGTATTAGGATACATATATTTTCTTGTAGGGAGTCTGTTAATGTCATTAGAATGCAATCCTCTAGGATATATTTCACTGTCTAAATCAAGGCTAAGTAATGTCTGTAATTAAAAGATGAAAAAAAAAAGGGTTACATAATGAAGAAAACAAAATTTTCACAAAAATATTACACAGAAGAGCACCTTTACACATTTTTCATTTTTTACACATTTTTCATTTTTTCCCCAAATTCATATGATTTTGAGCTTGTGTCCTAATTCATTCCTAGGTTTAGTAATAATAAAATGGTTCATTTATACAACACAAGTATATTCTAAATTTGATTATGCTTATATCTAATTAAACTTTCAGCAGGACTGAAACTATGCCGGAAGCTACTATTTTCAGTCCTGCTGAAAATTTAATTAGATATAAATATATTCTTCGATGCTGGGAACTTGTTCATCTCATTATGCCACTAAAGTTGTGTGCTCATGTATGACTTTCCATCTTGTGCTGCGAAGTTGCAGCCTTGTCAATGTGTAAGAGTGAGAAATACCAGACTGAAGGTCGTCCTGGTGGCTTAAATGGTAAAGCACTTGATACGCTATACCACGGTACCCGGGTTTGATCCCCGGCCTGTACATTTTTCGCTCTGTTGGTTCTATGCTGTGTAGCAAAGTGAAAATTCACATCCCTTGTTAGTATTTATTATTCTTTTCCTTTAAGAATATTGAGTAACTTCATTTTCGAATAAAACTTTGTCGTCATTCAGATTTTTTATACTCTTATCTTTTTTGTTTCTTTAAAAGTTATGTGTTGAACTGATGAAAATGATTTTATTCAAGTACTTAATGCGAGCCTTTTAAGCTCAGGAGACAATGAGTGTCCCTTTAAATTGCAGAGCATAACATTTTTAAATGATAGAAACCTTTTTCTGCAATTTAAACAATCATTTCAGTAAATGCTACATTTAGTGATGGAGTTCTACATTTTACTGCTGTTCAAAAATGAATGATCAATTACAGGAATTATCATCTTGGTAATCAATTCTGGCATTTGTAAACATCTCAAATATATTTCACATTTCTATGCAATTTAGTTTACGCGAAAAGGTGTCCAAAACTGATGCTGTTTATTTAGCCCATTTTAATTTGATAAGGGATAGAAAAATTAGCTGTGTCGTTTTCAAACAGTTCTTTAAAATGTTGTCTTTGTCTATAAAAGGAAAGATTTTATATTTAAAAAGTAAAACTTTGTTATCAGTCATATTAAAATAGTTAATATTAGTAAAATATATTTTCATAATATATATGCTGAAGTTTATTTTCAAATAATATATATTCTGGCATATAATGTGCACTTTTGATATAGGAAAATTCATTTAAATTTACAGGTGCACATTACGATGCACATGGAATGTAAAAATGAAATGTTAAAAATTAAGAACAGATGAAGAAAAGACTTGGGATTTCTACATCATTAAATATTGCACATCTTATATCTATTAATGTTCGTAAACGTCTGTGTCTGTCTGTACCCGCAAAGGCTTTGAGCAATAACCTCATACTCTTCATTGCGAACATTGGGTTCGTGATTTTGGTTAATAGGTGATTCATCTCGAGTTTGACTTGCAGGCGGATTAGTATTGTCATCTTGACTAGCAGGGTGTGGTGCCGGGTTCGCATATTCATGCTTGAGTTTCTATTTTGCCATGCTTTGCAGTGATTTTCACGCTGCACTTCTCTTAACCCTCTGAGCGTCTGAGGGCTTTCCTGCATTTTCATAAAACTATATTAAAATTTTATTTCCCTGTTTGTTTATAAAATACACTTCATATCTCTTTATTTTATATATATCTTAAAATACAATTATATTGAAAATATTATTTTGTATTATGTTGCATTATGTAAATAATATGTTTTTGGAAAATGGAAAAAATACGGGCAAAATGCTTAGAGGGTTAAGATATGAAATACTTATGATTATTAAATTGCCTGGTGTTGTCAAATGTGTGGTTGTATCTCGTGCATTGTAATGGCCAGCGGTAGTCCTCAGTATATTAGTTCGTCCTTGCATATTCTTTGAGACACGGGTGTTTCTTTGCATGCTTTATTAGTATCTCATTGTTGCAGATTGTGCACCATTTCCTGACATTGTTAATTTTGATACCTACATTAACTGGAATTTGACGTGGTAGTATGAGCCGTTCATTGTTGAAATCATCAGAAGGGCGTTATTGGTATCTCAGTGTGGGGGAGAGCTCAAGATACCGATCAATGCAGAAAAATCTGGTCATCATTGACATGCAATTTCGAAGAAATCTGTCAGTATTAGCAGAGATATTAATTAAAAACTCAATTAAAAAATCTTTTTCCTCAAAACAACAACAACAAAAAACTCGCACATTTTCTCGATTAGCAAGTGACAATTAATGAATTTGAGAATTTTCACTTATTAGTGAATATTAAGAAAGTTTATTAAGATATCGATTTAAAAATTTCAGAGCAAATGTAGAAACATTTTCTGCATCCTAATATCTAAATTTTTTAAAAATTGGTGGATAATTTTTCTTAATTTTTGCAAAAATCTGATGGAAGCAGTGAAAGTGCCCGACAGGGGACAGCTTTTATTAAAAATTTAATAACACAGAAATCAGTTTTCTGGCCAATCCCTCCATTTATTTTGCGAAAATGAAAGGATATAATTGTGAATTTTTACTAATGGGCAGAAATTAAGATATAGATTTGAATTTGAAGATGGGAAGGAGAGCCAGCTGGTAGCCATTTTAATATAATGTCTTTTGTTATGTTCTAATTAGCTGAAAAAATAAAATTCTTTTTTAAATGATCGTGTTAATGTAGAGGAAGTGAAATTGTAAATTAAAAATGGCATTAATGATAAAGCTACCACCATTTTCAAACATTAACGACAAAAGTATGAGTATGATTTTAAAATATATTCTAAATATAGTCTTCATTACCACCATTTTTTAATAGTAACATCACATTCTACTCTAGGTTCTATGGGCCCTGATTTCAACGGGAACTGGTTCATTCAACTAAGCTTATAATACAGCTACTTTCTGCATTAGTAAAGTTTATCTTAAGACTTCAGTTACTACCATTTTCGAACATTAACGACGCATTCTTTTCTCAAGGTTCTATGGCCACAATTTTGACGGGAATTGGTTCATTCAACTTAGCTTATGTTACAGGTTTTAGTTCCACCTTCCACCACCAGGGGCACATTCTTATCTAGGGTTCTATGGGCCCCCATTATAATGGAGTTAGTTTCATTCAACTTATTTTCGGTTGTCTTACAGATTTTAGTTCCATCTTTCGCTGTTAGGGGGGTGCATTCTTATCTCGGTTCTATGGGGCCCAATTACAACAGGGTTTAGCTTATTCAACATTGTTTTCAATTGTCTTACAGATTTTAGTTCCACCTTCCACTGCCAGCAGGTGCATTATTTTATCATTTTCTAACACATGATCCTGATTTCGACTGGAATTGGTTCATTCAAATCCTTTGATACAAATTCGAGGTAATATTTATAAATATCATATATTCAACTTTTTGGCAGTTTTTGCCTGGTATACATTGCCATGGGCACCAAGCACCCTAAGCGGAAGTTTGTTCAGAAAGAGGTAAGACTGAAGCACACTATATGCTGCCGAAGTCAGTGGTGCCCTGAAATCAGTTTCATTCGGAAAGACTTTCTGGCGTGTTTTAGAGCATGCCCAGTATATGCTGCCATGGGCAACAGTAGCCTGACACAAAGGTTTCTCTAGAGCAGCGCTTCCCAACCTTTTTTCTTACTCGTACCCCTTTCTTAGGCTTTTCATTTCGGCATACTCCCGTTTCTCAAACACTCCCCTCCCCTTCCTCTCAACCATATAACGCAAACATGCTTTTTTTTTATTAGTAATCTTCTTATCACAACCAAATAATAAATTGACACATATTACATTGGCACTAACCTTTTATTTTTTAACTTGCATTTGAAAATTAATATTTTTTTTATAATATTAGCTAAATATTAAAAAATAATAATATAGCATTAAAAGAAATTTTAGATATCTTACGATGATTATTAATATCAACTTTTTCTCATTATATACAAATAATCAAAATAACTTTTCATACTCTCAATGGGATCCTTGAGCTTGTTTCATGGAACTGAATTTCTTAAAATCAGGTTCAAACGAAGACAGATATAATCTTAAGTCAGGAGCAATGTCAAGCTTATTGCGATAATTGTTTCTAATTATACGCATAAGATGAAAATGCTCTTTCGACAAGCTCGATATTTGTGAAAAGCAACAAGTGTTTTATATAGCCTTATTACTGAGTTCTTAGTATTCTTCTTTTACTGCTATCCAAAAAGCAATAATATTTCTCTGGTTGAAATGAGATTGTAAAGAAGAATCAGTCAAAAGTTCGATCAATTTTTCTTTTTCAGAAAGTGATAAATTTTCGGCTTGTTAAAAGAACAAATCGTTAAATGGGTTTGAAATCCAGTTATTTTCACAACTCTGCTTCGGAAAATATTGTCTGAACGACGTTTTAACCCTTTCAGGGGCTTGTACTCTTGTAGCTAAAATATTGAAATGATTGATTGACACAAGGATCCACGAACGAATTTATTTTAAAATAAGTAAAAGCTTTTCCTCATGTAATTTATAAATTTAAAATTTTATTTATAAAATTCTGGTGTTATTGTAGCATTTTGGGATTAAAATTAAGTGGTATATATAATATACTGGTGCCCTTCAAGGGGTTAAGTCCTGTTAAATGAGCCATTATACAAGATTTTACTTCTTCTGATAATTTTAGCTCATTGTCAGATAAGAAATTTTAAAGTGTTTGAAAAACTTCTGGCTGGTATGTTTTATGATGCATGATTTCCAAAAATTTTATTTTTCTATCATAGACTCGATCTTGTCAGATACCTTAAAAATAGTTATGGAACTGTCCTGTAATCCTAAATTAAGTTTATTTATTTCTGAAAAAAATGTCAGATAAGTATGCAAGCATTTGAAGCCATTCTTTTTCATGAAATTTAGAGCTCAGCTCAAAAAGATGATCTTAAAAAGGAAACTTGAACTTCATGCCTTAATTCAAATAATCTTTCAAGTACTATTCCTCGTGAAAGCCACCTCACCTCAATGTCCAAAAGCAATGTAGTATGCAGGCTGACCATCTTTTCACACAAAGATTTAAATAGTCTGGATTTTGCTGAATTGGCCTTAATAAAATTAATAACTTTGACAGCTTGGTGGAGTACTTCCTTCAATGAGTCTGGCAGGGGTTTGATCGCTAGACTGTATCCATGTATACAGCAATGGTTCCACGCTACATGAGGTGCAATTTCTTTGATTAGAGCGTGTAAGCCTATATAACACCCAAGCATAGATTTCCCACCGTCAGTGCAAACCCCACAGCAATTGGCACAATGAATTTCTTTTTCACAGAAATAACTGTGAATTGCATTAAATTATATATTTTCCTGTACATCTTTCTGTGAGAGAATAGCAGTGTAGCAAATTTTCTTCAAGTTCATTATCATTCAAATATCTTGCAATAACAAGCAAAATTGACAGATTGGAGATATCCGTACTCTCATCCACCTGAATTGAAAAGTGGGGACTCTTTTTTATTCTTTGAATTACTGTATATTCAATATCGGCAGACATGTCACTAATCCTTCGAGCAACTGTATTGTTTGAAAAAGAAATATTTTTAATTTTTTTCACAAGCTCCTCACCAAACATACATTCGACAGCATCTTTGATACAAGGATATATCAAATTTTCAGCGATTGTATGATTTTTACCACTTTTAGCAATATGATAGCATATTTTGTACGATGTTTCAACAGCATTCTGATTGTCTTTGTTTGTAGACAACACGTAAGATGCTACATTAGGGCCGCTTGATAGTCGCTGAAAGAAACTGACATCCTCCTGTTTATGCATTGGATGTTTTGTCTTTAAATGGCACATTAATAAAGAGGGTTTCATGCTACCATTAGACAATATCTCTCCACATACACCGCACAGTGGTTTTGGAAAATCTTTCTCTCCCGTGATTGAAAATCCATATTTTAAGTACTCATTATTATATTTTTGTTTCTTTAATAGGGCACTGATGCTTTCAGTTTTATTTAAAGTATTAGGTTTATCACTTACCAGAACAGGCCTATTAACAGCTGCACTGAGGTTGTCTTGCACTTCTAAATAATCAGATTGTTTCGAAGTACTTGTAGTTCTGGACTCACCAGGTTCAATTTCAATCGCAGTTGCAGTTCTCTTAAGAGTTCCGGATTTCAACCAATTATCCATGCTAAACACAACACAAAATCACTCATAAAATAAATAAGCATTTCAAATTAAATGCTCATTAAAATGAGGAAAGCTTTTCTATTAAAATACGTTACTGATATAACTTCGCCTATTCAGAAACGAAAATAACAACCAACTTTTCAACACATTTTAACAAGACATTAGAACCACAAGCTCTGACGTAATATAAGCGTTCTGCGATTATTATTAAAAACGGAACAATGAGAAAACAGTGCTGAAAAAAGAATATTGCATAATTATTAATTGAAGTTTTCGGGAAGATGTTGGAAAATATATAAGAATACATGCAATATGCTTAACAGTGGGCAGAGCTAGTGACATTGCATTATCAATGAATTATTAGGTCTAGTGCGCTTTTTCTTTCTTTTTGAATGTAACATATTGGATTTACACATGAGACTAACTTTGTAATCCAAAACTATCAGTTTTCTTTGTGTTTTCAGTCAAATCATTTTTGTGAATTCCGTCATTACCGATATTATTTTCACGTACCCCAGATTGGGAACCGCTGCTCTAGAGCAAAAAAGGATACACTGCCGTATGCAGCAGGGCCTGAACCAGAGGTATTTCCGGCGCATGTGCAGCACGTCTGGTATACATAGGCAGCGGGAGAACAGAGCCAGATGTTCATTCGGTTCGAGGTTTATCATACTGTAAGAGATTTGTTTGATCAAAAAGATTTTCTGGTGTGTGCACAGAGCATCCGGTATATGGTATCGAAGGCAACAGGGACATGAAATATTAACCGAAGTTCATTCGGTTCAAGATTTATGTTTGAGGTTCATTTTTTAGAAAAATGTATTCCATTTGAGGTATATAATATTGTAAGAGATTTGTTTGATTCGAGGCCCCAATGTAATTAGGTGCCTGCTAGCAGGCGAAGCCAGCTAGTATTGTTATAAATGTTTGAGGTTATGTACATATTTCCATTACTAGTAGTCAAAATCAAGATTTCTGAATCGAATTGGTACATTGCTGGAAAACAACCCTTTTATAGGCAGAAATCAGTTGTCTATTATTTTCATACACTATCTTAAGCACCTTCTTTTAGAGTTGTTACGGGAGGCTAAGACGCTTGTGACAGGCACAAGACTTTGGAAGAGGGATTTTTGGGAGGCAGGTTTTTTTTCTGGAATCCTGTAAAGACATTTCTAACTGGTTATAAATAGAGTTGCACAGACGAATAGAATTGCAGAGCCTACTTAAACTGACAGCTCAGCTCTAATTGTAGCTGTTTATCCATATTTTTGAGACACCTTGAGGTTCTAGCATTGTAATTTATTTCCTGTTATTTTTTTAAAACTGTATATAGAGTCAGAATTAGATCAGCTGTATACGTATTTGTGAGTGTGAAAATGCATATTTGTGACATTCTAGCTGTACATTTTCAGCATTCAGTGTTTGTGTTTATTTCCTTTTTTAATTTCAATTTCTTCTGAAATATTTGCAAAATAACTATAATGTTACATCTAAAGGACTTTTTACTATCGACTATTAATCACATAAATCTGAATTTTTTAACAACTGACATAAGAAGTGGGGAATTTAAAAGTCGATGCCAGCTACAACCAGAGGCATGGAAGAACAAATTAAGAATCTTCGGAAGGTTTAATAGCTAAATTAGATGAAATGAAAGTTGAATAAGACTGACTGCAAAAAAAAAAAAAAAAAAAAAAAAAAAAAAAAATTGAGCCTAGTCAGAACAAAATGAAGAAAGACATAAAATAATGGCTAATAAGGAAGAAAAAAAAAATAATCCCTATCATCATAAATTAAAAGAGAAGAAAAATCTAATCTAGCAATTCTTAATGTTAAACATGTCACCAGATATAGATAAACAAGTTTTTGTTCTTACTTTCCTCTTTTTGCTTTTCTATTCCTACATCATAGATGTTTAGAAAATTAAATGGGATTTAATATATACCATTAAATTTTTTTAAATTTTGCAGTTTCTGTAAATACATTGCTTACAATGCAGGACTGCAAATAGCAAAAGTAATAAATTATTGCAAAACTTTTACTTTTACATGGTGCAGTCACTTAGTATATGATTAATTAAATAAGATTGCGTTCTTATATTTGAGGCTTAGATTTTCTGTTTATTATTTTTTAACCAATCATACTAATTGGCAAAAAAATCCTATAACTTGTAGTTTTGCCAACTGAGTGAAAAAGTGTCTAGGCGGGCTCTCGAACCCAGAACCTCTGGCTTAAATTGACAATGCTTTGCCAACTGGGCTACCTGGTTGACACAACCTTTTGGCAATAACATCTGGTCTGCCATTTAAGACAGCTCAATAGAATTAACTACAGGGTAAGGAACTCCAATAAACAATGGGTACATAATTACACTTCATTATTTTTAACATCAATATGGTTACGTAACATTTATTTTAAAAAGAAATTTTTTCACTTTTTAAAAACAGAATCCTGTTAATTTTTTCTTTTGTATAAGCATTTTGAACAAATAATAAAATAGTTTCAGCAAATAAAACATACCTCATAATCATCCTCTTCACCAAATAGATCTAAACCAAAACCAAGAAGGTTATGAATGCGAGTGAAATGCCTTGGTGGTGGGAAATGAGATCTTCTTCGATTCCTAGAATCAATTCTTGGAGTGGCATTCTGAAATAATATAATTCAAGCACAAGATTCAAATGTTTATATTATTATCATGATGGTTTAGTAAAAGATGCAAAACAATGACTTAAAATTCAATTTGATAAAGGGAATAATTTTTATATAATGAAGCAGTTTTTATGTGCTTTTATTTATAAGTTATTTTTTATTTGTATGTTTTTTTTAGCTTAGGTCCAGATTCATTCCGTTGTATTATAATGTTAAAATGTTTTGCTTATATGACAAGTAAATTCTTAATTTCACTTATACAAATTTCCTTAAAGAATTTAGAGCTAGAAATTCATCCCAGAGTCAGAAATTAAGCTCTTAAAAATTTTCTATGCTCTTTTCTCATCTTTCTTGTTCTCCCTGGAAATATACAGAGGAAAAAATGAGAATAGCTTTTTTTTTTTTTTTTTTTTTTTTTAGAACTGTATAGTGTAAATGGTTGAAGGATATTTCAGAATCGATGGCTTATGGAACATTAAAATAGGAACAAGGTATTGAATGACAGGTAGAACTGATATGATTTTTCTTTCATAAGAGAAAAAACATGAGTTAAGGTAATCTTTTTGTTGTTGACTGCTTGCTTTGACCTCCTACTCTCTTTTTCATTGCTGTTGATAAATGAGTGTTAAGTTAAGGCTCCTGTTCACTCATGTGAAAACACTCGCTTGCTAATGTTAATCCTATGGGACAATTATTTTATAATATCTCATTTGCATTTCAATATTTTAAAGAGATTTTTTTCTTTCTTTCTTCATTTGGGCAGCTGAGATCAATCTCTACAGCTGCCTTTATTTATTTTTTTTCGATTTTGTTTGCAGTTTTTTTTTAAAGAGGATACTTTCATTTTTGGAATCTGTTTCGATAGTGAAAGTAACCCCATAAAAACCTACAAACAAAATCGAAAAAGTAAAAAATGGCAGTTGTAGAGTTTGATCTCAGCTATCCAATGCAAAAACAAAAAAAAATAATTTTAAAATATTGAAATACAAACGAGATATTATAAAATAACTGTCCCATAGAATTAATGGTAGCGAGCAGATGTTTTCGCGTGAGTCAACAGGAGCCTTAAAGCAAACTTACCACAGTTTGCTGGCACTTTGTGAATATTGCAGATTAATAAATCATTTTCATTAGTCTAGCTTTTAATAATGTGTACTGAGAAATTGATTCTGTTTATTTTGTTTACAAAACATTTTACTTTGATAAGGGATAGACAAGGCCTTCTTTCCTCTTTTATCAGTTTGTAAACATAAAAGCCTTTATCTTTAAATGATAAAATTAAATATTAAGGGAAGTTGACAAGAATAATGGGTTTAATAGAGTTATACTGGTGAAAAAAATTTGAATATTTCCCATGTAAATACTCTCAACTGTGCATCATCAAAAAACAATCTAATAAAATACTTCTGTTTATGCACATCTGCATATAAGAGATTGCATATGCAGTCTGGGAAATTTTCAAATGTAGAAGACATCTTGATGAAATTTTTTAACCATTGCTGTGCATTACATATCCATGTAAGTGAACCAATAATATTGGGAAAAGAAAAAGAAAACACATTAAAATTATATGTAAAAGACACCTTCTTTTCAGTGAGATGACTTCATAAATTCAAGTTAAAATATGAAAATAATGTAAAATGGTAGGCGAAGAAGCAAAAGATGTTTCCAAGGAAATCAGTTGAAGAGTGGTTGGACAATCTAAGAGAACTGATTAATAGGTATGAATTAAAGGACATTTTTAACACATATGAAATTGGCCTTTACTATTACCTGTTGGTTACTAAAACTTTGCCTTTTACAGGTAACAAATACAAAAAATGAGAAAAAAATAAGGATCAATTGACAGTTCTTTAGTCTAATTTTTTCTGTATTTGCAGATGTAAAATGAGAATGAAGAAAAAATTACAACTATTAAAAATCAGAAAATCAAAAAATACATACACTGCATGAAAACTTTTATAAGTCAACCTGTCACGTACTTGGTAAATAGAAAGGCATGAATGTCTGGTGATATTTCTCTAGACTGGCTTTAAAAAATGGACTTAACCAATGCAAAGACAAAACCATAAAATGTTATTGTTCATAGACCAGGGTACGCTGATTTAAATCAGGTTGATTAAAATCATGATTAAAATCACGATTAAAATCACGATTAAAATCACTTTTTTTTTTAAAAAATCATTGATTAAATTTTATTTTTTTGCAATATTAGTTTTGACTTGATTTATAAGATAATAAAGTTTAAACAACCCACATGTTATTTATTTGGATAAAATGTGCCCAAAAGAAAAAGACCTAAAAATAATAAAACTCTCTGCCTCTTTAAAATTGTCAGTTGTAAATTTTATATTCGCAATCTGTACAAATTGTTTTTTTTTCTTCTAACTAAAGAGAGAATAGTGTTCATCACCAAAAATTTAGCCTGATGGCATTTCCAAGTCAAAAGTAACCCAAAATGAATTTGGTCATTAATATGGCATTATTATTGCAAAGGCCATTATTACCATTATATGCTTCACTTAGATGCTTTAATATGACATTGTTGTAATTTGTTTGCTAAATTAATATTTATATTTTAATTTTTAAATATCTTGCAATTGTTTTAGTCATGGCTGCATAACAGGTTGTAGGAACACAGAAGCGTCACAGGTTGTAAGAGCACAGAAAGGCTAAATAAAGATAATGAATACTGTTAATCTACAGAAGTTTATAGCTGATCAATTTTTGAATGTTTTTCTCTTGAACAACTAGATAATATTTCCCATGTAATTGATTTTATTCATCTTAAAATATGATGAATGTAGTAGATCCTGGTTACATTTCATTTACCTGCACAGAAATTGGTGGTATACATTTAGGTAATATTTATAAGCTGGAAAAAGGAAAAATTTGTAAAGTGCTTGAAGGCCAGACAGTCTGCTCGAGTTTAGATGGGTGGTAAAATGTCCACATTGGGCCTATTATTTGTGCAATTGTCATTAAATGCAGCAGGTATTGGTATCTTGCGAATTCCATTGGCACATGATATAAAAAAAATTGCACACAACCAAATATACCTTATAAAAATTGCTCATGAGCCCAGTAGCAGAATATTCTCCAAGTGTCTGCGACAGATATTTCAGGGGCAGAAAATAATCTGCAGGTAAACTATGTTACAATTCAAGTTATGTATATCAATGATTGATATCTATTAAAGTATTACTGTTAGTGCATTTTTTAATTCAGTAAAATTTTTATTTAAAAACTTGTTGTATAAAGTTGTGCTTACATGAGCTGCACATTTTTTTTCTTACTTAAAATATTTTAAATGTCCTAGTAAACAATAATGATATTGAATAATATTAGAAGGCCGTGGATTAATACATATCAGTAGTGTTTCCCCCAAAATAAAAAAACGCAGGGTGCTCCTTCAAAAAAAGGGCACTTTAGTATAGAAGTGAATGTTCTTTCTCAACAGATACATATAAAAATTTATTTTTATTTTTTTTCCTGCGACCTATTGACGAATTTTGAGATTTTTTTTCTTGCAACTAATTGACGAATTTCTCGATATCTTTCAACAACCTATTGACGAATTTCGCAATTTTTTCCCATGACAGACTGAAGAGTTTTATGATTTTTTCCCAAAACCGACTGACGAATTTCAAGATTTTTTTCTTGCGATCAATTGGTGAAATTTGGGACATTTTCCTCAGCTTGCAACGAATGATGAGATGCACACTAAAGGTGTGCAATAGATCATCGCACTCCTCCGGATGGTGCCAACGAAGGGAGAAAAAATCTGCAGTAAGGGGGAAAAATCTAAGAACCGAAGGAAATACCATGGAAAAGAAATCTGCTGTAAGGGAAACAAATCTGCGACGTCCGTCGCCCGTCTCGAACTTTCTGCTACAGGGCTCATGAGGTAAGGTTAAAGTGCAAAGTTGAATGTAACTGTTTTATTAGTAGTCTTGTCGAAGATATTGCAGCTAATGTCAAGCAGGGTGGTGCAAAATTTTAATTAGATTAACTATTGAAAACTAACGATTAAAAGTTTAATCATGACTAAAGATTGACGAATCATATATCTTTTAGTCATGATTAAACTTTTAATCGTTAGTTTTCGAGAGTTAATCTAATTAAAATTTTGCACCACCCTGATGTCAAGAGTATGCATGATGAATTAAAAAAGATGTGATTTGACTGAGATTGAAAAGAAAAAAAAAACTTTTTATTTTGCTATGAGGAATAAATTCATTAACAGTTTTGTAGTGTTAATCATGAGATTCCTAGCTACGGCAGATAATTTTTATGATTTTCTTTTTGAGCAAAATACTGTATCCCAAATGCCTCCTTTGGAATGGTTGATAGCTTATTTCAATTCAAGTTATTATGAAAGGCCAGATGAAAAAGCAATAAAGCAACTCTGTAGAAAAGATTATTTTCTACTTACGGTTTAGTACATTCAAAACTGAGAAACAAATTGGAGAATGAAAAAACAGGAAAATTCTCTCTTTCTCTTTTTTTTTTTTTTTTTTTTTTTTATACAAAGCCTTGAATTCCAAGTTCTTAAGTATTTTGAAAAAAAAAAAGAGAGATTTTTCACATTTTCTAAAGTATTTGTCTGTTTTTCATTTCAATATTTCTACTCACTAAAAGTCACCAAGGCAGTTCCAAATTAATTTTTCCATTAACTTCCAATATCAGGTATTAATAAATTAGAAATGAAAATGGAGGCAACTCTAAAATGCTATTAAACTTTAATCTTTTGAGAAAAATCTTCATGTCATATATTTAAAATGAATTGTATTAACCAATGTGTATATATGCATATTTTTATGAAAATGTTATTTCAAAAGATTTTAGATCTTACGTATTTTACATTTGCACATTTAAAGAAATTATTTTTAAAAAATAGGACATATCTTATATGCTGACAAATACTATATATTGCAAAAAGAAAAAACTTTTTTTTTTTCACATATTTTCATGCAATTTAAAAATTAATTTCTTTATTAGTTTTCATGTGGTAATTGCATTTAAAATTTAAAAAGTCATCAAGTGTTCTTGCTAAATTCATATGTTTAATGTATAAAAAGAATTAATTTTCCAAAATAATCAATTAAAAAAAAATCTATTTAAATAAAAAAAAATCTGATTTAAATCAAATAAATCTGATTAAAAAAAAAAAAAAAAAAAAAAAATCATGATTTTTGTGTACCCTGTCATAGACCAATGTACTGGTAGATCATTTTACAAAACATAAAGATTACTTTCTTCTTACCAGAATAGATAAAGTACTCGTAGATTACAACCTTTAGATTTGACCTAATAAAACATTTAAAAGGCTATTACAGAATAGGCTCAAACAACTAAGTCAAAAAGTTGTTTCGTCAAAGCAGGATTTCTTAATTTAGTGAAATTAACAAAACTGATGACAAAAGGTACAGTGATCTTAGATGAAGACTTGATATATCTTTCAAATATGCTAAAGGTGGTGCTGAAAGAAGTATTTCAGAATTGTGCACTGTTAATGAATTAGTAGAAAATAAACTTGAAGATGTCAATCAGTAGTAATGAAGATGAAAGTGAGGAAGTAATTTCAGTCTTTTTAAAGAGGCATTAAATAAATAGTGTTGAACATGCCTGGTAGCTCATTGAAATGTATTACAATTTTTATTATATGAATTTCTTACAATGTTTTAGTGTGTTACAGCAAAATTTTAGATACACATTTTTTTAGGTATATGCTTTTTTCTAGAAATGATCCCTTGGAAATGCTCCACTGTATAAAATGTTACAGTAAATGTAAAATTTTTATAAGACTTTTGAAACTAAGCTTCCAAAAATATTAACTTAACTTTAGCATTTTAACTTTGTTGTTTACAACATATCAAAATCAATTAATAACTTTTAATAGCTGATAGAAAAAAAAAGCAAATAACTTGAGATATAACAATCAGAAATCTGCCAAAACTATTTTCAGCCATTTTTAATGCATTTAAATACAACAGAACTAGTAAATCTTTAATGTTTCAAAATTTTACAGTTTCAAAAGAATAAAGTACTTAAATAAACAGAGATACTTGATATTTGTTTCATGTTCCATGATATAATAAATCAGAATTGCAGACACAAGAATTCACTTTTCTTTTTTTTTTTTTAATTAATTTAAAAAATTGCTGAATGGAATTTATATATTTATATATTTTTATTTTTTCTAAGGATACCTAAACATAATTTTCAAACATACGTCCAGACATTAATAATTCCTTTTTGTTTTAATTAGAATTCCATTTCATGGTATGGTGGTCATTATAAATTTTACTGCAATTCAAAAATAGAATGTTTGACCTTTTATTCATATCTGCTCGTTCTAAATTTCATTATGAAATAAACCAACAACTTGAAATTTGAAAATGTAGTTAGGGTACATAGTATTTTTAATATTTTAAAAATAATCTTATTTTATATAGTTCTTACAGAAGTGCATTTTTTTCCCCTTTTGCATGGAATATACTGTCATTTATTGTTTTCATAAAATTGCTTAGGTTGTTTTGAAATCTGAACATATTTATGATTCAGTCAACAATCACTTCTTTTGAAAACTACACATGATTTTTATTTTTTTAGAAAGCAGTCAAGTCTATAAAGCACTAAAATGGCATTGTTTGAATTTTGCTCAGGAGAAAAAGCATTGCTGAACTCAACCCCATCTTCAGGGGGTAAAAAGATTTTTACAAACATCTACTGAAAAAATGAAACTTGACATATTCATTGAATATCAACCATATTATTAAACACACACAAAACTGTTTTGACAACTTTCTATTTCTGACTCATTTTTCCATACATCAGCTACACATACAGCCTTTCTAGCTACATTCAACATAATTTCTGATTATGCAATATTTTTGTTCAGATTACCTTCTTTCCTCAAAGGGTTAATCATATTTCCTTTTTGCTCTTCTTTTAATTTCATTTCTGAGCTATCTTAATTGTTTGTAACTAATTTCTATACTATTCCTACATCTTTTGCTGAGCTTAGCAAAAACACATTTCCAGTAGCACAATTTAGTTTCTTAATGTGTCACTTCATTTTACTTATACAATTTATATTTTCAATAATTAAAGAGTATTTCTAAAGAATATTTATTAACACTGAATCCATCTTTACACTTTGCATTATTATGTGCTAATAATAGAAATGCTTTAATAAGTTTGGGTAATTTTTTAATTTAAGGTAACAAAATGAATCTTTAATGTCAAAAATCTTTTACCAGGAATGCTCCATTCTCATAGATGGCACAACTTTGTTCTTTGAGTAGTCATCTTCTTTGGATTGATATAGCATATAATAAATATAGTTGAAATTTAGGAACTGTGCCTAAACCAGAATCCATTCATCAGTTAAATATCAAACTTCACTGGTGTTAATGTTCATAGGTACCTCAGTTGCAAGCATTTTTATAACTTGGGTTAATATTCCTTTTAACCTATAAAAGGTTTATATCATTTGCATATATTTTTTTTTTTCGCCAACTATACAGAGTCTGAAATTTCCATTTTCAAAGGAGGTTGTGGACGAATTCAAAAGTTTGCCATTTCTGTAGCAACTGGATCAGATTTTCCACCCCTACTGTCTTGTAAAACTAAAGTAAACTAAAAAAATAATTGTCACGTTTAATGCACTGATGTACATATAAATTTATTTATATTTTACAGAAATAAAACTAATATAGCACCTTTGAAACAAGTTATTAAACTTATGCATTAAATTTTTAGGCATATAAAAACTAAATAAGCAAATTAAGATTTTTCATAAGCAAATAAATATTCCACTTACTAAGAATAAAGCAAGTGGAGAGTCAGATCTAAAACGACTTATTCCAAATCCTCTGCGACTAACAGGAATACGAGGAAATGGATTCACTACAGGACCAGCTGATTCATCCGAGTCAGAATCGCCAACAGGATCAATGATATCATCATCCTCATCATCATCATCATCGCTATCTTCATGATCCAAAACAGAATGATTTACAGGAGTATAATCAGGATCTATTTCAGCATCAAATTGTGCCTATGAAAAAATTGTTAAAATAAATATTTTTCTGAATTTAATACTTTTATATAAAAGAGTCAAACATTAGTATAAATAACCAGGGGTTGGGAAATATATTATTTTATTCTCCACTGGCAAGTGGATTTTATGATGGGGCGAGTGAATTTAAAAAAACTGCAGGTTATAGAAGACATGCTAAAAACTGTATTTTTAAAAACTAATTAGCTGCATGTTGCAACTTTCCAAATTACTGCGATGTAAATATTGTACTAAGTTTTATCCTATAGAAAAAAATATGAAAATGCATTGTATGTAGTAATAGTAATTAATAGTTGTGTACATCTTGTCCCAACGATTTTTAATTGTTATGTTGCATCTTGCTGGCTTTTAAGATTTTCTGAAAATTCCCCACCCCTGTAAATAACTAAATGAACTTAAGCTGAATATTATAGTGTTTCGTAAACGAAACACATTTTTCATTTTTATCTGGCGTCTAATCTAGTTCTAATTAAAATCAGAAACTTTTTTTTTTTTCAAAATTCCTGGTAGTAATTGAATAAAAAAATTTTTGAAGTTTGACAGGTATGCTACTGCGAATGCCGATGTTGAAACTTAGCTTTCTACCACACATTTCCGATTATATTTTTAACTAAATCTATTTAAACTTTCTTTCAAATAAGTACAAGATAGTTTTCTCTTCGTACTGCTGAATGTGATTGAACTCAATTAAACTTCTATCTACAAAAAATATACTCATAAACTAAATAAAATACCAGTTAACTTATAACTTTAAAACCATCTATTTCAAATTATGTACAAAAAAAGCATTACAATATTTCAACACCACAAAACCTAAAACTTCATAATAAAATGCGGTTTTAACCACCGGAGACAACTCCGTGTACAAATTCAACATAACAAGTAAGAAATCTAAAAAGTTTACCAGTTCATTTCAGTTCTAATGAAAAAAAAAAAAAAAAAAAAAACAGCTTCAGTTCTGATTCAGAGTACCAAAACCCAGAGACATACGGAAACTTCAGTTCAATTCAGGAAGCTACGAAGTGTTTCAGATAGAGCCGGCTTCAACTCACTGGTATAAAAAAACTCTGGATTTACAAAACTTTCAATCCAATTCAGAAGTAACTGCGAAGAGTGACTAATGGAGCTGGCCGCAACAACCAAATGATTCATTCGAATAATCAAAATAATCGTTAAAACACACTCAATGTTAACGCTGGGCAGAAACCCTGGGAAAACTAACTGGGAAAAACGTGTAACAAACAAAGGGTTTTTGTAAATAGTAAATAATATAATTATTATTTTTTTTAAATAATCTTAAGTCAACATGCAGCGTAATACATCTGTGATGCAATTAGCCTCGCTCCATGATCATGGAGAATGTGTTCCAGAGCAATGAGGCAACTAGCAATCAAACAGATAGTTTCGAATGGTGAATTAAAATGCCAATTACAAAACAAGAGCAACATAAGAAATGAAATCTCACAATACCCCCCCCCCCCCCCCCATTGACAATTAAAAATTTTGTATGACCAAAAGATGTAAAAGGTATAAAGTCTCAAACAAAACCTTTTACAGAGAGGTGGGAAGAAAAAACACAGGATGTCTATTCCAGATTAGCAACGAATTTCCCTTGACATTTCCATGTTTTCCATACCAATAAAAAAATGTCCAGGTATCGAGATTTTGTGATGTTACACACAAAAAAAATCTTAAATTGTGAATTTGAGAGTAGAACTTTTAAAACTGATTCTATGGCACAAATTACTGATTTGTTATATAATTTTTTGCAAAATTTACAAATTGTTGAACATTTTATATTCTAAACAATGTGCAGATACACACTTTTAGCATCAGGTTCTACCCATTTTGTCTAATCAGGATGAAATTCTTTATCACATCAGTCACAATTAAATACAGATTGTGTTGACATATTTTAATACAAATAATAAATATTCAATAAATTAAGCCAACAAATGTTCAGTTCCCCAATCCTACAACATTCAGTAGAAAGTTTCAGTGAAGCTGGAACTGAAAATCTCTATGTTACAAAGAAGGACTGAAAGAGGGTAGAAGACAAAATGATTTGTACGAGGTGAAATATTCTTTACAGTACTTATGAAGAAAAAAGTTTAGATTTTAATGACGCTGCAATTTCAAATCCTTAGTTTTATAAGAAACATTTTCCTATTTTTTTTCTTGGAAGTTTCAAAATTTTCTAACTTTTTCTCATAATTTTCAAATTTTCCTGACTTTTCCAGGTGGCTAGACACCCTGACAACACTTTTTATAGGCCAAAACAAATAATAAGAGCACTAAAAAGGGAAAAAGTGGCCAAAGAAATATACAGTAAATTCTGTCTAAGGCGGACTCTGTGTAAGCCGGAATTTTGTCTAACGCGGAAAATTTTTTAAGTCCCGGCAAACACATAGGAAATAACATTAATTCTTGCTCCATAAGCCGGAATTTGCCTAACGCGGAAACGGAAAGATTTTTAAAGTCCCATTGAAATCAAAATTTTGCATAAGACGGAAAAAAAATAAACAGTGAAAGGCATTTGGTTTATGAAACTTCAAAACTGATATACATACATCAAATGCTCGACATTTTAATTAAATTTCGTAATAGATTAATAAAGTTAATTCATCAGAACGCAGAATGTTTAAATATTTAAGGAATAATTTTTTATTCCATTATTTCTCATATATAAGTAAAATGTTTTTCCTCTTAAAAAAATAAAGAAAAAACATCATACCAATTACATTTTTTACATTTATCTCAATTAATTATTCAAAAAAAGAAATTGATAAAAAAAATCCTATACATTAACATTTCTCTCTTTTTCATTGTATTAGCGAAAGAATATCACTTTTTTTGCTTGCTTCGGATTTTGAGTTCTGATCATTGTTTATGGCAATCAGTCATTCGGTCGCCATAACTCTTTGTCTAATGTGCGATGGAGAGGGGGGAGGAAGCTACAATCATTTACATTCCGTATGAGGCGCTGGTTGTGGTTTCAGAGGGGGAAGGGGTGGAAGAGGAATTCGAAGTGACGTAAGTTTTATTTCAATAAATCACATGGTCAGAAAACAAGGTCGTTGCACGTGTTATTTGTTCTTCCTCATTTTATATTGTCTACTGATATTACTAAGTGATAGTAAAAAATGGCTTCAAAATCTAAACTCAATACGCTATCTCTACTGGATAAAATAGAAAATTAAAAGAAAAAAATATTTTGTAAAAGATCTTTGTATTAAATTTAAATGCGGTGAAACACAAGTTTATGATGCTAAAAAAAGAAAAATTGAGTTGGAAAAGGAATTGGAAAGCAAATCATCCAACAGAAAGCGGAGAGGTGCTGTGAAAAATGAAGACATTGATGCATTAACACTTGAATGATTTTCTAACGCTAGAGCCAAAAATTTGCCCATACCTGGAATACTGTTGCGTGAAAAGGCGAAAGAGATAACCAAAAAATTAGGTAAAATGGATTTCAATACTTCTACTAGATGGTTAATGAGTTTCCTTAATCGACACAATACTGTCATGAAGCAAGTTTGCGGAGAGTCGAAAGACGTCCCAGACCAAGAAATTCAGGAATTGAAAATAAATTTTCCTCTACTGATTGAAGGATACCAAGCTAAGAACATATACAATTGCGACGAAGCGGGAGTATTTTATCGTGCGTTGCCCACTAAGTCCCTTGCAAAAAGAGGAAGTGAATGCCACGGTGGTAAAAACTCCAAAGAGCATGTCACTGTTTTGCTTTGCGCGAATATGGAGGGCAGTTTAGGAAAGCCCTTAGTGATAGGAAAATCTCAAAAGACGCGATGTTTTAAGAATGTGAACATTGATAAACTGCCTGTGATTTGGAGATCTAAAAAAAAATCGTGGATGTCGACTGCCATAATGGAGGGATGGCTGACTGAATTCAATAGCCGTATGATCAAAGAAAATCGAAAAATTTTGTTATTTCTCGACAATGCACCTTGTCATGCAAATTTCGAACTATCGAATAAAAAATTACAATTTCTTCCCGCACATACTACTGCAGTAACACACCTATGGATCAAGGAGTTATAAAAATGATGAAAACCCATTACAAAAAATATCTCTTGCGGTCCATTATTGTGCCTTTAGATAATTGCTCTTCTGCCACCGAAATGGCAAAAAATATAAGTGTTTTAGATGCTGTCAAATGGATTGCCAAATCCTGCTCAGAAATGTCGCCTGAAAATATTGTTCATTGTTTTAGAAAAGCTGGTTTTGTTTCAGAAATTGGCCATGAATCAGTTGACCAGTTGGAGGAAAATGAGTTACAAAATCTAATAGATGACTTAAAAATGTGTTCACAGCAATGAAAAAATTAATGAAGAAGAATACATATCAGCTGACAATATAGTGTGTACTACTGAAGGTAACACTTCTGTGGACATTTTGATTCAGCGATATCAAGATTTGAAAAGTGCTAGTGAAAATGAAGATAAGCACGATTATGAAAACCATGAAGACAATGAAGGAATTCAAACGTATCAAGACGCCTTGAGAAGGATTAGCAGGGGTCGATCCAGGTTTTATTTTTTGGGGCCCATTTTTGTGAAAAAAAAAATATTTTTGTGAAAAAAAAATATTTTTGTGAAAAATGTATATATATGTAAATTTTTCATTTTTTACAGTCATTACATTTTAAACTTGATAACAAGAATGCTTCATTAACCCAAAGAAATAAATCTAGTAATTTGTTATAATACTGTAAAATAATTCCTACTATAAACCTTTTTGTGTGATTGGACGCCTCTTTCAGAAACTTAAAAATAATAATAATAATAATAATAATAATAATGGTTTAGTGTTAAAAATATGTTAAAATATTGCTACTGGTACATCCTACATTCTGTTAACAAAACACCTTATTTAATTTTGCATTAATGCACAAATACAAATAAATGCATCTTCAAATATGTTTACACTTGTGAATAAATCGACTTGAAATAATAGAAAAGATTACCAACCAAATCCTCAAAATCAGTAAAATTATCATTGCATTCTTTTAACACTAAGAGATACATTGTAGAAAATAAAAATTGTACAACAGATTAAAGTTTGACTTACCTTTAATAACAAGATTCTTATCATAAAAGATGATGAAACAAAAATAAAATAATCTCTATCATCAAAGTTATAAAGTCAAAATGCTTTTACCAATTGTAAGATATTTCATTCAAATTAAAAAAAAAAAAAAAAAAAACTATTTACATAAAAAAGCAAAAGAATTAAATGAAAAAAGAAAAAGTTTTAAAGTAAAATGCGGCGGTTTCCAGACATTTTAAAAATATCCACAATTTCTTCACATTGTGGTTTTGTTAAATCTTTTTGTCCGTTTACGACAATTCTCAAATGTCTGTCTAAAGTTTCTTGCTTGAGAGATGTTCTAAGTTCTGTACATAACAAATTTAGTTTTGAAAATAATCTCTCAACTGAAGCTGTTGATGTTGGCATTATTGTACACAATGTTAATAACTTCATGAAATTAGGATAAAGTATCCAATTTTTAGAATCTTTTTCTAAAATCATTTGCAAGTCATTTGCACCAATCTTACTTTCCATGGCTTTTTTAGCCTCTTCTTTTTTATTCTCATACAAAAGTTTTTGAGCACTTTTGGTCTTTTGTATATCAAAAGTCATTTTTGCAAACAACATTTCTTTTTTAAAACCTTCTTTTTCGGTTTCAATTGCCACTTTATCTACAATAGGTGCCGATGAAGTAATATCGCCTTGGAAATTGTCTGTGTTTTCTTCACCATAAAAAGAAATTAACTGTGATAAACATGAATCGAAATGATCATCAGTTAATTCATGAAGATGTGTATTACTAAATAGGTCAAAACCTTTTAAACTGCTGATATTTGGAGACAGTTCAAAACCTGACTGCAATTCTTTTTTGAAGTCACTCAAAAAGTTTTTTACAAAGTGTTCTTTAAATTCTGTTAGCACATCTTTAGAGTGTGATCTACCTCGCACTTTTGTACTTAAAGAAGTACTTTCTTGTGCTAACTTTAGCAAATCCTTGCTCTTTTGAAAATAATGTCCATTTTCAATGTTTTCGCAGTAAACATCCACCTCTGTCATTAAATTTTCCACTTTGCTGCCAACTGAGCTAAAAGTAATGTCCGTAGATTGAAGCCACAGGTTAAATACATCAACTTTTCCCAAAAAATCTGCCAGAAACAATATGGTAAGAAGAATCTTTGGGTCTAACAGTTGTTCTCGTAAACCTTTTAGTTCAGGCTCCCGTGTTTCAACAAATAATGTATCTAAAGTTTCCACAAGTTGCTCATATCGTGATGAAACCCTTTCGCAGGCACGGCCATGGGACAGCCAACGAGTGGTGGATACTTTCAGCATCTTTAGCACATCAATGCAATAAACATTTTGTTGTATTTCTTTGAATACTGCAGTTTTTTTGGGGCTGTAATGGAACAATTTCCATAATGCAATTAACAGAGAATCCACAGCCTTGAGATAATCATACATTTTTAACAGATGAACAAAAACCAGAGACAATTTGTGATTTCTACAATTTATATAACTGGAATGTGGAGAAAGATGTTTCATCCTTCGTTGGACCCCAGAATGTTGCCCACTCATGACATTCGCTCCATCTAGAGCAATGAATAAACATTTCGATATCTGGATATGTTTGGCAATACATATTTTCTCAATTGCACTTGTTATTGCCTCTGCCGTGCTATTCCTTAAGTTAATAAGGCCAAAATATTTTTCTTGAACGCAGCTGTCTCCTGGAAGTCGATACCTCACAATTAAACCTAATTGCTCCCGCTGGGACTCATCTGTGCACTCATCGGCCATTATCGTAAAAAAATCTGCACAAGCTAGTTTTGCGAGCAACTCCTGTTCGAAAAAAGTCGAAATGGAACCAATAATGCTTTCCACAGATATGTGCGATAGGTAAGTGGCATTTTTGCCACAACTTCCTAAGTGTTTTTTAATTTCTTCATCGTCTAAATTTTCTCCCAAAAATCTTACGAGAGACTCAAAATTCTCGGAGACTGCCCATTGCTTCCTTATCATGAAATATAATATTTTTACAAACTTCATTATTAATTTTCTGTTGAAATTTTTCTTTGTTGTATTTGCAGTTTCTGCACCTTCAGTTATGCTGTTCATAATTCCTCTTTTTTTATTGCCTTCTTGAGCCATAACAGCTTGTTTATGTTTCTTACTAACTTCATGTTTGTTGCAAACCCTGTTAGGGTGACCATTTTTTTTAATATCAACACCAATGGTCTCCCATGGCTTATCCGATCCAATATTGCTCATCATCGAACACACTTTGCACAAAAATCCAGCAGCTGAATGGCTATAATAAAGCCAGTTATATGCTTTTTCATAGCTTGTAATATATCGTTGATCAATTACATGCTTATTGTCAGTATCAACTTTAAATTCCGCATCATTATCTGGTAGATTACTGTCACTTTCAGTTATACTTTCCAATACTGGAGCATTTTCCTCAGTCACTTCATTTGCGTTTTTTAATGGAACTTCTATCGCATCTTCTACATCTGTAGCGAAGCAAATCTCCGTATTACTGCTGGTTGAAGGTTGTGGTGTAAAATTTTCATAAGTGTGCAATATTGTAGCATTTTCATTGGTTATAACAGCTGATGAACATTCTTCTATCAAATCGGTTGCACCTCCTACATCTGTAGACATGCAAATCTTTGTATTATTACAAGTTGAAGGTTGCGGTGTAATACTTTCATTAGAGCAAACTACGGAAGCATTTTCATTACTCTCATTATTCGTTAAAGTTGATAAACGATTTTCTTTAGGACGATCAGAGCTGCTGTTTATAGATTTAAAATAATTTGCTATGCTAGTAGCTCCACTCTTTGAAGGGCGAAATTTTTTCACATAATAATCCGCATTTCTTGATGAGCCTCCACTGGGTGGCCGTCCGCGCTTCATATTTCAATAAATATTTCAAAATGATCGCGATTAACAAAATTTAACAATTAATAATAATAATAATTTAATAATAATATTTTAACAATTAATAATAACTTAACAATTAAGAACGCTATATTTTAAGAAAAGATCACGTGGAAATCACACGAAAGCTGAAGCGCCAACTAGCACATGTACGATGGACGAACAAAATACAAAAATATCTGATCTGTTGCCAATCTTCAAGATCAAAACTAATCACGGTCAGATTATTGCCCATCCATGGAGTTAAAAAGCGTTAACGCTTTTCTACGGAGAAATTTTCGGCAACAGGAGTTCGAATGTGCCAAACACCCGTCTCGCGCATGCGTACGTTCTGTTCAGTCGATTGCAAAAATAAAGGATTGGAGGAGAATTTCTTTTGACTATTTCTTTTTCCTAGCAGTAAATAATTCATGGATTAACTCGATCGCCATGTTAAACTTTTGAAACGGGATAATTTTAAATGGAAAGTAATTTTATGAAAGGAGAAACAAAGTTAGCATTTTTCTACGGAGAATGAGACATCGTTTTCTACTGACGACGCAACAAATCGAATGCGAAAAACACCCCGTCTCGCGCATGCGTAAGTTCTGTTCAGTCGATTGCAGAAATAGCGATTGGAGAAGAGTTTCTTGTGAATGTTTTGTTTTTAGCAGTTAATTCAGGGCTTTGAAGCTTTGATCGGGCATGTTATAATTCTGAGACGGGGTAATTTTAAATGGAAAATAATTTTGTGAAGGAATTATTTTTATGAAATAGAATCTTATGAAAGGGCCGTTTTTATAAATCGGAATTTTGTGAAGGGGCCGTTTTTATGGTTTGGAATTTTGTGAAGGGGCCGCAAAACGGCCCCAATTTTGGGCTGGATCGACCCCTGATTAGGAATCTCGAAAAAAAATTTCTTGCTAAAAAACATGAAGAATTGATACCCATAATAACGGACTTTCAATGTGCTACTGAAAAATGCTTGGTAAAAAGAAAGACAAAACAAGCATCGATAACAGATTATTTTTCGACTGTTTAAAAACTACTGTGCCACTATATGAAATATGAAGTAGTTGTTAAGGTAAATGATTTTCATTAACTTTTAAAATGGAAAAAATTTATCATTGATACTACTATTTATTTTATTATTCATATAATGTTTTTGAGATTAATAATAAATTTAATAAGACGTATAATTTCATTTAAAAAAGTGTACTAAAGATTATGAACGTAAAAATATGACCTGCGCATATGTATTTTATTTATTTATTTTGGCTGTTTTGCATAAGGCGGAATATTGTCTACGCCGGAAAATTTTCTCGGTCCCAATTGCTTCCGCCTTAGACAGAGTTTGCTGTATATATATATACACGCAAATACATTAACATTTTTACACAATAAAAGTAAAACTAAAAATATCATTTCCAAGAAATGTTATGCAAGTTCATAACATTGTCAGGGCTGCCACTGCCTAATGACACTGAAAATAGTAGCTTTAGTAGCCTACAAAGAAAGAAATAGTAGCCAAAATAGTAGCATTTGTACAAAAATAGTAGCCAAAATAGTCGCATACTTACCTAAAAAAAGGACAATATTAAAAAGTTTCCATAATAACTGAAGGGTCTTTATGAATGTCCACATCTTATTTCAGTGTTTATGTTTCTGCCCAAGTCACTTTTTATACTTTTATTATAAAAAAAATACACATTTCTATAAAAATGAATATGATATGAATGAAAAAATGCTACGAATTGTGTAAACAGTTCTGAACTCTCCTTAAAAAACAAAGACGCCAACATTGTAAAAACTACATCAGGAGTAAAATAGTTACATTTCAGGAGTTTTGGACATCCATCAGGAGTAAAATTTAAGCAATTCAGGAGTCATACGAGTGTTTTGAAGATATACTTTTTTAATAGTTCGGCGTCATTTCGAAGATCAATAATGATAAATAAACTAATTTTGCAAAATTTTTGTGAAAATGAACTTGGTAAACAAAATAAAGAATAAAATAAGAGTCCTCAGCTTTGAAAGATAAACTAGGAATCTGTGAAGGAAATTGATTCCACGGGGTTTTGAAGTTTTTTCTGAATATATGAAAAAAAAAATATTCTGAAAAAAAATTCGCCGTTTTTTTAAGATCTTTTGACCAAATTTGCCGTTTTTTCAAGATCCTTGGACGAAATTTGCCGTTTTTTCGAAATCCATCGACGAAATTTACCGTTTTTTCGATATCCTTCGACGAAATTTACCGTTTTTTCGATATCCTTCGACGAAATTTACCGTTTTTTCGATATCCTTCGACGAAATTTGCCGTTTTTTGGCGATCTTTCAAAAAAATTTGCCGTTTTTTCGAGATCCTGCGACGAAATTTACCGTTTTTTCGAGATCCTTCGACAAAATTTACCGTTTTTTCGAGATCCTTCGACAAAATTTGCCGTTTTTTGGTGATCTTTCGACGAAATTTGCCGTTTTTTCGCGATCCTTCGACAAAATTTGCCGTTTTTTCGCAATCCGATGACGAAATTTGCCGTTTCTTCGACGAAATTGGACGTTTTTCCGTTATCCTTCGACGAAATTAGCAGTTTTTTCCACGATCCTTTGACGAAGTTGGCGTTTTCATCGTGGCCCTTCGGCGAAATTCGCATTTTTCCGTGATTTCGCCGAAAAACGCGGAAAAATTCGCCGAATTTCCGCCGAAAATGCAGTATTTTTTACGGCCTTTTGACGAAATTCACGTGTTTTCACGGTCCTTTGACTAAATTTGTGTTTTTTTCGCAATCTGTCAACGAAATTAGCCATTTTCCGCGATCTTTTAATGAATTAATTTCGCGTTTTTTCACGATCATTCAACGAAATTCCCCATTTTTTTACGATTCTTTGACGAAGTTTGCCGTTTTTCGCAATCCTTCGACGAAGTTTGCCGTTTTTTTCGCGATCCTACGGCGAAATTTGCCGTTTTTTCGGATTATTCGACAAAATGATTTCGCGATTCTTCGAAGAATTTACGTGTGTAAAAATTGCACGTCGCGTAAGAACTATTTTTTTGCGTCCCAATTCCAATTTTTCGCGTAATTTACGCGCTATAGCGCGTCCGCGGCATCGCTGTAAAAGACGCAATTTCCGTATTTTCAACGTTATTTCCGTATTACCGTATTTTACCACGCATTTCCGGAATTTCCGGAGTTGTTGGCATCTATGTATACTGGACACCAAGCTTTTCTGGGCTCCAAAACCACCTACTAAGCCAAACTAGTTTTTCTCCGACCAAAATCTGCTTGGAATTTCCGTATTCCTGCCGAAACTTGAACATTCCCTGGAATTTAGAAACGATCCCATCAGCACAGTACCTGCCTCCCCTAATTTGCAAATAGAAGCAACCGCTTGCGTACGTACGGAAGGAGGAAACAGCGAGGCAGGTGACCGAATGCGTTTGGGAAGATGACTTTACAGGCGCTTTGAGGGAGAAAAAAAAGATCGATTCTTCACTAAAAATAGTCGCTGGAACCTGAAAAAAGTCGCCTTTTTTTTGCGTTTTAGTTGAAATAGTCGCTTTTTAATGGTTTTTGGCCTATAATAGTCGCCATAGTCGCCTGATGCTGAAAATAGTCGCTTTTAGTCGCATTTTAGTCGCAAATGGCAGCCCTGCATTGTACAAATCAATGACCATTTTAGTATCAACAGAATTTTCTGTTATGAAAATGAGATCATAAATATATATTTGAGCAGTACCTGCTACTTTTAAACACAAAATTGATATTGTAGCAACAAAAGTAAATATTAGTGGCCATGATATGGGTGAAATATACTCTAAAGATTCAAATACGGTCAAAATCTTCACAAAAAAACTTTTTATATAGTATACACATAATTTTAGGATATTCATGTAGTGCATCATATTTGTATGCACATAAATGCAAATAACTTAAGAGTGCTTTTTCTATTTACCAACACAACACGGATAAATTGTATACTATTATTATTTGGCATTGATTGCTCCCAAAATGCATTTATATACACTATAATGACAAAATAATTATTGAATCAATAGGTGGAAAAGCACAAAGTGTATATGAATGCATTTTGTGCACACCAATGATGGATAATGACAATCGTATACAATTTATCGTTGTTGTGCCATTTAAAACAAAAGTGTCAGGTTAGAGAAATGACAGAAATCCTGTGAGTGTAACTCTGATAATTGCAGGTTTTCAGCCTGGATTTAACAGGAGGAGGTTTTTATTTATTTGAATGATTACTATGGATTTTTCTGTAAAAAATTTTAGCATTCTAAAGCAGTAATGAACTATTTATCTATGGTACCTTAAGTTGTTTTCCATCAAGTTTTGACGGTTCCATCTAGTTATAAAAGATTATCAACAAATCGATATAAGAGTTTATGGAGAGGACTGTAAGTTCAAAATTCGAAAAAGAGGGCTGCCTCATTTCGTAACTAAGAATGCAAAAACAAGTTCCAAATTTAATTATGAAACCAGCATGTGAAGTCTATATATCATTAAATCATGATATTATTTGGACGATGAATCAATTTATAAAATTTCTACATACCCCAGCTCTAATGTAAATTAAGAAATCAGTTAAGAAATAAAAAGGCAGCAAAACTTTAAATCAAAACACCAAATGACAATAATGTCCACTGAGTGATAATAAAACTCATATTTAATTTTTTGAAAAGTTAATGTGGATTTAAGACATCACTTTCATTCTTATGATTATTCATTCTGTGTGTGTGTTTAAGCATCTAACAGAATGAAAATAGCAAACATTCACAAAACTCGACAATACACAAAGTTAAAAAAAATTCTAAAAAAAATAGGAAAATATACATAGCTACTTTATTTATTTACTAATAGTTTATTAAGATGACAATAAACCTGACAAATCAAAAAAGCAGATAAAAAAAAAGATTTTATAAACACAATAAAAAAAATTTAATTACAGACCTACAGAAAATTTTATTCCTGTATAAAGGAACATCATCTTATGCAGACACATTAATGTATTTAATTGTGTAGATTAGCCAAACAAATTATGATTCATGTGCAGTGATGTTTCACATTTATATGATTAAAACAAATTTAGAAGTTACTAATACAGCTTTCATGATATTGTTTAGCTTGTTATTTGTGCTACCTATTAATGAAATTGTTTATTTGAAGCTATAATTATTTATATGACGTTTTCCAGATTCTTTTTCCATTCTCTATTTTCCTCTAATTCTAACAAATTTTCCAGGTTATTACAAACCCTGTAAAAATAAACAGTATTTTTTTTTTTTTTTTTTTTTTTTTTACCTGAAGCATTCTAGCCATTCGTTCATCTTCTTCCATCTGTCGAACTTGTTCTACTGGATCAGGGGATAATGACACCAGTTCTCTTGCATTCTGAAGTTGTCTATGAGTTCCTCTATTAAGCCTTCGGCCTAAAATAAAGATATTTTCAACATAAAAACTTGAACACAAAATTAAAAATTAATATTCATACAAAAAATATAATATAAACAAGATAATACAAGAAAATTAAAGTAGAGCTTGACAGTTTCCATTTTCTAAAATAAGAAAAAGAATTAAAATTTAAAAAAAAAGTAAAGAAAAAGAAACAAGTGGGTAAGTGTGATTGAAGATCGCACAAAGGGTTTTGTTTAATATTCCTTTCAAAACACTTTATCCTTTCTTTAATAAATCCAAATAAATTTCATTAAAAAAAAAAAAGTAGTAATGTTTTTTATAAAGTAAAAATTTACCGGCCTATTTTACTCGTTTTTTCGAATATCTGAAACGGCCCGACAGCGGGCGAAGCCCGCTAATATACCAGGGGTCGATGCAGGTTTTTTTTCTTGCGGCCCATTTTGTGAAAAGTAAAGGTTATTTTTGTGAAAAATAACATTTTGTAACGGAAGTTGAAATACAGTTAATCAAATTCGTACCAAGCATTTATAAACAAAAACTTTTTAAAATCCTTTTCATGAACTTGTTTGTTTACAAATTACACATCTTAAAACATCACAAAACAATAAATAAATAATAAATAGCAAGTTTTTATGGAATGGAATTTTGTGAAAAGGCCTATTTTAGTAAAAGGAATTTTATGAAGGAAAACCATTTTGTCAAATTGATTTTTGTGAAGGGATCCATTTTATTAAATTGATTTTTGTGAAGGGACCCATTTTATTAAATTGATTTTTGTGACGGGGCCCTAAATAGGCCCCAAATTTTGCCTGGATTGAACCCTGTATACTCTGTCATAATAACATCTGTCATGTGAACTAAATGCGATATTAAAAAAAAAATCTAAAAAATTTCAAAATTAAACATGTTGTATGAACCTTCAAAATGTTAAAATATGCCAATATTTCCATAATGTGGTTTTTATCATGATTCGATACGTTCCTCAAACTCATATGATGCTATAATCACTTGCTGGCGTCATATCTACATGGTTTCACTATTACTCATATTGATACTCTCTTTGTATTATTCTCAAACATTTGAAAAAGTCTGTTAAACTTCCAATATGACGTCAGATTAATTTTCTTTTTAATTCTCTAATGACGTCATATTAATCTGCTTTCTGCATTCACACATATTCATACTCCTTGTATTGAGAAATTTTTGAAAATTTCAGTTTTATTACCAATATGACGTCATATTAATCTTTTTTTCAATTGGTGAAAATTTTTATTTCATTTTCATTTTTCACGTGGAAATCTTTCAATAAAAAATTAATTATTGCAGAAAGAATTTTATTGTGGATTTTTTATTGTTGGCAACTGCTATAAGGAAAAATGTTTAAATTTAATAAGAAAAGGCTATTAGATTTTTGGTTTTTTATCTCTCTATATTAAAATAATACGATTTTTTCAAATTTTATGATTTTGAGCTTTATAGTAGATATTCAGCTATAAGTACACAAAATTTCATGTCTAAGTTATATAGTTTCTGAGAACCGGCTCTGTGACAGACAGACAATGTAGCGGGAGGAATAAGGTTTCGTGAGATGAACGAAACCCTAAAAAAAGAATATTATATGCATCTTCATCTAAAAATATTGTTACATGAATAACACTCATGTATAAATTACATTCAAAGTTTCTACATGCCTAGTAGAGGTAAACCATTCTTGAAACAGAGAGAAGAGAAAAGACAAAAGAAACTAAAATATAAACACTAAAAAGTGACAAAAAAAGATTTTTTTTTTTACACGAAAGCTTTTAGTAAAGAATTGTTACTATTGATGCCATATAGTCCTGCATCAGATTGGGTAATTGCATTTCACCTAAATATGACCCAACCTTCAGTTTGGTTCGGGTTGGAGTCCTGCATCGGGTCGGGTAACTAGATTTTACCTGCACCAGACACGACTTATTGTTGCAGGTCAGGTTAACTCTGTTTTGGATTTGGTTAAGTTTTGATTCTTGCAGGTCGGGTTGAAGTTCCTCCAATTTTTCAAAAGAAAATCCAGAATACAGTTTTAAAATCAAAAACTTTATATTTGAAAATGAATGACTTTTAACATGTTAATTTTGATATTGGATATATTATTTTTAGATTAAATTACGGATAAAAAAAATTTTTGCTGTGTGTTTTGTGTCAGATTGTGGATTGATTAGAGATGTAAAATTTCCAGAAATTTTGAAGTGGCGGAAAAAAACCAGTTTTTTTCCCGTTTTTTTTTTCTGGAAAAATTGGAAATTTTGGAAAAATTGATTTCTTACAAATGTTTTTCAAAAATAAGTTACATTTTCTTAAAAGATATAAAATAATAAACATTTTTTAAATATCTGCATACTAAAGAAAATATTTTTTTTTTCACTTTACATGAATATATTACAAAAAAGAAAAAAAAAAAGCCAGCTTTAAAAGTTAGCCTTTCAGTCTCAGAATTTTCACAGTAGCTTTTCTTGCTTAATTTAACACCATTGTTTGTAATATATCATGTACATGTTTCTTTTGAAATGATTTTTGATTTGCATTTGTTCAATTGCCAGTAGAGATAATTAAAAAACAATCTTATCAGTTTCAACCAGTATCACTGCAGTTTGTAAGCAAATTTAAGTCCCCTCTACTCTGTACATAGTATTGCTTTGTATATAAATGACGTTATTTTAAAGAAACAAATTATTGTAGTTGTGACATAAATATTATCATTTTTATATCTTCTATTGCTGAAAATTTGATAATAATTTACAGTATTACAATTTTATTTTCGTACAGTTAGAATTTTCATTTATTGTGTATTTAGTTTTGGTCTAGCTTTCCAGTCTAAACCTAAACCAACCTTATGTTTTGGTTTTAGTTTAAGTTAATTCTTAATATGAAAGTAATAGGGGAGACTGATACACAGTGGACCACTTTTTCAGTTAGCATTTTTTTTTCTTTTTAACAGACTGACCGATCTGTATGAAAATATTTTTGAATATTCCTTAAACCTTCTTACATCCATCATAATTTTCTCACAACATAGTTTTCAATACATTTTTCAAAAAAAAAAAAAAAAAAAAATCATATACACTTGTAAAGTGGACCAGTGTACCCCGGAAGTGGGTTACACTGGTCCACCCACCAGTGTACAGTGGACCACTATTAGTTATTATCTAAAATACAATATAAATCTATTTTTCATTAATCTAATTCTTTTTTGTTGCCCCTTCACCTGCAAAATAACATATATAAATTTTGAAACAAAAACAAAAAATTAATTAATTTTGAAAATAATAAGATTAATACAGGAACAATTGCAATTTAGTTGAAGTTATTACTTAAGTACAAAAAAATCAGCGCACATTAAAATTTGCAAATGAAATTCCAAAGTACTTATGAGTAAGATTGAGCCTGGAATTTTCAAGAAATTATTTTGGGTCTGAGAGCCTAACATTATGAAATCATTGACATCAACAGCATAACTGATTTCCATTCAATTTGCGTCTCATGAATCTTACTTGAATAGAATCATTAACAATTAGACTACAGTTATAAAAGGTCAGTTCTAAAGTTACATATATATATATTTATCTAAGGCAGTAAACACAAAACAAAATATTTCTTACTAAGTTAAATAAATTATTATTTTTATTTGTTTACTTTATTTTACAGTTAAATCTACTTTAAAACAATCTTTCTTTATAGAAAATTAGCAATTATTAAATATTTTGAACATTCTGCATTACAGGAGCAGAGTGGATTGTGGACCACTGTACCCCATGTTGAAGTTCAATAAATAATCATATTAATATTGTTTATAGCTTTCTTTTAAACATATTAACTTTAAAGTAAAATAAAAACAAGTATCTTAGCTTTGCAAAAAAGCTGTTTTATTTTATTTATCTACAACCTTTAATTACTAAAAAAATAATATGATGATGAAAAATTTTACTTTTAGAAGCTCAAAACAACCAATCAGGATAAAATAGTTCAATCTGAGCTAAACATATTTTCTGAAGGCTATAAATAATCATTGCAGTGCTGTTGTCTATTAGGATAAAAGAAAAGCTTAAAAATTAAAATAAATAAAATATTAGGGGGTGGTCCACTGTGCCCATAGGTCCAGTGTATACCGGTCTCTCCTATACATGTGTACATACATTTCTTTAGTGAAAATTATAAAACAGGTGGATTTTTTAATACTTCGAAATATTTAGTTGAAAACAACTTTTATCAGAAATTTTACATTTTATTTGCAAAGTTTATTTGTATGCATTTATATTAAAATATATATATATACTAGCTTACCCGCCCGGCGTTGCCCGTGCCAACACAACCTTAAATGTACCTGAAATCAGTGTTGAACATTTTTTTATTATTAAACAAATCTAATGTTGGGGGCCCCACTACCTTAGACAGCAAACACTGGGCGTGCCATACACACTCCCATATATTACTGTAAGTCGAGTTGAAAGAGCCATACCCCTTCATGATCCAGCCCATAGAACCAGAGATAGAAAAGCACCCCTGGTGGTGAAAATCGAAAAGCTCTATCTATGTAGAGTCGAATGAGCCATACCACGTCGTGATCCAGCCTATAGAACCAGATATAGGAAAGCACCCCTTGTGGTGAAAATCCGAACTAAAATCAGTCAGCTCTATCGATGTCAAGTGGAAAGACCCATACCCCATTGTGATCCAGCCCATAGAAACAGAGATAGGAAAGCACCCCTTGGTGGTGAAATTCAGAACTAAAATAGGTAAGCTCTATTGATGTTGTGTCGAATGAGCCAAACAGTGTCGTGATGTGACCCATAGAACCCGAGTTAGCTGCAAAATCCTTTAGTTACACCTTCCACCGCCAGGGAGCACAATATGTTCTATATGAACATAACTGAATTCATTAAGGTTATCGATGTCGAGTCGAATGAGGCATACCCCGTCATGATCCAGCCCATAGAACCAAAGATACGAAAGCGCCCCCCCCCCTGTGGTGAAAATCCAAACTAAAATCAGTAAGCTCTATTGATGTCGGGTGGAAAGAGCCATACCCCGTTGTGATCCAGCCCATAGAAACAGAGATAGCAAAGCACCCCCTGGTGGTGAGAGGAAGTTGATGTAGAATAAATGTGATATTTAATAAAAAGTCGTTCCCACCCCACCCCCTTTATCTTGCCATTTTCGCTAATTATTACAAATATACAAATGTTTCTTAATTACATCTAATGTCCCGATCTGATAATGGGGTTTCCCTATCTACCTATCCTAATCCGCTTTTCCCTATCATAATAGAAAAAAGCATATTTTATCAAAGAATCGCTGGCAAACGCAAATTTCGTCAAAGGTTCGCAAGAAAAACATGAATTTTATCAAATAATCGCTGAAAAAACATGAATTTCGTAAAAGGATTGCTAAAAAAACATGAATCTCGTCAAAAGGCAGCAGAGAAAACACAAATATTGTCAAACGATCATTAAAAAAGCAAATTTCATCAAAGGATCATGGAAAATGCGAATTTCATCAAAGGATTGCGGAGAAAACGCAAATTTTGCCAAAGGATCACAGGAAAAATGTGAATTTCGTCAAAGGATCGCTGAAAAAAAAAAAAAAAAAAAAAACACGAATTACGTCGTAGGATCACTGAAAAAACATGAATCTCGACATAAGTATGTGGAAAAACACGAATTTCGTTAAAGGATCACAAAAAAAGCAAATTTCGTCAAATGATTGTAGGAAAAACTTGAATTTCATCGAAGGATCGCAGAAAAAATACGAAATTCATCAAAGGATTGTGGAAAAAATGCAGATTTTGTGAAAGGTTCACAGAAAAAACTTTCGTGAAAGGGTCGCGGGAAAAATGCAACTGTCTTTATTAAAAACAGCACACACACAAACCTCTACACAAACAAACCTATTCTGTCTTCCACAATTTAATTTGTAAATATGAAGTTAAAAAAAAAAAAATCCCTGTTTTCTCACATATTATGAGTTTTATCAGCAAGTTAAAACATTAAGTAAATATGAATGATTTGCGGAGCTGTTTCTATCAAAAATTCAATCACATCGCCCAAAAACCCTCAACAAAAATAATTATAAAGAGTGCGATGACAACATAAATTTGCATGTCCGTTCTTGGGCGATTCTTATAAAACACAAAATTTGTCACAAATGGTGATTTTTTTACATGCTTACAAATTAAAATGGTTTATAATTATTTAAAAAAAAAAACTCGGCCAGAAATAACATTGATTTTACATTTTTAAAGACTTATTCTTTATAATTATTTTGAAACAGCTCCACAAATCATTCATATTTATTTATTGTTTTACTTTCTGATGAAACTCATAATGTGAGAAAACGGAAAATCACAAAATTGATCAATCAATAGTTGATAACCAGGGGGGGAAGGGGGGGGGCGCTTTCACGGTATTAGAATTGTATTATATGATATTTATGGATGGTGGTGGTGGTGGTGGTTGGATGCTACCGGCCGATCGTCGCAAAGTATGCATTCTATAAAGTGACAAAAGAAACAAATTTGGAAAAAAAAAATACGTTCTCAGGTGATTAAGATTTAATAATTATTTACTGAATGTTTTCATTTTATTCAAAGTAAAGTTCAAGAAAAACATTAGATTCTTGGACGACTAAAAAAGTTCTTAAATCATAAACATCACTCAAAAACGCCCCAACAAAAAAATCATGAATATATAGAAACAGCTCAGAAAATCTGTTTCATTAAGAATATTTTTCTTGGGCGACTAAAAAAGTTCTTAAATGAAACTTCTTAAATGGAGTTAAAAATGGTTCTTAAATGGAGTTCAATAACAAATCTTAATGAGAACATACATCTTAACAATTTATCGCATGTTATGAATTCATCAATCTCGGGAACTAAAAATGTAGTCCAAAACAATTACAGGAAAAAAATTGTAAACAATAAATTACTCAAAAATTTAATGTAAATTGTTTGTTTCCATCAAAAATATTTAATTTGTAAGTATGAGGTAAAAAAAAAATCACAATGGATTCCTAACCGCCCAAGAACTCAAATTATTTACTGAATATTTTCATACTAAAAATGCTAAAAAAATGAAACAAACTAACTAAAAATACAGTCAAAAACAGTTTTTTAAAATATTATAAGCGTTGCACAAATTATTTACTGAATATTTTCCTACTAAAAATGTTAAAAAATGAAACAAACTAACTAAAAATACAGTCAAGAATAGTTTTTTTAAATATTATAAGCGTTGCAGATACATTAAGATATACTTTCTGTTCAGTGAAGTGTAAGATGAAATAGGCCTAAACCCCAGTGACAAAACTAACTATCGGGAACTTAATATGATATATATTGCATATTTCAAACTATTTTTGAAATATTATTAGCGTTGCAGACACACGAAGACAGTTCTGTCACTGGGTTTAGGCCAATTTCATCTTACACTTCACTGAACAGAAAGTAAATAAATCGTCGCTGGTAGCTAGATCCATAGAGTAATGGAATATCTTTAATCTGTGGCTAGATCCTGGATGCTGCACCTGCTCTCATTGGCTGGCTGCTTCATTGCCACGGATGGTGTTGCCGAGGCTATTTCATGGGAGGAGCTTGAAATAGCCTCAAACCCAAAATTCCATATACACGTTTTAATTTTTTTTTTTAAATCTAAATTAAAATTTAAAAATCCGACCATGAGGTATACTGTCCGGTGATAACATCTGCACATGACAAAAATTTCTGAGTCCTAGGTGGTATAATTACGGAGAAATCCGCGGGCAGACAGACAGACACTTACTCTTTTATAGAGATAGAGAAGATATAACCATATTTTGGTACTTATAGGAGGACTTTTATCACTATTTTTTATGATTGCTATCAAGTTGCTAAAGTTCTTTGCTAACTTTCCATTTTTGAGCTAGTAAAGCATAATAAAATTAACAAAACATCATAAAGAGTTTATTAGTTACCCAGTGTAACAATATTTTTAAGTGTAGAAAGCTATGGTTATGTAGAAATTTGAAGTAAAATTATAAGTAAATAAACAAAGGGATGTCTAAGTCAAGCAAAACAAGACTGGTAAAGGCTGGCAAACGTGCAGGAGAGCAATTAGCGGTAGAAGAGTAAGGTCCTTGTGTATAGGTCACAGAAAACAATCATCTTGATATGTGCAACACAAAATGATGCACTGTAATGGGCAGCTGAAACAAAGTACAGTTTTGTGCAGAGTGCAATATTTTGGTCTAAATGCTAGAATTCCATAAAAAAAACATTACAAATCCAAATAACATGACCCTACTATTTCTCTGTCTAGTAAACATGTCTTTTAGCTCAGTTTAATATTTTCAACCTTTATTTGATTTTTAATTTGTTTTTCATGAAATTCTAGCATTTAGACCAAAATACTGAATTTTCTACAGAATTGCACTTTGATTAAACTCCAGATTTCAGTGCATCATTTGATGTTGCATTCACCATGATGATGCTTTCTGTGACCTATACACAGGGACTTTACTCTTCTACCGCCAATTGCCTTCCTCCTCCTGAACATTTCCTTGATTTACCAGTCATGTTTTGTTTGACTTAGACATCCCTTTGTTAATGTACTTCTAATTTTAATTCAAATTTCTTTGTAACTATAACTTTCTAGTCTACACTTAAAAATATTGTTACACATTGATTTCTGGGTAACTAATCAACTCTTTATGATGTTTTGTTAATTTTATTATGCTTTACTAGCTCAAAAATTGAAAGGTGGCAAATAACTTTAGCAACTTGATAGCAATCATAAAAAATAGCGATAAAATTCTTCCTATAAGTACCAAAAATATGGCATATATATTTTTTTTGAAATCCTACCCTAGCTTTGATTGACACATTAAACAAATAAAATGAGATCTGTCTCTCACTCCAAACATTCATATGCATTAGCTACATTCAAGAAAAAGAAAAACCATTATCAACCTAACCAAATTTTACAGCCCTTTTTCTAATTATTTGGCTATAACGTTTGATAAATTAATTAGAATTGAACAAATTGTATTGCATGATATTTTCAATTAAATTATTTTACCAGTGGTATATAGCTTTTATGGTATAACTAAAAAATATTGGGTGTTATGAGCCATCAAACTTCAAAAAAGCATTTTTCCCAAAAGGTTTCCACAATTTTCGCCACTACTGTATATGCAGCTAGATAAGAGATTAATTGGCAATTTCAGCTGTTATGTGACATGTTTTGTTATTCTAAAATCATCACATTTCTGGAGGATTCAGAATGGAGATTGAAAAATATTCCGAATTTTTTTGAAGGGTCCTATGTTTTAATGTGAAAAAATTGTATATGATCCTTTAAAGGATTCAAGTTCTTCCTAAACTGCTTACAGATCATATTTTCTATGTTAACATTTTCATAGGAGACACTGAACATGAAAAAACATAAAGAAAAAATATCAGAATGCAGCCATAATAATATTTTGAATAGAATATATTATTCTATAAATTAAATTCCAATTTTTCCAATTTGGAAAAATTGAAAAATACCCCTTCGGAAAAAAACCAGTTTTTTTTCCCCAAAATTTCCATTTTTTTTCCAAAGCATTACCATCTCTAGTACCAGCAATAAAAAAATAATTCAAAGAGCAATTGTAAATGTTGGATAAATCGTTATCAAGTCGTAAATCAATAAGTTGAATATCTGACATACATATATGATTTTTAAATTAGAAATAATGGACTATTTTTCACAATGTTTTCATATAAATCATGTGCATCAATGTCAATTGGATTTCCATGTATTAATTTCATCTGTTGTAACTTCTTATAACAAGAAAATAAATATTCTTTATTTAATGAAATACTTAATAAATATAGAAATTGAAATTACTTTTCATACTTAAAAAAAAAAAAAAAAAATCATGCAAAAAAGCTATTGTTTGATCTATTATACAAAAAAATCACTTTAAGTGATATTTCAAGATGAACTATATTTTCGTCTTCATGTTTGTAATCAAATTGTGTTGTCTTTTTATGTAGCCCAATGGTCTACTAAAAAATGCAGATTTTGCTCAAATTTTTTCTGTAATTAATTTTGAATTTTATACAGAACTACTTTTTTGAACTGCTGCATATTTTAAAGGGGGCCATTTAAGATTGACTCATTAGTTCATAGAGTTATTCTAATATTTAACATTGGCTAAAAACAGAATAGAAAAAACATAATGTAATTTAATTTTTAAAAGGTTAAAGAAATCTAGAAAGCATTGAATTAATATAAAGATTACAATTATCAGATGAAAAATTTTAGAATATCAAATAAATATAATTTTAACATTCTTTACAGAGTACAAAACTTCTGAAAAACTATCCAAGCTTCTAAATACTAATGGATAGGAAATACACAAAATACCTGTGTAATAATTAACAGGTTCTATAGAAACTACCATTTGTACAGGGGCTTGAAAAAAAAATCTTGCCTACGGCACATAATCTCTGATACAGAGGCTTTTTTACATTGAGCAAAAAAAAAAAACGCAGTGTTAACCTTCAATCACAGGCAAAAGCAGAAAAACTACAAAGTTATAAGTTATTTTCTTCTGACAGAGTGGCTGTCTGATTAGGCCATGTCGAGAAAAACTTCCTATTTCCTGTGGTTGGTTTTTCTATATTACTCTACATATGAATTTCCAAGCGAAAAGATACAAAACTAACAAAAGCCATTAAAGCTTCCCCATCCAATTACCACAGTAATAGCCCGAGTTCTAGTAGGTACTTGATAAAAGCTGAAAGTTAGTACTATAGTATTTATACCTTACCTCATTATGAAATCATTGATCTGCCAGTTAACTGGTGGTAGATTTCGCAGCTTGAAAATTTTTAATTCGAAAAAAAAAAGGGGTTCTTGATAAAAGCTACAATTTATATACATATTTTTTTTTTAAATATAAAAGGCAGACGAAATTGGCAGTACTAAAAACATGGCTGATATCTTTAAAGTTATTAAAAAAATAATTGAAAAAAAAAAAAAAAGTTTAGTTTCAGTTACACAAAAGAAAATTATTTAAAAAATGTTTTTATTATTATTAAAAAATCAGTTTTTAGTTTAAAAAAAAAAAATGGAAAATCACAAAGAAAATGAGAGTGCCCTTCAACGAAGAAGGTGAGAACTAAAATAAATGGGGGAAAATATGCTTAATCAATTATGTAAGACACAAGTAGAACTACCAAAAGGAAAGCAGATACCAGAAAAATAATAGAAAGGGATAGAAAGAGAGTCTCACATCGAGAAAATTTGGAACTAAAACAAAACGGAGGAGGAAATGATTACAAATACAATGGTGAAAGTTACATAAAAATCAGATAATTAGAATACAAGAAAATTATGTGTATAGTAACAAAATTACCACATGGTGGTAGGAGCAAAAATTGCTAAAGCTTATGAAAAATGTTCGAATGAAACAGAAATTTAGAAAAAGATACGACATAGGCCAAGGAGCCTAAAAAAGGTAAAAATCCAGAATAGAAAACCAATATAAAGAGGAGAAAAATTGAAATTGCCTGGTAAAAGCCTGTGGGGAAAATATATATTTCCCAATTGGTAGAGCCCTGCTCTGACAAATAAAACAATAAAAAATTCCATTTTTCTACGTTTAAAACATACAGAGTTATGATACTTTGAATTTTATGAAATTTTGGAGTTTTCCAGCACTAAACATATTTTTTTCTTTTGTAGAAAAATGGAATTTTTTACAGCTTTATTTGTCAGAGCATGGAGACTTTTTTTTTTTAAATATAGCTAATAGGATCCAGACCATATAAAAATATTAAAAGTGTAACTTTTTGAAAAATAATGGCAGGATTATTTTATTAACATCATCTTAACTCCTATCTAATTTTGAATACTTTTGCAATTTACATTCCTTACGTATCTCCAACAAATAAAAAATTAAAGCATGTTTCCATCTTTTTGAGATGCCCTTTATATCCAATTATAAAAAAAAAAAAAAGTGAATGTATAAACTAGCACATTAGAAAACAATTAAGATTATAATTAAATTTACCTAAAGTTCTAGAAATACCTCGTCTGGATTCAGTATTCCTTCCATTAGCTGTAGTTGAAAATACAACACTGATTTCTTCATCAGTTCTACCTGCACTTCGACTAGTTTCATTATTTCTTCCAAAAGAATCAGCAGAAAATCCAATACTAATTTCATCTTCTGCTCTACCTGTACCTCTTATTGATTCATTATTCCTCCCATATGGCCCACTTGAAAATACAACGCTAATTTCATCATCAGTACTACCATCATCATATAATCTATCTTTGCAGTTTAATGTACATGATATTGAGCGGCTATTATGTGGAAATGTGGTATTGATAGTTAAGCCACCAAGAGATTCTGTGCTTGCTTCAGTATCAGAATAAGAATTAGCAGTAAAGTATTCATTCTCACTTTCTTCAGCATCAAATACATCAGGATATCTGGCAGCATAACTGGGAATTTGTTTTTGGGTACGAGAAGCACTAACAGATCTACCACGACACTTGCTATCTTCTTCATGCTGATAGCGATTACTTCTAGGATGGGGAGATCCAGATCTTCTTCCTCCCCTTTCACTACCAGTAATTCTTCTTCCTCGAACAGGACCACTTATATTATTACTGTTTGTAAAGACATTTGATGATAAGCTAGATGTCATATTCATCCTTGGACTTCTACGAAATCTACTACTTCTGTGTGGTACATTTTTACGTTGAAAATCGGTAGAAAGGAACGGTCGATCACATCCTTCAGCACCATCTACTCTATTAGATGGTGAACAAAAAGTCTTTTTGGAAAATTTTTGATTAGACCTAAACAGTTTACGCTGTCTAGAATGGTGACCGATATTTTTATCAAAACCATCACCATAGAAACAAGAATGATCAATGAAACCATTAGATGATGTTGCAATATGCTCAGTTTTTGTACTGCTTTGTCTAAAATCTTCACTATCAGATGATGAAAAAACTAAAGGTCTAGAACGATATGCTGTGGTAGAATCTTCTTCAGATTCATCACTATCAAGCAATTTTTTATTCAATTTACGTGTAAATAATTTTTTAGAATAATAATTATGATCAGCACTAGAATCTTGTCGTCCACCTTTTAAAGCACCATTTTGTAAAACAAGTTTTGATTCATCCTCACTACTACTATCAAATAATTTCTTTAAGTAACTTGTAGATGGTTTAGTTTCGAAATTTTGTACTTGTTTAGAAGTAGAAGATGAAAGATTATTACATTTTGAACTCTCACCACAGTCTAATTTAGCACGTCTATTAACTTTGGTAGGAATTTCGAAATCGGAATCATCTTCATCTGCCATATTGCTTATTTGTTTTCCATCCTTTTTATCTGGAAACAAATCTGGTGAGGTTCTAGATTGTAAATATAAAGACTCGGGAAACAAAGGACGTTCAGAATCAAGATGATTGCGATTGGGTTTCTTTTTAAGTTCTTTCCAATCAGGTGTTCTATGAAATCTGTCACTTAAACATGTGCGTTTTGGATTTGCTAATTGCTCTGTATTTTTATCTCCATTTTGCCTCTTCTTATTATGATAAATATCAGGACTGAAAAATGAAAGAAAAATACATTAAAAAAAATAAACATCAAAATTATCAATAAATTGTCATTCTATTCACTTATTTCTAATAAATCATAATACTTTTTAAAGCTTGTTTGTATCTAAAGAATACTCGCATTTTACAAAATATATTGTCATTGTTTTCCTTTAAAACAAAAATAATAAAATCTGTAATAATAATAAAAATAACAATTGTTCTTTGAATTATAAATTTTTTTCACAGGCAAAAAGGTTAAGCATGAGAACAATCCAAAAATCAGAAAATAATAAAATATGGGTAAAAAAAATATGTGCTTTTATTATTTAAGGGAGGGGGGGGGGGACACCTCTGCGAAATCACACTGGTTTCCTGTACAAAAAATGTTTGTCTTGACCACATTATCTCCCCTGAAAGTTTGTTCCAAGATTTTAGGAACAACCTGTATGTTTCTAACTTTTGAAAATGATTGTCCACTCCACACATTGCTTTCTGTTGCATTTAACCCTCTGAGCGTTTTGAAAAAGGGTAAAATTGTAGTGTTGTTTTCTCTGCATTTTATTTTAAATGCTAAAAAAATATGATTCTTTGAGCATTATAAATAAAACTTAATTGCAGATATAAATGCAACCCTTGAGAGTATTAATCATTCTTCAATGTTTTGAAAATTCATTAAATCTTTATATTATCTATTATCTATTGAATTATATTATCTTAAACATTGCATATATTGCAGTGAAACCTGAAGCTTAGTGAACGGAATATTACGTTCCACACGCTTAGAGGGTTAAAATCGTCCTTGCTAATTCACAAGGAGCAGGAAAGTTATTCTTGCTGAGTAGCTACTATTTGAACAGTTTGTATTATTATTACTTTTTTTTTTTTACTTTAGTCGCTTCTTGACAAATAAACACTACTATATGACTGGAAAATTACCTAATTCCTTCAAAATTTCTGTTAGATTTAAAAATATTTATTTAAAATATAAGAAAATTTTATTTGTTTTGATTCATAGGACATGAAATTTAAAGTTTTATTAATGTAAAAAGTTTTAAGATTATCCTCTTCTTAAGTAATAACTCAAATCATAGATTTTTGTGTGTGTGTGTAAAGCTTTTGTTCATCAAAATAGAAGCATGTGTCATAATGAACAGAGGAAAGTATTTTCAACTAGGTAAATTATATTCAAATGGTTGGAGTATCATAGTTGAGATATTATTAGCTCGGATGAATGAAATTAGTGCTACAGTTCGCAGCCTTGACCAACAAGTAAGAGTGAAACATGCCAGCCAGGATATTGTCGGAATAGCTCAGTAGGAAGAGCGTTGGCCCGGCAAGCCAAAGTACCCAGGTTCAAGTCCTGATCACGGCACTTTTTACTCTGTTAGAATATATCTCAACTACGATACTCCAACCATTTAAATAGAAGTATGTGTTAAATATTATATAAAATTGTTTTAAAATTTAACTTTTTAATACCTTTAAACTCTGAAATATAGGAGTATTCAGCCGAATAGTCACAAATAGTCACTATTCGCCTAGCCGAATATTCGGTATACATGTGTGCAGAATATTTGGTATTCTATTGAAAAAGAAAAATCTAAAACAAGACAAGGGCTTGACAAATGCAGCCACCAGGTCGCCACTGGCGACAAGGTTATTTAATCTGGCAGATTTTTTCTTCTTTTGTACAAAATTTGATTTAAGAAATAAGCATAAATGGCATTTTTTCTCTTCTCCAACTCATACTTGAGTGCGGCAAGCAGTGATCTTTCTCTTCTCTCGTACTTTTAATGGAAGAACCAAGTTTAAATCATTTTCCATCTCATGCACACAAAACACCATTCTTTTCCACTCTAGCCAGCTAGAGTTATCATGTAATTAGAATGAGGGAGGTTTCAATGAAACAGTAAGAAATAGTGTCAATCCAGCTTATGTGGAATCTAAAATTGGATGCAATGTTAAAAAATTCTCAAGTTCAAGTTCCAAAACAGATTTTTGTGTTCATAATTAAAAGAGATTAATCTATCACATTCATTTTAAAGAATAATAACATGTACAAGTGATTATAAGTAATTCATTTGAAGTAAATACAGTGAACTTCTGTTAAGACGGCCCCGTTTAAGATAGATTTCTCGCTATTATGTACAAAAACAAAATCCCCGGTTAAGGTCTATAGGAAGTGCAAGTAACAGACATCATTTAATAATACCAGTTTAAGAGTTCATTCGTTAAGATGGACAAATATTCGTCAGGACAACGAAATCCCAAAATTTTTTCTATTCTATTTTTAAGATGAAAGGAGTAGAAACTTCACTTCTGATGTTACGGAGCAGCCGTGATGTCGTCACTTGCTCTCTGATAGTGCATCGATTGGCTAATAAGGGGGAAAATGAAAGGGTTTCAGTTCACGTTTTATCTCGCCCGCGCTATTCTAAAACTCGTGTTCAGGTGTGTGACATTACCAACGGTCGGAAGATTTCTTTCATTCAGTGCCTAATGTGGGAAGAAAAAATTTCTAGTCTCAGACTTTATTCTTCGCTTTAAACCAGTATGACTTTTTCTGTTTCTGTAATGGCTGCAGCTTCAAGTAAAAAAACTGCATTAACTTTATTGGATAAAGTAAAAATAATCCAAAAACTTGAAAAGGGATCTGAACAAATCGATGTGGTGAAAGAGCTTGGACTTAAACATTCAACTGTGAACTCAGTATGGCTGAAACTTAAAGCAATAATGGATACTTTTGAATCGAGAGATAAATAATGGGTTCTCGAAAGAAAATTCCAGGATCAGGCTACCCAGAACTGGAAGCTGCATTGTTGAAATGGTTTAAACAAATGTTTTCTGAGAACATTGCAATTAATGGTCCACTTCTTAAAGCAAAGGCATTGAATCTGGCCAAATTGCTGAATATTGAATCCTTCAGCGCAAGTGAGGGATGGCTAATTCGATTCAAGAATTGACATGGTCTAATTTTTAAAACAGTGAGTGATGAAGCTGGAAATGCACCAGAAGAAAAAATAAAAGAGTGGAAAGTGAATTTGCCATGCCTTCTCAAGGGCTACAATGCTAAAAATGTATTCAACATTGATGAAACCGGACTTTTTTTTATAAAGCTCGGTCTTCTCAAATTTTACACTTCAGACAAGAAAATAGCACAGGTGGAAAATATTCAAGATTATGCATTATTGTTCTAGTAGGGGCTACCATGGATGGGTCGGAAAAACTGCCTCTCCTTGTTGTCGGAAATTCTAAAAATCCCTGATGTTTTAAGGGGGTTAAAAGTTATCCTACAAAATATGAAGCCAATTATAAGTCATGGATGACCATGCAATTCTTTAAAAAGTATATCAGGGAGTTAAACAGGCGTTTCTCTAAAGAAAAACAGACAAGTTCTGATATTTATAGATAACTGCCTGGCTCATCCTACAGAAATACCTGAACTGAAATGCATAAAAATTCTTTTTTTTCCCTGCCAATCGTACCAGCATGTTGCAACCAATGGACCAGGGCATCATAAAATCATTAAAAGTGCACTATCGTCGAATGCTCCTGGCACATTTGATGAGCTCCATTGAAACTGACAAATTCTGATGTCAACGAGTTCAACGATGTTCAACGAGCCTGGACTCTTGTTTCATCGACTACAATTTCAAATTGCTTCAGACAAGCAGGTTTTGTGAACAGAGCTGAAGCTTCAGAATCGTCAGACGAGATTACTCACGATATTGACGAACTTCAGACATTGCTTAATGATGCAGCATCGTATGCTGCAAACATTTTTTAATTTACCATCAAAATTGCGAGTAAACAACAATTTAGAAAAATTTAGATAAAATAATATAGATTATAATTTAGATAAAAGTTTTGTAAGGGAAAAAAAAAAATTCATTTTTTACCCTGAGTGAAATTTTTTTTCTAAAAAATAATTTTGAAAAGTAAATTTTGGGGCCCCTTTGTATTTCTTTGGGAAATTCATATTACCCCCTCCTCCCCTAGAATACAAAGTTTAAAATTTGTAAAACTTTTATTTAAAGAAATCTTTTGTGCTATTTGTAGCTCTCTAGTAAAAATAGATAATTTGTCACCTACGTTTTCTCTCTACTCCAAAAATGCCCCCCCCCCCCACACACAATATTTAAAATATTTAAAACTATTTTTTTTTAAAAATCTGCTGTATTTGTTTATTTTTAGTAACAATTAATGAATAATCAATCATCTAAATTACCCTCCTTTCTCCCAAAAGTTCCATTTCCCCCACTGCCCCCCCCCCCCCCAATCAGCAAATACTTTAAAATCTTTAATATATATTTGTTCAAACGCTGTTCTATTTCTTATTTTATAGTAAGGTAACTCATCTCATCTACATCATTTCATATAAATATCACTCATCCAAAATAATTACTCCCTTTGAAATTTTTGCTCTGTCCTTTTCTGCAAGGGAGGGTGGTGGATTTCTAAATAAGAGAGAGGAAAGCAACAATCTTCATCTTTTTTGCAGTTAGGCTATTTTCCCCTGAATCATGTGTATATTTTATGTTTTGAAATAAATATGTTCTGAAAAATAACTCCCCTCCCAATAACAAGATATCAGCTGTGAGAACAGTCAAACTACAAAAAAGACTGAAATTTTCTCTCTGCCTTCCTCCCTCCATGTATAGAAATTCACCCCTTTTCTGGGGACAGAGAATTAAAATTTAAGGGAAGAGTTAGTTACATGATCATTTATTTATTGTTGCTACAAATACAAAGTAACAATAAAGCATAAAAATCTTTAAAAAAAAAATAATTTTAAAGTTTGTGTACTGGAGGGGGAGGGTAAGGCAGAAGCAGAATTTGTTTGCGTGGGGGGAGGAGCAAATTAGATAATTATTTAATTATTGTTGCAAAAAAGTTATAAATAGAGGGGAGGATTAAAGTCTGTAATTGTGGGGGGGGGGGGGGGGGCAAAGAAAATAAAGAAGACTTTTTTAGGGAGGAGAGAGGAATAATTTAGATCATTATTTAAATATTGTTACAAAAAAATCACAAATAGAGCAGAAAAAAAAATAAGAATTTTAAAGATTTAAAATTTAATGAGATGCATTTGCAGGGGGGAAGGTCTTCATGAGATGAGGTTGGGGGGGGGGGGCAGAGGATGAAAAGTAGAGATTTTAGGAGGAGGGGTTAATTTAGGTGGTAGATTAGGTTCATGAATTGTTAATATAGAGTATTAAATAAGTCTGAAAAGAAATTTAAAATTAAACAGTTATAAAGGTTAAACTATGGGGTTTTGGTACCAGAGGAGGGGGGGGGGGGGCAAAGGGAGAAGAGGTAATTTTGAGGGGGATTTAGATGATTGATTATTTATTGTTACAATAAAATAACAAAATAATTTTTTTTTTTTAATTTTCTTTTTTTTTGGGGGAGGGGCGGGATTTTAGGGGTGATTTAGATTTTATTTATTTATTTTTGAGTGAAAATCTGACGAAATACAGAAGATTCTCACCTCTTTTTACTTCTAAATTAATGATAATAACATGTTTTGAAATGATTTTTTTAAAATCTGGATTATGAGCCCTCCTCCCACATTTAACCCTTTTTGGTTTTGAAAAAGGGAGGCTTACAATCAGATTTTACAGTATTATTTTTTCTCCATTAATTCATAAAAAAACTTTTGTATTTTTTAAAAATCAATAATGGGGAGGAAGGGTAAATATTTTTCACTGGCGACTAGAATTTCTTGCTGGCTACATGATTTTATCAAATTTGTAATGCCCTGTAATTGATTAATAATTTTTTTTAGACAAATTTTTTTAATTAATTTAATTTTTCAAAATTTCCTTTAAACTCTGTCATAAATTGTCTTTAAAAGCATTACAAATTTTAAAACTTTTTAAAATTATTAATAAAGGATTGACAGTTTTTTTAAATCATCCTATTAATTGTATACATCCTGTTACAAAACAAATCCTGAAAACATCTCTAAAACACAAAAATAAAACCCAAAAACTCTGATAAAACACCAAAACTCTGATCAATTAAAAAAAAAAAAAAAAAAAAAAAATCCCTGACGGCTCAGCCTACAGGCACAGGTAGATTTCGAAGATGCAGACCGTGGGACGCCTGTTGGTCCTATAAAAAACATGTCAATATAAAGGTTTTAGATAATATTAAGAGGATTTATAATAAATTTAAGCGGATTTGAAATCTTGGGAATTGACGAAGTTATGGATTTTTTTCTTCTAAAACCCCCCTTCCACCCCCTCTTAAGGCAATTTTTAATTATATCAAAAATCTGTCACACATAAATTTTCGGCCCTTCTCCTAGAAGTAATAATAACTTCAAACGGATTTGATACGTATCATAATTAAGAAATTATGGGGGGTTTTCTGTTTTCACAAAAAGTCCCCCCCCCCCCCCCTGGTTCGATTTTGCCCATTAACGAACTTGACCGAGATTTTATGCCCCTTGATTTTATGTATCAGTTTCGAAAAGATGCAGAAGTTGGAACCACCTACTTCGAAAAATAACTTGTTTGCAGGCGGAGCCGGCAGGGATTTTTTTGTTTTTAATTTTTTTTTTGCTATAACGGTTGGTCCTATAAAAAACTTGTCAATATAAAAGTTTTAGATAATATTAAGAGGATTTATAATAAATTTAAGCGGATTTGAAATCTTGGGAATTGACGAAATTATGAATTTTTTTCTTCTAAATCCCCCTTTTCCTACCCCCCCCCTTAAGGCAATTTTTAATTATATCAAAAATCTGTCATACATAAGTTTTTGGCCCTGTTCCTAGAAGTAATAATAACTTTAAACGGATTCGATACGTATCATAATTAAGAAATTATGGGTTTTTTTTTCTGTTTTCACAAAAAGCCCCCCCATCCCCCCCTTGGTTCGATTTTGCCCTTTAACGAACTTGACCGAGATTTTAAGCCCCTTGATTTTATGTATCAGTTTCGAAAAGATGCTGGAGTTGGAACCGCTTACTTCGAAAAATAACTTGTTTGCAGGCGGAGCCGGCAGGGATTTTTTTTGTTTTTAATTTTTTTTTTGCTATAACGGTTAGTCCTATAAAAAACTTGTCAATATAAAAGTTTTAGATAATACTAAGAGGATTAATAATAAATTTACGCGGATTTGATATCTTGGGAATTGACGAAGCTATGATTTTTTTTCTTCTAAAATCCCCCTTTTTTCCCCCCCTATATACAAAGCCTTCACAGTGAATTGTACTGGCCGATCCCGTAGTCCGACTTCCTACTTCAACAATACGCGTTTTCGCGAGCTTGCGTACGCTCACAGATTGAAGTTGGAACTTTAATTCATTCGTGAAAGTTGAATTTAGAATTATTTCCCATAACTTTTTTTAAACATTTCAACAGGATGAGTGTTTTTCTCCATTCAATTACAAATTGAATAAAATCCAATGTCTCCAATATTTATTGAATATTTCTTTTTAATAATTAACATATCCCAATACAAAAATTTTGTAATTTAAATAAATTACGATAAATATCAAAAACTACTAAAATGTAATTCATTTATTCCATTTGAATAAAATTATTGTTAATGTAATCAAGTTCTTTATTTAAATCAGATATTTTAAATTACAGTTGTTCACCCCCCCCCCCTCCCCTTGAGAACCAAATTTTCTTTCTAGCTTTACATGTATACATTTACTATTTACAATATAAAGATTATTTTTCAATAGATTTGAAGCCTCGTTACTAATATATATATAAAGGGGTGGGGTGGGGAGGTCACTGATAAACAAAAAAGACATGAAGAGGTACTTAATGCTTAAAAAATATACTAAAAGGGAAATTTTAATTTAGAAATACAAAAGTTTCTTTACTTTATTGAAATCACTATTTTAAAAGAATAAAATATAAGAATAATCTGTATTGAAAAATTTAAATTTATTAGGAAATATTTTCTGTAAAAATCTGAAGCACAACTATAACATTTCAATTTTTCTATAAAAATTGCTAAAAACTGCAATTTTAATAATTACTAGTTTTCAAACAGCAGCTAAATTCTTTTACACTGCTCAAAAAAATTAAAGGATATTGCAGTTTTAGGTGGATTTTGTATCTGGGAAACTTTTTAGCTGATTGATACATGGTCGACAGACATAGTAGGTTATATGAGAATAAATTACACATGTTTGGCAGAAAAAAATGCATTTTATTGCGCATTTGTGTACAAAAGGAAAAAAACACAATGTGTGTATATGAGACAAAAAGAATAAGAAAAGGTGTTTTCTTCAAAGAAAATCATTTTCAGTAGGGGGTATGGTTTCCACGGGCGGCCAGCAACATTGAACACCTTTGAGGCATGGACTCAATGAGGCTATTAATGACGAGTTGGGGTATTCTGCCCCACTCTTCCAGAAGAGCTCTTTCCAGTTCTTGGAGAGTTTGTGGAGGTTGTTGGCGGCCAGAAACTCGTCTTCCTAGAGCGTCCCAAACGTCCTCGATTGGATTCATGTCTGGAGAACACGCTGGCCATTCCATTCGAACGATTCCTTCCTCGAAAAGGAAATCCTCCACCAGGTTTGCACGATGTGGCCTGCAGTTATCGTCCATTAAAATGAAGTTATCTCTGATTGCTGCAGCGTAAGGGACTACAATAGGTCTGAGGATCTCATTCCTATATCGGCGACCAGTCAGAGCTCCATCTCGAATGATGTAGAGGTCAGTGCGCCCGTCAATGGAGATGCCACCATACACCAACACTCCTCCACCGCCAAATCTGACACTTTCGTGCACGAACGCAGGATTATTCCTACTGCCACAGTCCCTCCAGATGAAAATATGCCTATTATCCGGATGCACAGAAAAACGGGACTCGTCAGAAAACAGAATATTGCTCCATTCATTTCTCCTCCAGTTGACATGCTCGGTTGCCCACTCCCTGCGGTCGCGACGATGCCTTGATGTTAATCTAACACATACCATCGGTCGGCGAGCATACAGACCTACAGCATGGAGCCGGTTTCGGACAGTCTGAGTTGAAATCGTGGTGCCTGTAGCCGAGCGAAGGTGTTGTTGGAGAAGAGTAGCGTTCATGTTTCGGTGACTCCGAGCTGTTAACGCTAAATACCGATCTTCATTGGGCGTTGTTGCCCGTCTACGACCTTGCCCTGGTCTTCGGCCTGCACATCCACTCTCCAAAAAACGGTTCCAGATCCTGGAAATGACACTTTGTGACACTCCAATGGCTTGCGCTACTTCGGCTTGAGTTTGGCCCCCTTCTAACCTACCAACAATTCTCCAAGCTTCTGAATCTGTCAAATGACTTCGCTGAGACATCGTACTCATCGAAACAAAGCAATCACTGAATGCCGATCATCCTTGTCTTCATTCTCTTTTATCCAGTTGAAAGTCAAATTTCATTCGCTGCCGCTGAAGCGACGTTTTTGACGTCGAACTCAAAATTTGCATACTCCACAGTTTGAAAACCAGAAAAATTTATATTTGTGATTCTCTTCTTCTATTTTCGGCAAAAAAAATTTCGTTTATATCTTTATTTTATATAAAACTTCAAATATCCTTTAATTGTTTTGAGCAGTGTATATGGCTGAAATTTGATGGCCTAGAAATAAAAATATAGTGTTGAAAATGTACTAATAAAAAATATGCTGTGTGAGATAGTTTCTTTTTTTTTTTTTTCACTCCTTCAAATGCAAGAAAAAAATTACAGTGTTTTTTGTATAATAGTTTTTCAAGGGTATCCATGGCTTTCCTTTTAACCTAATATCTTATTTCAGAACTCTTTTAAACATTAATTTAGCAAATTTTTGCTTTTAATAGATTTTTGTTATCCTGAAAAATTTCTTTTACAGGCTATAAAATAAGAACTTTCTTCTTGTGGTACCTTTAGAGCAATTTTAAGTTTTTCAATTTACATAAGTTACTAAAAATATTAAGAAGTTATAATTTTACTCGATTTGTTGTATTAAACCCATATTATTCCATTTGATTCAGGTTATTTTGTATATAGTCAAGTTCTTTATCTTAATTTTCTTTGTTCATTTAAATCATTCTTTTTTATTGAAATTATTTTTTTTCTAAGAATTAAATTTTCTTTCTATCTTTCTTTATTTTTTCATCTAAACTGTATGCAGGTTTGTCAACAGATTTGAAGTAAACCTGGTATAAAAAATAATAACAATAATAATAATACTTTGGACAAACGTAAAAGGTACCAAGCGGATACTAATTGTTTAAAAAATATACTAAAAAATGCTCAATATACAAAATTTTATAAAAGGCAATAAATGTGATGTAATTTAGAAAGAGGAAAAAAAATCTGTATTAAAGAATTAAATATATTTACATGATCAAATATATTTAGAAAAAAATTTTGAAGCTTAATTATAACAATACTGTAATATTTTCTATAAAATATGCTAAAATTTGCAATTTTAATTATTATTTAAAGTAGCATTCAAACACTGGAGCTAAATTTTTTAACATGACTGAAATTTGATGATCTAGAAATAAAAATCAGGGGTCTGTTTCTCACAGTGTCCTGTTTTTATGAAATTGTGGGTTTTTTTTTTTTATATTTGTGAAAATTCGAGTTATAATTTTGTAAATTTTGAAATTATCGTTATATACAGGTTTCTGTATATCCTTTACAAATGAAAAAGCTAAGTAATATGTTCTGTGATCAGTTCAGTTGTTTTGTGACAGGTCAGATTTTATTTTTAAATGATTAAATTTGTGAAAGGTTTTGTTTGGAGGTGGAAAAGTTTTGTGAAAAGTCTATTTTAAGACGAAAAAATTTTTGAAGTTTTGGAATGAAATATTTGTGAAGGGTTCTTTTAAGGAGCCAAAAATTTTTTAAACAGATATCTGAAAATACAGAAAAAGAATGTACTAAAAGAATGCATTGTGTGAGAAATTGTGAAAGAAGAAAGAAAAAATATGTAATCACAGCATTTTAAAAAATATGCATAATTGTTTTTCAAAGATATCCATGGCTTTCATTTACTAACAGTATAACTGTAAAATTTTTAGCACTTGTTATTAATATATTTTTTTAATTTTTACCCCCCCCCCTCCCGTCACTGTTCATTTTATTTTTTTCTTATTTGATACTGAGACATATTTTAAAGACTTTGGGCACTAAGTATTATCTCTTATTTATTTATATCATTGTTTTAATGTCATTATTATGTATAATCAGTTCTGTTATACATATGTAAGATAGAAATCTCGTTTTTTGAAGACAAAAACTGGAGTCATTTGCCTAGAGAGAGATAAAATGTTTTTAGTAAATCATAAAAGGAAGATTTTACTTGTTTTCTAGCTTTTAATTCATTTATTATTCAATACTTTTTACAAGACTTTGTTTATACGTTAGTTTGTATTCGAAAATACTTGCTAATTTAAATCATATAATATTTATATATATATTAAATTATTTTCTGTATCTATTTAAAGCTTTTGTTTATTCAATGTAGTCATTATCCCCCCTCCCATTACGCGGATGTAAACACTTTCTGGTATTTAAACCATCAAATATAAATAATTAATAACGAGGCCTTATTGTACTCAAATTGTTCAAATCGAAACTTTTTTTATATATAAAAAAATTATGCTACAATAACTTTATAAGTCAACATATAACTCTATAAATATCCCCAAGTGCTATTGAAAAATAAATTTGAAAAAAAATAAATAACACTTACAAGATCAAACAACTCTCAGCATTCTCTAATTATAAAGAGAATAAATAGTAATAATAATAATAGTTTGCTCCCATAAAATCAACTTTAAAATTAAGAGTTAAAAGAAACAAAAAAAGGAAAAAGATAATTGACAAAAGCAATATACGAACTGCTGCTAGTTAATACTATGATAATAGTAAACACACTCTTGACATATTTTATAAATTAATAAAATAGTGCATCCAGATTACTCATAGTAAATGATTAGAAACTATTAGAAAGTAAAATAATTATATGATTTAAAAAATATATTTGAATACAAACGCATAAACTGGAATTTTGAAAAAATATATAATAACGAAATAAAGCATAGCTAAAGAACGGGGATCTTTTTTTTTTTCTTTTTTAAATCTGCATGCATAAAGTTTATCTTTAGACACATAAATTAATAACAAAGTCCTGAGAAAATATACTGAGTTGAAGTAAACTAATAATCAGATAAAATGCAAAATCCTTTTTTTTATGACTTAAAACACAATACTTATTCTAGGCAAATGATTGAAAGCTATTGTAATATACACGTGGTTTAAAAACTAAATTTGTATCTTACATACATATAAAGAAATTATATAATGATAATGTTATTAAAACAATGATATAAGAAAACAAAGACAAAACTTACTTTTATTCTATAAATATGTCTCCATATCCAAAGTTGTACTTATTTTCACAATTGTAAATACGTGATACGTGCTCTTGCATTTAATCCTAAAGGTGAACTGACCGATCAAGCAGACAACAGGGAAGGTCAACAATAAGCAGAAATAACTTCGGACTACAGTCTCCGCCATATTGCCTCTTCCGGAATTCACTGTGAAGGCTTTGAATATAGGCGGTGTTGCCTTGGGGCCATTTTTAATTATATCAAAAATCTGTCATACATAAATTTTTGGCCCTTTTCCTAGAAGTAATAATAACTTTAAACGGATTCGATACGTATAATAATAAAGAAATTATGAGGGTTTTTCTGTTTTCACAAAAAGCCCCCCCCCCCCCCCCCCCCCCCCCGGTTCGATTTTGCCCATTAACGAACTTGACCGAGATTTTATGACCCTTGATTTTATGTATCAGTTTGGAAGAGATTTATGCAGAATTTTTCCAGTTATCGTGGTCAGAAAAAAGTGACATAGATATATATATATATATATATATAAAGTTTTGAACTGGGGGTGTTTTTGGGTTCTGGGAGTCATGATCGGCGTAGATCTGCAAAAATTTTTCAAAATTTCCAACTTAGGTGAGAATGTAATAGGTAGTATTTCTTACGAAATCTACCTAAAACGTGGTTTTTAGCCAACTCTGGCATCAATGGCAACAAAATTACAAGTAGTGTGTTAAAGGGATAACTGCAGTAAAAGCTCAACTAACCGGCATGCTCGGGAAGTGCTGATATACCATATGCTTGAAAAGTCCGGATAGTTGAGTGCTATGAAAGAAGTGGGAGACAGGGGTGCATTGATGTAACAGTGAAACAGGAAAATAAATTTTTGGCCTATTTTCCTGTCATCGGGATGTTAATCAAATAATTCTTTTATTATTATTAAATTTGCATTTGATAAAGTTATTTTTGCCGAATTAAAAATAAAAGTAATCAATCTTTTGTGTTAGGATGTAATTTCTAAATCTTTTATAATGTTACAATATTTGTAATTAGACATCTTATAAAGATTTTAATTTAGGAGAAATATGAATAACAGATGCTGCTCTTACTTCATGTGCTAATAAATATAAAGTAAACTTTAACATAGAAAATAAGAAAACTAATGAAGTCAACTAACCAAATAGTGTTCCTGTTAAATGTTTTTCAAAGGGCATCGCATGCTGCTCTTTTTAAAAGTGAAAAATGTGCACTGCATTTTCCTAAAACATCAAGTATGTGCTTCGTAATTAAAAAAAAAAATATGGCCCTTTTTTCTGGAAGAAGTTTGTAGACACTTAGAGCAGGTGCAGCAACCCTACAACCTCACCATAATAATGAATCCTTTCTGCATAGAAAAGAACATTATCAGATGCAAGTTGATAACATCCAACTTCTCCAATCATGAAAAATATTAACTGCACTTGTTGAGATTTTCTCTCATCAGCGATTGACGAATTTCGCAATTTTTTTCCACGAGCAGTTGACAAAATTCACGATTTTTTCCATGAGTGATTGAAGAAATTCGCTATTTATTCACACGAGTGATTGCCGAAATTCATGATTTTTTTCCGAGCCCGATCGACAAAACTTGTAATTGTTAAGTGCACAAGAGACGAAATTGCAGTTATTTTCTGCGATTGATGGACAAAAATGAAATTCACAATTTTTTTCATATGATGAAATTTGCAACTCCAGAATTTCAGATTTTGGCATCTGTGGTCTCCATCAGTTGATTAAAGAAATTTGCAATTTTTTTTTCTTGCCGACAAAATGAAAATGAAATGAAAACAAAACTAAATTCGCAATTTTTCCACACCCCTATGATAAAATTCTTGTTTTTTCTGTGCTCAATCGACGAAATTAGATTTTTATGCACCTGATTGACGAAATTCATGATTTTTACGCACCTGATTGATGAAATGTATGTTTTCCTGCAACCTATGGAAAAAATTTACAATTTTTCCTGTGAGTAAATGGCAAAATTCGCAATTACAGAATTTTTGGAGAGGGTGGCATTTAGGGTATCCGCAGGCTAAGTTAACCCATCGCGGGCCACAGGTTGTGCATTAATAATAATAGCATACAATATTACTGATAAATGATAACATTTTAATGAATTGAACTTTTAATTGAATGTAATTTTACATAATAGTTTATTTTTCTGAAAAACAACTTGTTCAACTATATACAAAACCAATATCTATACTTTTTTCTCATAGAAAAACAAATGTTTGAAATGTGTTTTAATTTTTACAGTGCAAAATAATCTTCAGGGATCTGTCCAGACTTTTTTCCCCAGGGTCCTGTTTTTGTAAAATTGTGAACAGCTTTTTATTTTTGTGAAAAATCTAGTCATAATTTTTTGAATTTGAAATGACCATTATATTCAGGTTCTTGCTTACACATTTTAAAGAAGATATGTATATGTAAAATACACATGTTTTCTTTATATGTAAAAGTCTCCTAATTTTCCTAGGTCAGATTTTACTTTTAAATGATTAATTTGTGAAATGTTCAATTTAAAGATGGAAAAATTTTGTGAAAAACCTATTTTTAAAGGAAAATACTTTTGTGAAGGGTCCTGTTTCAGGGAAAATGGTTTTGTGAAGGGTCCTGTTTCAGGGAAAATGGTTTTGTGAAGGGTCCTGTTTTGAAATAAAAAAAAAAATTGTGAAGGGACCTCTCCTTTAAAGGACCCAATTTTTCCTAAACAGATCCCTGATCTTACACATTTTTTTTAATATGTACTATGTACTTTTGTATGACAAAAACAAAAGTATTATTTTCTTCATATTCCTTACTACCATGATTGCTTAGCTTATACATATTTTTCTTTAAATTGTATCTTGCCCAACTTCATCTTCTGAATTAATTTAAGATTTATATCATACTTAATATTCAAAATTTAAAGAAGTTTATGATTAAATATACACATTTGATGTAATTAGTCTGCTTTTTGTTGTACATGTGTACATATAAAATTATTTTTCAAAGTAAAATGAAAGAGTTTTTTGTTTAGTTTTTTTTTCCATATCCGCTATTGTTTTTATGTGTGTTTCCCAATGTAGCCTAGGTTTAGGAGAGATTGGTTCCTTCCAGATTTTGGGAATCTGCACCTATACCAGGCAACCCAGGTTAAAGATGCCCAATATATTGGCCGGTGTATAGCATAGACGTAAACGGTTTTTAATTGAAAACTTCAATAGATATTTTACATTTTGTACATTGTCCTTTCTCTCGGTTTTGGGGGGTTTATGGAATTTGAGGTAATGCGAAAATTGAAAATTTCTGCTACTTTCGGAGTCCTTTTTCTCTTCCATCCCCCCCCCCCCCCCTCAGATTTTTTGGGACCAGAAGTAATGTCAAAATTGTAAATTCCACCCCTTTTCTTTTCGTTTGTGCAAGACCTAAAATAATCTGAAATTGTACTTTTTTTTTCCTGAGTTCGCAGTACCCGAAATAATGATGAAATGGTGATATTTCCGTTATCTTTCTCCTTTTGATTTTCGGGTCTGCAAGACCCAAAATAAAGCCAAAATTATAAAATGCAAAATTTTCACCTTTCCTTTCGAATCTGCAGAACCAGAATTATTTCTGAAACTAGCATATGGCCCCGTCAAAAATAATGGAAAAGTGTTATTTTAAGTTTAGAACGTTGTCAAATTATTGACACATTATTTCATTTAAACTAGGGGTGCACAACCTTTTTAAGTGAAGAGCAACTTATAAAAATGACTGGGTTGTCGAGGGCCACTATCAGTAGCACAGAGAGAATTTTAGACCCCTAGGTTCCCTCCTTCCCAGTCGATATATTCAATTCTGTTGGTAAGGATATATCAACAGTTTATGTTTGTATTTATAAAAGAAATATAGCTAGGATTATTTTCAAGGAGTGAAAATATTCCCAGACTTTATTTGGAAGAGTAAATTCAGCTATATTAAAAGCACTAAAAAACAAAGATAGGCATGAAGGTTGCCAGTGCCGAAAAAAAATTAAACTTTCATGAATGTAAGTGGGGAGGAGGAATATTATACTAAATTGTACTTCTTAACATATTCAGTCATAAATTTTTTTTTTCCTAGTCAGCCAGCAGTTTTGGCAAGAATGGAAAAAATTTGCAATTTCTTTTTTCAAGCGTGATTTAAGATATTTGCAGTTTTTTCCAGTGATTGACAAAATCCCAAATTTTTTCCTTGAGTGATTGACAAAATTTGCAACTTCGGAATTTTCGTTTTTGGCATTTATGGTCTCTGTCGGCAGATCAATGGCATTCGCTTTTCTTTTTCTTTTCGCAACAAAATGGCAAAATTTGCAATTTTTATGTGCCCAATTGGCGAAATTTGTGATCTTACACACCCGACCGGCGAAATTTATGATTTTACGCACCAGATCAACGAAATTTGTGATTTTTATGTGCCCGATCGACGAAATTTGCTGTTTTTACGTGCCCAATTGGCGAAATTTGTGATCTTACACACCCGACCGGCGAAATTTATGATTTTACGCACCAGATCAACAAATTTTGCGATTTTTATGTGCCCGATCGACGAAATTTGCTGTTTTTACGCATCCAATCGACAAAATTTGCAATTTTTACGTGCCCGATCGGTGAAATCTGCACTTTTTATGCGACCGATCGACGAAATTCGCGATTTTTTACAGGTTTGATCGGCAAAATTAGGGATTTTTACGTATTCAATCAGTGAAATTAGAGATTTTTATGCACTCGATCGGCAAAATTCATGATTTTTACGCATCCGATCGGCGAAATTAATCCACAGGCCACCAGTAAACTCATCGCGGGCTACAGGTTGTGCATCTCTAATTTAAACAGATGATATAAATTGAAATATTGTGTGTGTTTTAATAGGAGATCCAATATGGGGATTTCAGTAATGTTGTCTTACTGCCATCTTGTGTTATACACAATCATTCCAACAAGGGCAAGTCATCAAAATCACTCTAAAAACTGCATTTACAAAAGTCAACCTCCAGAGGTAGAAAATATGATACTTCCTGCGCTTTTAACTGTAATTTAAACATGAATTTTTGCTTAAATTGTAGATTGCAAAAAAATTTCAGAATGGTTAATTTTAGGAATAAAAAAAATCTGCACTTTTTCTCTATTAATGCTATTTTTCATTGCTAAAATGTGAAAAAAGCATTACTTTGAATCAAGGCTTTTTTTTAAAAAGTAGTTTAACCCTTTCAATATGAGACTGCCTGAAACGTCCGGCCAAGCAGACTTCTACATGACCGCCGGAATGCCTGAAAAACAGTCCTTCCATTTTCTCCCCTCCTGGTCCAACCCACTATTGTCACAGAGTAAGTGATTGATGAGGGGATTTTTGCTATCGATGGTTGGGAAATTTCCGAAAAGAAAATAAATACTTTTTACTTTTTGTACTATTGATAACCGTTCTCTGATATTATTATGCAGCGTTGTAGTGGGTACCCGCCCGGGCTGGGTTTAAAAAATAAAATAAACAGGTTTTTTACAACCCTGTTATATGTTACTAATATTGATATTTTCCAATAATATTACTTCTTAATTTAACTGAGTTATTTTTACATTATTGTGTTGTTTGTATACGATACATTTTATGTATCGTAGAGTGAAAAGTAACGCAAGAAGAAGCGTTAGATAAATATGTGCATTGAAAAAAAAAAAAAAAAAAAAGATTGCCTCTACCTTTATTAATATTAAATCCTTCTGCTAAAGTTTTCCTTTCTTGTTAATTTGTTTACTTTGCAAATTACACATTTTAAAACCTAACAAAATAAAAGTAATTAATGAAGAGTAAGTTTTTATGGAATGCAATTCTGTGAAGGCATTATTTTGAGGAATTTTGAGAAGGGGTCTGTTTCTGTAAGAGAAATTTTGTAAAGGGGCCTGTTTTATTGAATGAATGATTGTGAAGGGATCCTAAATAGGCCCCAAATTTTTCACTGTATCAACTCCTGAAGCTGTAACTTATTGGAAAAGGATGAAATTTTATTAAGAAATAAATAAATTTGAATTCCTTGAGATGTTAATTTTTATATACAGTTTATTATTTACTATGTTTTCTGTAAAAGGTGCATTTAAAGTGTTAAATAACTTGGAAAAATAATCATTGCTATCACTTTTTTACTGATGTTAATCAATTTATCAATATTATTTTTTAATCACAATGATGTTTTCTTTGCATAACTTTAAAATTCGATATTAAAATTTTGGTAATTTCTTTAGATTCACAAACATATCAAAGTAGAAAATGTGAATGTAGTACTCTTCACAAAAAGTACAATTTTTATTTATGATGTGATTTGTAAAATAAATTTCAGTCCGAAAATTTAACAGTTATTAATTTTTAGTTCACCTACAAATGTTTCCTTTTTAATAATTTATCTTATGTTATCAAAACAGAAAAGAATTTTGTTAAATACAGTTAAACAATAGAGAAAAACAGTGAAAATATTCTGATATACTTGTCAAATTTCTTTGAAAACAAAAGTAATTTTTGGTACTTTTCCATTATACAGACACCATGCCAAAGTGTATGCTAACGCATAATGTATGTAAATGTAGGCTTGGCGACAATGGTGTCCGTATAATGGAGAAGTACCTAATTTTGTAATGTTATATGGAAGATGGATGTTTTAGCTTATTGCAAATATTTATTTTGTAATGTCTAATTTTGTGGTATGAGTCCGGCTTGTGATGGTTTTGTGTGACAATTTTCACGCGAGATTCCTCTAAAATATTTTAAATAATAATGATAATATTAAAATAAATAGATAAAAATAAAAATGTTGAATATTTTTGAAATTCAAGCATTATATAAAAAGAATATTTTTAAATTTCTATCTTAAATCAAAGCAGTCTTTATACACTTCTAATGTGAAATATGTTTTTGACTTGGTTGTAACTAATTGTGATTCTTATATATTTAACATAATATTCAACATTTATCCTTTTTTTCCCCTTCATTTCCTAATTCTTTATATCATAACAATACAGAATAGAAAAAAAAAAAGTTTGACACACAGCAAATACCTTTTCAAGATATTTTTTATATTAAGTAACATTCAGCAGCAATATTTTCATTTATGCCATTTCTTTACATATGGTAAAACAAAATGCAAGAAATTGTATTCACCCTGTAACAAAATGAATTGTTGGACAAATATTACTCTAATTCTAATACGTAAAAAATTAGTTTTTGTGAGCTCTCAGAAATAATATGCCTGGTTATTATCCTGAAAGAAAAGACTTGCAAACATATTTTGCACTTCAGCACAACAAAAACATTCCTTTATGCAGGAGTAGCCTTTTGCAATAGTGATCTTAGGGAGATTCCATTTTCGACGATAAGCTTATAATCTGTTTTCTTACCCTGTTGCTGACAAGTGGGAGGACAGATGGATGGGGGAGAGAAAATCTCCCAGTAATGTTTGAGCTTTCGGGCGGTCTGCCGTATTCTAGCTGCTATTGGTTTTTTAGAGTCCAGTATTCAAAAGGTCAACTGATTTTTCTTTTAGAAATCAACTGAATTTTCTTTTGCATAAGTTGGCAGTTATGTGTTGGTAAAGTAACCATGAAAAATATGCATAGGTAAAAAATAAAGCAAGTTAAAAATAAAACAAAAGAGCTGTTGCATTTGTTAAACATGAAATAATTCACAGAAATATATCAAATTCAGCTTAAAATATGCATAAGTTAAATAAGTTAAAAATAAAACAAATAACCTGTTGCAAATTTCATTATAGCTATTTTATTAATAATTCAGGGCTCCCAAATGGTCTGCGTTTTGAATACCAGTATATTCCAAGAAAAATTTTCGTGGTAGGTTTCTACAACATTTGCAATAGAAATAACCATCAACTTAGGTTCCTGTGAACTTTGCAAGAAAAGTATAAAAAGAAATTTTTTCCCAGAAAATACTGGTACTAAAAAAGCAGACCATTTGGGATCCTTGATAATTAGAACTATTACCAATAAAAGCAGGAAAATACAATTTAACTACCTATAATGATTAGCATAGCTCTCATCCGAGGTCGATCCAGACAAAAATTAGGGTACCTTCAAAAAATTCTATTAAAAAAAAAAATGGTGCTTTCGCAAAATTTAATTTAATAAAAAGAGACCATTCTCAAAATTATATTTCACATAAAGAATCCTTAATGCAAAATTCAATTCCATAAAAGTAAATTCATCATAAACTTAGCTTATTAAAATTTCACAGGCATATTTTATAAACAATTTGCTTAAAGAAAGAAAAATGTTAGGAATAGGCTTTTAAAAAAGCTAATAATAAATTTATAATTTGCAGCATTCGATCAGGGAAAAGTTTCATTTGTCACAAAATTTAAAAAAAAAAATTGCAATCTTTGTATATAAAGTATGTCCTTTTTTTCTCTCAGAGTAGTTTAAAAATGCTAATTGTGAAAAAATATAATCTTAAAATATTCTATTTTATGCTTTCTAGATACCATCACAAAATTTCTTTTAACTTGATGCAGTTCACGCGAGAATGACTTTTGGAACATTTCATTAAAAAATTAACAATTGGGATTGAAAAAGGCCTAAAGAGGACACTAATCGCAGCTGTCAGTACAGGAAAAGGCTATGATGTGTTACACTCACTTTTTTATTATTATTATTGGTTTTAAAAACGAAAAAAGTCTTCAAACTTGGGGATTTTTTCCTTTAATGGTAACCTGGCTATAATGCTTGTATTAAGTTATCAGTGCTGAAATTTTGGAAAGCGCAGCAATAAAAAAATCGCCAAACATCGGTGTATGAGTGTAACACATCTGTTTCTAGGAAAATTGTCCCTTTAACTAATGAATACTAAAGTGCCAATGAAATCATTATTGTAATTGCATTTGAAAGTGTTAGATATTCAAATTCGGATAAATTTTACCTTATCATATAAACACAGAACACCAATGTCACATGAAATCTGAAATTATGTAAAAAAATAATCATTATGAACAATTTAGAAAAACGTGTAATGCAATGGGCTTCCACGGGATTTTTCTGAAACGTGATGTTCTATTTTTTTTCCACCAGATGGCATATTTGAGCGCTTGAATAGGTAATTAATTGCATTTTTCACAAAAACTTGAGTCAGTATAAATCTGTTTCGAAAAAGAGAAAAATGCATTTCAAAATATTTAAAGGCTTTAATATTGGGACTTAAAAAAGCCTAAAGAGGGTGCTAATCACAGCTGTCAGTACAGGAAAATTGTCTCTTTAACTAATGCTAAAGTGCCATTAAAATCATTATTTATTGCAAACACGTTTGAAGTGTTAGATATTCAAATTTAGATAATTTACCTTGTCATATAAATACAGAACACCAATATCACATGAAATCTGAAATTGTACAAAAAAATAATCATTATGAACGAATTAAAAATACATGTAATACAATGGGCTTTCAAGGGATTTTCCTGAAGCGAGAAGTTATATCTTTTTTCAGAATCATATGTTAACCGGTATTTTTTTAATGAAACGTTCCAAGAGTCGTTCATTTGTATCTAGATTTAAAATTTGTGATTCTCAATGGCAACAGTATTTGTTTGTTTATATCTTTTAATCTGTTGTCTATAACAGCTGTTTATTCGTTATTTTTAATTTAGAACTTAAAACATGATAATTGGATAGTTTTTGAAAGCTTTAGAGAAAATAATGAAGCATAGATGTGATACAAAACAGATTATGTGTATATTTCCATAAGTTAAACAATCGGCACACCTTTGATATATCAGAATACTTACACCTAACATGAATATAGCCGCAATACGTTTGCCTTTGCCTTTTCTCAAGGATGTGAAGACCCGGAATCATCACCTCACTTGCATATTATATAAATAGATAAAATTTTCATCTTTATTTTTCTTCCTTTACATCAGAATTTTTGGGTCTGGAAGACATGAAATAACTCCAAAATTGTAACATTTTTGCATTTTCTTTTCAGTGTCTGGGGATAAGAAAAAGTAAAAGTTTTTCTTTTATTTTTCTTGCATTCCCTTGTAATGTTTCGGTTCCTGAAGACTTCAAATGATGCCTAAATTGTAAAATTTTCCCCTTCTATTTTTCAGGGCTGTGGGTATGGATATAAAACCAAATTTAAACATTTTTTCACCATATTTTGGTGCAATATATATTTTATATTGCCCCCATATTTTGTATAACTTTTTGGTTATTGTTTTAAAATGACATACAAGGACAAGCATAATAGTTGTTAGGATTCGACTGAAGTGTAAGATCTTTGTGTGTTGTTCAAATTAAATTTTAGAGATTTATTATTTTTCAACTGTTGTTTCTATCTGATACCTTCTAATTTAACTTTTCGAATATAATTTACATGCATATAAATATTTTACATACATATGCAGTTCTGTTTTTGTAGTTTTGACAAAATTAGATTTCACTGCATGTAAAATTTAATTTATATTGTGTTTTTTTGTGAGTACACATAGAGTATCTAGAAGGGGAGGGTATGTTCAAAATATTTTCAGTCTTCACCAGAGCCAATTAATGCAGGGGTAAAGTTCCACCGGCATTTTATAAGAGTATTTTTGCCCTATTTAAAACAAAAAATTTTTTGTTTAAAAGAGGCAAATATTTTTATACTAAAATAACTTTTGGACTTATCATCTTCTATTGCGCTTGTTGTAACTCTGTGCTGATCTTGACTACCTATCCCAGCTTAGACCCATGATTTGTCCAAAGTGAAATAAAGCGGAAAAAAATATATATATTGTTGATATACACATCACATGCTTTAAGGTCAAACAGCAATGTGCCAGTAGGTTGCAGTGTTGCCAGTTGCGTATTTTTTTTTTTTTTTTAACAGACTGCTTGATTGCTACCCACCTTTTTTAAATAGTATTATTTCTTTTATTTAATGACAAATTTAATAAAGCGACTATTACTATTTCAAAACAAATGCAGGGGTAGTACTAGCTCTCGGTGATATTTCAGGACATACTTTTCTTGATATTTCAGGACACATTTGCTTGGCATACCTAACTGAAAAAACCCTTAACTCCCTCTTCAATACATTTCATTATCGTAAATAGTACACTATATACACAATTTTGTTTTAAAAGTATACATTTAAAAGAAAAGTAATTTTACCAGAACCCTTTGACCAAGCTGCTAAAAAATTGAGATTTTTGCATTACTGAAGGATGAAGATCTTGATTTTTTTTCTTCACTGATCAATGAAAATTGCAAAAGATTTTCTTTTTCATAACTGATTGGTAAAAATTGTGATTTTTGACTGACAAACAAAAATAGCAACATTTTTTAATGACCAATCAATAAAGATTGTGATTTTTTGTAACTGATCACCAAAAATTGATTTTTTTTTCTGCCAATCAACAGAAATCACTATTTTTAACGATAGATTGAACAAAATTGCAACTTTCGTGATCATTTTGCATCAGTAAAAAGGTACACCTACCCCTATTTGATGATTTCAAATGCCAATGTTGCACAAAACTCACAAAATTTCAGGACATTTCAGAACGTTTTAATTTTTTTCAGAAATATCAGGAATTTCAGGACAAGTACGACCCCTGCAAATGAAAGCAATGAAACAATCTGAATAATAGGAACCCACCCAATTGTTGGTAATACTAGTACATTAGCCATTCCGTAGTCGGAATCTGTTTCTTTAAAATTTCAAGAGTCAGAGTCAGTCATTTTCTCCACCGACTGCACAGCCTTGGTATTGGTAAAGGGAGGGGAGGGGGGGGGGGGAGAGAATTAAAAATGCAGTTTTCAATTAAGACATAAGTATCCAATTTTTATATATGTAAATATAAACTATCTTGTAACAAGTTTTTATCACATACCAAGCTAACGCAGAAGTTGGGTTGTCATTTGGTACTTCTATGCTAGATGATGAACTAGACTGACCTTCTTGGGCAAATTTCTTCCTCCGCATGTTACAATACTGTTTAAAGTCTTTACTATTTTCAAACTTATCTTCCACAAAATTACTATTCTCTCCTTTGTTGATACTTAATCTTTCAGCTAAATAATTCATACCATATTCATCATCAGTGCTTTCGTCATCATTATACATCCCGGCCATTTTGCAGAGTAAATAGAGATCAGCTTTGAAATTCAAACATTAAGGTCATCTTTGCTAAAAACCTAAAATAAATATGTAAATGTTGATAAATAACAAATGAAATTCCATTCTAAAATTTGGTTTCAATAAAAAACATTTTATTTAATTTAAAATTGAGTTTCAAGGGAATAAAAAGAATGAATTGAATACGTAGGAAATTTCTACAAATCCATTAACCTATTTTTTGCAAAAATAATTTGTTCCCCTTAATGTATATAAGAATTTTATAAATATATATAAACACTAAATACTGATAAAAAGCCAAACTTTTAAATTCTCTTTAAATTAGTCATGATGTTCAGGGGCATTTTCTCACATTTTATTTGTAAAAATCTCATAAAATTCACCAATTTTATTACAGCAAGCAAACAAATGGCTTCTTCCCTCCGACCACCACAAAAATTAAAATAATTAAAAGGCTTTTTTCCAAACATTTCATTGTTATTGTCTGCTTCCTCGAAACTACACTTCTGTTACCTTTTCTCCAATAATCTTTATTATTAATGTTCGGAAACGTCTGTCTGTGTCAAGTAAAACTCTGCAACCATAGCGAGTAGCAAAGCGCTTTTTGTTTAAAAAAATTCGGAAAAATCCCAGGATTTGTGATACTCAGTATCAAAGAAATTGGCCACAATTAAGAACGTTATTAATTAACAAAGTCTCGAAAATTAGTGAAAAAGGAGCATTTTTTTCCAAAACAAAGAAACGAATTCAGTTTTGACTGGAAAGGGACCCTGCAGCAAGGCTCGCAACCGAGCCAATCAGCTTTCGTCTTCCACCTGCAACCTGATATTTTTCATTCAGGCTCTGATAAACATGGCGTACTGGAAGTTTTCCAGCTTTTTTCCAAAAAATCGCAAAAATCGTCACTTTGGCACGAAAATTTGCAGACGGATGTAAAAAAAAATCGTGAATTCATAAAATTCGACCAATTAGAAGAGAAGTTATCAAACTTTTAATTCTAAGTTAAAAAAAAGATCAGTTTTAATTACAATACTCCAGCCGGCGTCTAACAGAGACAAACCGTCTGCTGAAGTAATAATGAAACAAAACATCTTTTTTTATAGTGGAAGTATTCCAAGTCTATCAATTTTTTTTTAAATATTTCATTTATTGGTTTGAAAATTATACATCCATCCGTAAATTTTCACAAGGATTCTAATTATATAATTTTCGAATTTCTCCGATAATTAGGACGGAATTTACAATTATTTTTTTGTTTAATTAGACCACTTAAAATGATTTTATTTGGGAACACCTGATATCTCAGTCATATTTCATTAGTAGACATCACAGCATTTATTCCTGGAGATAAAGTAATTCCTTTTTAAAGGAACTGCAGTTTCTATAAGCTTTATAAATTTTTTTTTTTTTAAATAATTTATTTTTGTATATGAAGAGTAGGCATCCTTGCTCAGAGTGGGCTGACACTTCAGAAATTAAAAAAAATTTCGAATTCGGCACATACTTTTTATTTTAACAAAATCCGATTTTTGTACAGAAAAAAAAAAAAAAAAAATCTAGGAATTTGCTATTTCATTTAAAATTATCTCAAGTCGTATGGGTTCGGTCGAGATGCGGTTTGGCTCATTTGACTCGACATCCACAGCCTTAAAGATTTCAGTTATGTTTGTATAGAACAAATTACGCCCCCTGGCGGCGGAACTAACGAATTTTGCAGCTAACTCATGTTCTATGGGTCCCATCACGACGCGGTTTGAATCAATCGACTCGACATCGACAGGACTTATCTATTTTAGTTTCAAATTTCACCACCAGAGGGCACTTTCCTATCGGGTCCTATGGGCCACATTACGACGGCGTTTGGATCATTCGACTGGATTTCGATAGCTTTACAGATTTCGGTTATGTTCGTATAGGAGAGATTGCGCCTCCTGGCAGCAGAAGGTGGAACTAATGGATTTTGCATGGAACTAACAGATTTTGCAGCTAACTCGAGTTGTATGGGTCCCATCACGACACGGTTTGTTTCATTCGACTCGACATCGACAGGACTTATCGATTTTAGTTCCAAGTCTCACCTCCAGGGGCGCTTTCCTATCTAGGGTTCTATGTGCCCGATTACGCCGGGGTATGGTTCCTTCGACTGGATTTGGCCCCAATGTTTGGTAAAAGGATTCAGTTGGATTTAATTAGTGTCCCTGTAGTATGTCAGTAGGCCGATTAAAAAAAACAATTCGGAAAAATTCTGGTTGGCAGGACTTTAAGTCTTCAGAATGCATTTCACTACACCCTTACAATCATATGGCAAAAGCTAGTCTGTCGTCAATAGATAGGTTATGAGTAAAAAGTCCTTCCGGCCTGTACCGGAAGGAAAAGGTAGCTTTCCTATATCTTCGTTTTAAAATTTTAGATAATGTTACACGAAAACAGAAAGTTAAAATGCAAAGAAAACGTTTACAAACGATTCGTTAATACTGAATTTGAATAAGAAATTCGCCAAATTATTGAGCAATAGCCAAATTGGCTTCATTTATGAAGACTTATTTTGGTCGCCAAATTTGGCGATATTTCGCAAAATGTCGCCAAGTTTGGCGAGAATTTGGCGCTAACGGATATGAATATATAGTTTTATGCGTATGATTGGGAAAATTATTACAACAATGAAAATTTTTGTAATGTGCTATCTTGTTTCAAAATGTCAGCCACCCTAGAATTTCAAACTGCTCTATCTCAGCCATTTTTTAAGATAGAGGTAAACCAAAAAATGATCTGGAATCCTCGTATCAAGGCCTAACACGTAATTAAAAAATAAATTTGAATTTTTAATTTTTTTGTATATTTATTTTAGTTTTAAATTTTTAAATGAACATCTTGAAACAAAATGGCGGACCAAGCTGGCCAACGAACTCGGTCGAGACATTGGTTAGCTTAATACACACAATTATTTTCATCAAAATTGATTTATAAATACGAGCGTTATCGTATGACATAGGTCAGATATATATATATATATATATATATATATATAAATCAACATTTGAACGGAGGGTGGTTTTGGGGTCTGGGGGTCATGATCGGTGAAAATATATCGAAATTTTCCGGAACTGCTTTCCTCCGAACGGCTGCAATAGGTAGCTTTATACTTTTTTGTATTGAAAGCTACCTAAAAAAGTAATGATTTCAATAGATCTATTTGGTCAGCCAGTATGAAAGTCACATGTTCTGTCACATTTTCGAATCACATAAATAGCTAGTCGGCCTACCCACTGAAAAAAAATTATAAGAAAGGTATGTATGGTTTGCTTTATTCAATGTGATGTGTAATTCATGTAAAAATAGTACAGTCAAACTTGAATAATTCGAAATCGTGGATAATTCAAATGTTTCTGTCTGTCCCTTGACATTCCTATAAAACACAATCAGTGGTGGATTAAGCACTCAAGAGGTCCCTGGCGCAATTAAATTTTGAGGTCCAAACCAAATATTTTCAGTACCACTATAGTGTGCATTTTTTAAGAATTACTGAAAGTGTATGTTGTTGATCCCACACGATATTCTCTCTAATTGGAATATAAAGTTCAAATTATTTTCTATCGCATGCTAATAAAATATTGAAAGTACTTCCTATTCATTGCATTATCATAATTTTTAGAACTATGAGATCACATTTTTATTTAGCTTTTATTTTGAGAATCACTATATACTATTTAATAATCTATCATTCTAAACAAATGTGTTTTTCGCAAATATAACTGCAGCATTTTCTCATATCAATACATATTTGCTTTTTTTTTTTCTTTTCCAGTAAAGTTCTTGGTAATTTTTTAAAATAATTACTGAGTTATATCTAAGAAACATTTTAGGAATGCAAATTCATATATTTTATTTTTAACTATCAATTATATTATAATTAATCAGTTAAAATTAATTGTAAAAACTAATAATTAAGAAATAATGCGACAGATTGGAAACATTTTTGAATCTGAAAATCTTGCCTTTTGCCCTCCCAAAAATTTTCTTTCACTACGGCCCTGTGTACAAACTACATTATGTGATAATTAATATTTGTAAGCGTTTGATTTTTATTAAAATGAAGTTTTTTATGTGTGATAAAAGTGTACTTGTATATTTTTTTCCCTTTTAGCTTTAAAGTAAAAATTAGTAAACTAGTCTCTATTAAGATAAATATAATAAATATTGTAATGTGCATTCCCATAATAATAGTTATAAGTTTTAGGTTTAATAATGATAAATGTACAATAATATCTTTAAAATTTTGAATTCTTGTAGGAGGAAATACATAGATGAAAGTTTTCTGGGCCTTTTATATTCCTCCAAAACCACTATTTTCATATAGCACTCTTTTACTTATGTAATCAGAAACTAAGTTAGGTAAATATTGTTATATGGAAATAGTGGTATTAAATACACAGAAAACTTTCACTGCTGAGAAAATTAAAAAGTGGTCGTCCAACTAATAAGTTTTTTCAAAAAGGTGGTAAAAACATGTTTTTTCAAAGACGGTAAAAACCATCAGACAGTAACTGTAAATACTGACAGTAAATATTGTCCAACCCTGCTGCACCTGGCTTACAGAAATTACCTTTTTTTTATTCAAAAACATTTTGTTTAGTTTAAATCAAGATTTAACATAGCGTGCAGGACAGTACACAGGGCTTGACAAATGCGGTCGCCACTGGCGAACACATTCTAATCACGTGACATATACTAGCTGGCTATAGCTGAAAAGAATGGTGTTTTCTGTGCATGAGTTGGAAAATGCCTTTTAAATATAGTTCTTCCATTTAAAAATTCGGGAGAAGAGGAAGATCACTGCTTGTTGCATACGAGCAGGAGTGGGGGAGAGAAAAAATGCTATGTGTTCATTTCTTATGCCATTTTTTTTCTACAGAAATCACCCCGAAAGATCAAATCATTTTGGTCACCAGTTCAAAAAATTTGGTAGCCAGTGGCGACCGCATTTGATAAGCCGTGCCCCGTCAGCGGAAATAGATTTTGTAGCACACAACTCTCCAGATATTTCAGACATTTGACAATCAGCATTTTCCGAGTATGCCATGTAATTCTGCCTTTATAGTATTTCTTATCTTTTTTTTTTTCACCCACCCAGGGATATATAATTTTGATAAGTTTCATCAGAAAACTTCGATATCATCTTTCTAAATTATGTATTATTCTAAACTACGTATTTAATAATTCTAAACTATGCTTGTTATTATTTTTTCTAAATTCATAAAAGCCTTTTTGTTTTTGGAAAATCTATGACGTGGATGGGGTGAGGTATTTTTTACCGGCGACTAAAATTTTTTGCTGGCTACCAGATTTTATCAAATTTGTAAAGTCCTGATTGTACAAATTGTAAAAGCCCCCCAGCACAAAGGAAAAGGCTGTGCAGGATTTTCTCTTTTTAAATAAATTATTTCCTTTCAACAGTGAACTGACTTGATGGTAATCTGGAAGACTGCCCTAACAGCTCATGATGTTAGAATCTGATAATATTTTATATCATTTAATATATACAGTGAAACTTCCATTTAATGAAGTCTCATCGTTACACTTAAAAACTTCGTTATGAAGAAAATTCGTAAAATAGAAATCAACTTAAATTCATGAAATTTTTCCTTCAGATATGACAAACAGGTGTTGGATTCAGATCATAAGCATTTGATTCACTTTCATTTATGAAGCCGTCTTTTACAAAACAGTTGTGTACTGTCGATGAAATCACGTCACATTCCCAAGCTTTGGCTGAAGTTTACATCAGCTCTGATACACAGGTTCTCAAACTAATGTTTTCACTACATTGTCTTTATTCTGTCTTTTTCGATAATGTACTTCAAGATTGTTTATTATTCTTTAGACTGTTGGCTCATGTTTAGAAGTCCTATTGGCAGGAACACAAATAACTTTGATGTTCTTTGATTTTCATTTTCAAGCACATTCTTGTGTATGTACAAAGCAATTGTCTATCAGCAATGGAAGATCAGAATGGTAACTGTCTGACTCTAATTGATTTTTTTAGCTTCAATGCATCTGACGCCATTGCGTCACTGCATCGTCTGTATCATCATTGAATGTAAAAAGGCGATTTTGTCATCCCCCAACTGTCAGCGCTGGAGTCTCGGTTTGGGAGAGTAATGATAACAAGTATTTTTCTTAGTGTGAAAAAAAAATTGTTTTATTTAGCACCATGCAGAATTGAAATTATTTAAATGTGTTCATTTTCTTACAATCCTCTGAAATAAATTCGCATATCCATCACAACAGCAACCTCTTAGTTTGAATTCTGTATAAGTACAAAAGTGGAATAAACTTCGTTATATAGAATATATTTTTCGTAATATGGAAATTAATTTATATGCTAATGGTGTTCAAAGTCAAAGATCTGCAGAAAATTTCGTTAAGTAGAAAACTTTGTTAAATAGGGACTTCGTTAAAGGGAAGTTTCACTGTATATATATAACAGGACTCGAAAATTCTAAAAATTTTAAGGTTCCCAGCTGGGAACCTGCATGAAAAGTGTAGGTTCCCAGAAAAATTTGTGTGTTCCCACGTTCCCAGTTTAATAAATTTAGAGCTTAATGAATGAAGATATTGTGTCACATAGACACAGTTTTGAATAATAAGCAAAAATTTTAGTTTTATGATTTATCAATTAGTGTTTTGACTGTTCACTATCCAAAAGCACCTCCCCCCTGCCTTCATAATCTTACAGATGTATAACTTAAAAGGGAAATGTTGCATTACATTTGCCCACTAAGATTAAGCATTACATATTGCATTTACTAATTTATTCAAACGTATACAGAACAAATAATATATATATATATATATATATATATATATATACACAATATTTAATTTTTAAATTGCCAGATTTACGAGACATGCTAAAGATTCCAATTTTTCTTTTTCAATTTCAATTATAATGCACAGCATTTCCTGCATCATTATTAAAAATTGAATTTTATAATATATCCCCTCCTCCACACAGAGGCACAGAAATGCAACTCCCATGTGTGCTCAGTGCTCCATGAATTCTTTGCCCCACCTCCCCCTTCTGAAAATCACTGTGGTCTATAGGAGAATAAAAATTCATCACTGATGGCGGCAGCCATGGCAACTTGCGACCGCTTCCATTTAGGTTCCCGGACGGGAACCTGAGTGCGAAAAATATGTTCCCTGAAATGATTACTGGGTTCCCCGGGATCACCATTTTTTGAGCTCTGTATATATACATATATTAGGGATGCACCGAATATTTGGTATTCGGCCATATTACCGAATATTCAGTTAGGCCGAATATCAAACTATTCGGCCTGCCGAATATTCGGTTTGGTCGAATATCGAATTTTTAAATCTCACAATTTTTGCTTTTAACTGTCAATAAAAATATTCAAAATAAAATAATTAGAAATAAAGTCATATTTCGATGAAAGAGAATGCTTTTACATTATTTATTCCCCGTTTGAAAAGTGTCACTTAAGAAAATTAACCATTAATGATTAAAATTAAACCATTAATGATCAAAGGATTTAATGATGTACAAATAAATGCAAATTCCTGAATATTGTCTAGTAAATAATCTGTTTCTTGCTTTTTTGCAAACATCATGTTTCTAAGCAAAATGGAAAAAAAAAACTTTCACAGGTGATAATAGACAGCAAGACAGACAATTTTTGTCCAGGAAACTAGAATTGCAACACACTTATTCAATTAAAAATAAAGTGCATCTCACTCCAGGTCAAATTTGAAATTTAGTTTGTTACTTTAATAATATTGAAGATATTGTAACTATATTTTCAACATAGTTACTTTGATTTCTGTGAAGTTACTTTGATTTCTGTGAATCACGATAAGTACTGGAAATTTCCACTATTCATATCTAAACAACACTGAGTTAAATATTCCTTTATTTTATTCAGAGTGCAGCTGACAGTACTACTTATACTGTGTCACTGGCCAAAATTCAGCCACTTCTAATAGTATCATCATATTTTCTACAATCAAAATTAATATAATGCAAATATCGCTAAAATATCTTCATTGATGTTAAAGATTTAAACAAAAATTCAGTTTCAGCTTGCAGTGACACACTTTGTGTTTTTGATTGAATGTATTGTATTTTTGATGGAATAAGTGGATTGAGATAATGTTTCTTGCTCAAAAAATGTTTGCCTTGACCACATTATCTACACAGAAAGTTTGTTCCAAGATATATGAACCCCCTGTATGTTTACAACCTCTGAATATGATCGCCTATTCCAGACACCCGCTCTCTGGGTTCATTTCAAAACTTCCTTGCCAAATCAAAAGGAGCAGGAAAGTTATTCTTGCTGATTAGCCAGCATTTTAATATATTGTATTATTGTTTTACGTTTTACTTTAGACCCTTCCTGACAAATAAACACCGCAAAATGTTTTTTCTAATTCATTCAAAAAATTTCTTTGATTTTAAAATATTTGTTATAGAATATAAGAACATTTTATAAATTTATTTTAATTCACAGAAGAAGCTACGAAGTTTAAAGCTTTATTAATTAAAAAAATTTTAAGACTATCCTCTTTTTAAGTTATAACTCAAAGCACAGTTTTTTTTTTTTTTTTATGTAAAGTAGGGGTGCACAACCTGTGGCCCGCGATCGGATTATTGGTGGCCCGCGGATCAATTTCGCTGATCGGACGCAAAAAAACGCGAATTTCGCCGATCGGGTGCATAGAAATCACGAAATTTTCCAAATTTTGCCAATCGGACGCGTAATAATCGCGAATTTCGACCATCGGGTGTGTAAAAATCGCAAATTTTGCCGATCGGGTGCGTATAAATCGTAAATTTCGCCGATCGGGCCCATAAAAATCACGAATTTTGTCGATCGGGTGCGTATAAATCGTTACTTTTGCCGATCGGGTGCGTGTAAATTTCGCCGATCGTCTGCGTAAAAATCGTGAATTTTGCCGGTCGGGTGCGTAAAAATCGCGAATTTCGCCGATCACCTGCATAAAAATCGTGAATTTTGCTGATCGGGCCCGTAAAAATCGCGAATTTTGCCAATCAGGTGCGTATAAATCAAAAAATTTCGCAGATCGAGCGTGTACAAATCACGAAATTTGCTGATCGGGCGCGTATAAAAGGCAAATTTTGTCGATCGGGCCCGTAAAAATTGCGAATTTTGTCGATCGGGTACGTAAAAATCATGCGTGTAAATTGTAAATTTCGCCAATCTTCTGCGCAAAAATCTCGAATTTTGCCGATCAGGTGCGTAAAAATCGCGATTTTGCCGATCGGGTGTGTGTAAATTGTAAATTTCGCCGATCGTCTGCGTAAAAATCACAAATTTTTCCGATAGGGTGCGTGTAAATCGCGAGTTTTGCCGATCAGGTGCGTATAAATCGTAAATTTTGTCGATCGTATGCGTAAAAATTTCGAATTTCGTCGATCGAGTGCGTAAAAATCGCAAATTTTGCCGATCGGGTGCGTATAAATTGTAAATTTCGCCGATCGCCTGCGTAAAAATCGTGAATTTTGCCAATAGGGTCCGTAAAAATCACGAATTTTGCCGATAGGGTCCGTAAAAATCACGAATTTTGCCAATAGGGCCCGTAAAAATCACGAATTTTGATGATCGGGCGCGTAAAAATCGCGAATTTTGTCGATTAGGCGCGTAAAAATAACGAATTTTGCCGATCGGACACGTAAAAATCATGAATTTTGCTGTTCGGGCACGTAAAAATCGCGAATTTTGCCGATCAGTTCCGAAAAAATCGCAAATTTTGCCGGTCAGGTACGTAAATATCGTGAATTTTACCGATAGGATGCGTATAAATCGCAAATTCCGCCGAACGGGCGCGTAAAAATTGTGAATTTTGTCAATCACTAGGAAAAAACTATGAATATTGTCAATCACGCATGGAAAAAAATGCAAGATTTTTCTATCCTTGCCAACTGAAATGGGTTATACTGACTAAGGAGGTGGTTGAGTATAGGGAGCTAACTCTCCTTTTAAAATTAGCCATTTTGATGAACTTTTAGGCCGATCCTCCCCTCTTTTCCCAAAACAAAATTTTGTTCACCCTACGGATATTGGCTCTCGACAATCCAGTCATTTTTGTGATTGGCCCTCCTCTTATAAAGGTTCTGCACCCCTACTTCATATCCACATTTTTTGACTGAATATGTTAAGTACAATTTAGAATAATATGTGTCTCCTCCTCCCCACCTTCATTCATGAAAGCAGAATTTTTTTTCGGCACTGGCAATCTTTAACGCTAAATTTACTCCCTCAAATAAAGTCAAGGAGTATTTTCACTCTTTGAAAATAATCTTAGCTATATCTCTTGTATAAATACAAACTTAAACTGTTGATATGACCTTGCCAACAGAACTGAATACGTTGACTGGGAAGGAAGAAACCTAGGGGGCTACCCCCCCCCCCCCCAGTCACACCTCCTGTAAACAAAATTCTACTGATGGTGGCCCTCGACAACCCGGTCATTTTTGTAAGTGGCCCTTCGCTTAAAAAAGTTGTGCACCCCTAATGTAAAGGTTTCTTGTAAAAATGTCTAGTTCATAAAATGGTAGTATCTGTGTTAAATATTATGTAAAATTCTTTTATAATTTAACTTTTAATACTTTTAAACTCTGAAATATAAAAATATTCGGCCAGCCAAATATTCGGTATATGGTTTACTTGTGGGCCAAATATTGGGTATTCGGCCAAAATCACTATTCGGTGCATCCTTAATATATATATGTATAGATTGATCAGTGATTTCTTTTTTAAAAAATCAACTGATTAAAACCTTTGACATTCTGATTGTGCAACTGCAACACTATTGTGAGTGATAGATGGGTCTTTGAAAGTTTATAAATATTTTAATAAGACAGCTAACATGTCCAAATTTCTTTTTAAAAAGTAACAGGGTCAATTTATCAAAAGGACACTTTCTACTGAGTAAAAGGACACTTTCCTTAGCTCCCACTAAACTATTTGTAATAAGAATACATTTATGTATTAACTTGTGGAACAAACAAATTAATATTAAAGAAATTACATGTTCCCCAATTGCTGATGTTTATCTTTTTTTAAACATTTAAAGTATATTTTATACCTTTAAAAAAGCACAAAATATTGTACAGTAACCTAATAAAAAAAAAAAATCTAGAGTGAAATTGAAATGTTTACTAAAAAACCCACCTTAGAACTTTTTGTTTCATCGAATTTCAATAGAACATTTACAATAATAAAAATGTTTTAAAATATCTAAGGAGAGTTTATTTAGTTTTAAAAGAATTTAAGTTAATAATACAGCATTTTGGCAAAACACGAGCTTCATTTTCACAGATTTCTTTGAACATACGTGTTACAACATGTTAGAATGATGTACATCAATTTTTTTAATGTTTTAATGCTAAGCCCTGAATATGTGAATAAAATGCTTCATTTCCAGCTTATTATGTCATGTGTGACTCAGCTGGTGACATTTAAAAACAGAGGTTAAAAAAAAAAATCATGGTGGAATTTCAAAAGAAAAATAAACTATAAAAATATATAATTTATTTTTAAAATGTTCATTCTTTAGAAACATAATCCAATTACAGTCGAACCTCTATTTAACGAAGTCGCTAAATCCGAAATAAAGTTTGTTATATGGAAAATTCGTTAAATAGAGATTCACTTTTAAAAATATTTTAAACATAAAACAGATTTTAAATTCATAAACACTACATATTATTAAAAAAAGTATACCTTATTATTTTTTTTTTTGTATAAGTAACATTGATTTGATTTATTTATTTTACCCATCAAAAAGACATCTGCAAGGAAAACAAGAATAAAAACATTCTACTGGAATACACTCTATTTTCAGTTCTAAGAAAATAGTTTTAAATTAAAATTAATGAATCATTGTCGTATTTATTATAACAAGCAATTTTAAGCATACATTACCACATGCGTCCTTAAATTTAATTACTGAAAAAGTCTGTTAATTTTGTCTGAGTTTTTTGTTTGAAAAAGTGTTTTCTCTCATAATACATCTCGCATCGCTGCAATGCATCAAAAAACCCTTCAGGCATATTTTCTTCAAACTGTAATCCACGTCTGATTGTTTCAAATGATTTTATCATTTCATCATACAAAGGTTTGTTGATTATGATTTCTGTATCATGATCATTTCCATCTTCATCATCTTCATTTTCTCTGCAATTCATTACTGGATTGTTTTTATTTTTTACACTGTCCAAAGTATCCAATTCAGTTAGCGTTTCTAAGGTCTCAACTTCGGAATCAAGTGAAAGAAAATCCTGAATCAGCACATCGTTAATTTCTTCTTTTTCTCTCATCTGTATCCACAATTTTTTAAGTTCTTCTAAGGGAATATTGTCTTTGTCTTCCGTACTTACCGAATTTTCATTGCTGACAAAGAATCCAGCTTTGGCAAAACTGTTGCGTATAGTATGATCTGTGACATCATAGTTCCATGCTTTGGAAATTTCTGATATGTTTTCCCGTAAGTTTATCTTTGACATAGATTGATTGTTCTCAAGTGCAGTGATAACTTTTCATTTGTTCTCTTGGAATACTGTATTTTGAAGCTTTTGATCCATTGGCTGCAGTTTTGATGTCGTGTTAGGTAGTAAGGAAGTAAAAAATTAACATTTTTCAGTTTTTGGTTGATTTCCTTCAGGTGGGCGGGACCAATTGTCAAAAATGAGAGCAATTTGGTGACTCTGCAGTCACACTTTTGTCCAACTTTTTAATCCATTTTTCACAAAGTTCTGACATCGTTAAAAGACTTTTTGTTAAAGTCATAATCAACCTCCAAAGATTTTACACCTTTTAAACATCTTGGGTTCTTGCTTCTTCCGATAACTAATGGTTTCAATTTCAGATCTCCAGTCATATTCTTTCCAAACATGACTGTTATTCTTGCTTTACTTTTCTTTTTCCATCAAAGTATTTTTACTTTGTAAATGCTATTGTCTTTTGACGCAAACATTGAAAAAAAAAATAAAATAAAGCAGTCTCATCCGCATCAAAGATGTTTTCTGGCTTATAGTCTTAAAATTTTACACAGTGTCCCCGTTATCCAATTTTCACTATCATTATCATCAATGTCTTTATTTTCACCAGATATTACTTTTGCTGCAATTCCGTTTCTTCTCTTAAATTTTTCAAGCCATTCACTGCTTCCCCGAAATTTGTCATATCCCAATGCTTTCGCAAATTTAAGAGCTTTCTCAACTAAGAAAGGCCCAGAGATCAGAACATTTTTATCTTGCATTGTGTGCATCCCCTTCAAAATTGTCTCATCCACATCTTCATAGACAGACACATGTTTTTAAATGTTTTGAGCAAGAATTTGATGAATCATAATGGGGAAGTTGCACTCACTTTAGAATAGATTATGCATTCTTTTATGTTTAATTGATGAAGACAACTTTACATACCTCAAAACTTAACTCGGAATCGCAAAAATAATTTAAAACTATGTAGTTATTGGAGTTTTAAACTCCGCTAAAAGCAAAACAAAACCACGTGATCGGAAAACGCGACGGGATTGGTTTGACGTCACTACACATGAAACGGGGAATTCTGCTTAGAGCCGTGTGCTCACAGGCTGTTTTATATTGCTTTCTATGTACTATAAACATATTTTAAAGACTCGTTTACACAAAAACAAAAATTAAAGTCAAAAGAGTATTTTATCATATCTAAATATAATGCACTATTAATTTATAAATTTGCATTAATTTTCATTTAGAAAAGTGTTGAAGTTGGTCGGATTCGAAAAATACAAAATTATGTCTTTCGGAATTAGTTTTTTTATTTTTTAAATTCAAATTTGCTTTTAGGACAGAAAAACTGCATTTCATGTGGGTAAAAATACAGGAAGCTAAAGCTAAAAGGCACGCATATTGTTCACTTACTCTGATTTATTTAAATGAAATAAGAACTTCTTTAAATGAAATAAGATACTTTTATTACAAAAGAAATCGTAAGTAAAATCGCATTTATATAGTTCTGGAAATGCATTATTTTTTTAATTCATTTTAACTCTTAATAATTTATTTTAATATGAATATAATTTCGTGTTATGCAGGTTATATTACGCATAAAAAATGTACTGAAATTAATTATGAGAAAACGAAATTTTGAGCAACAATGCAGAAAAAAAAATGCTTTATTTAATACTGATTTATTGAATAAAAATTTTAATTAAATACTGACAATAATAATTGTGTATTCACTCTTCGGAAAAAAAAAATTACTGAAACATACGTGAGTAAATTTATCACTATTGTCTTTTATTTTCTCTTTTTATGTACTTACTTAAAAATAAGTATTAAATTAAATATATTTTTTAAATATACATCTTTTATAAGCATACAATGTTTATTTTGATAATCACGCCTCCTTTTATGATTGGAATTCGTGATTTTTCAAAAAATGTCCAATATAGTACTATAATTTGATGTGGACACCGAAGCTTAATGGGAAAGTTCACCGCTTTTTTTTTACGATTGGTAGAAAATGAGAGCTAATAAACTTATTAAAATAAATGTATAATCTTTGCTTTTTTTCTGTTTTAAGGTATGGAAAGAGAAAAGAAAAAAAAAACATTATTTAAACTATCTTTTTAGGATTGCTAAATTGATTTCTTAACGTATAATCATAATTCAATTAATATAGAAAAGTGTAAAAATAATTTAATTATCGTTTTATTATTATTTGCTTACGTTTAATTTTTTAATGGATGCAGTACTTTTTGTTTGTTTGAAATATAGTTTCTCAGAATGTCCTATTTTTAGATTTATCAGGTTCTAAAAATTTTATATCTTTATTTTCCTCAATGTTCTAACTTTCGTAAAAAATAAAAATAATGAAAATATTTGAAAATCTTGTTAAAGAAAGCAGTATCTTAATTTTGAAAATAAGCATTATACTGCACAAAGCTTTTTTAAAACAGAGCGAGATGTGCTGAGAATTTGAATATGTTGTTGAAGTAGAGCCCACTCTTTTCACTTTTGAAAACAGCCATCTCATTACACGTAAACTTTTTATAGTGACATATAAAGAAATCAAGATACATTATCATTCAAGGTTTATTCTTTGTTTGAACAATGCCTTAGTATCATAAGGGCAGGGCATTTTGTTGAGAGATATTATGCTATAATATCATAATGGTTTTTAAATTCAATTCACAGGTAAGGCATGAATTTGCATGATTAATTTTTTTAATTATTTGGAAGGTATGGATTATATATTAATTTAGCAACAAAAATTTAACATAGAACAAAGGAATAAAGAAAACATTTATAGATCATGATCGAAAATTCAAACATACTACCATTCTTTTAATGTTTAAAATGTTAATAACAGCAATAAAATTTAAATATACATAACAAAGCTTCAAATACATTTAGAATTATTATATTTCTGCATAATATTTCTCTTTTGGCGTTTTTAATTTCCGTAGAAATATTGTTAATTTATAACAAAAATAAAACTGATAATTTTTAAACTAAGCATCATCTCTAATCTGCAAAGTTCTATAAAGCATAACCTTCAATCCCACATTCTGAAAATTGCACAAAACTGACAGTATTTAAAATAATTACTTTATTGTTTTGCCTGTGTGTAGTGTAGGCCAGATATCTGTTTAGGAAGAAATTGAGTCCTTTAAAGGACCCTTCACAAAATTTTTCATATTAAAACAGGAACCTTCACAATACATTCCACCTTAAAACAAGACCCTTCACAAATTTTTTTGTCTTAAAAATAGACCTTTCACAATTTTTTTCCATCTCCAAACGTCCAAACTAAACCTTTTACAAATTTAATTATTTAAAAGAAAAATCTGACCTGACACAAAACAACTGAAGCCGTCAAAGAATCTATTTATGTAGCTTTTACATGTATAAAGGATCTTGTCAAAAATTCGTAAACAAGAAACTGAATATAACAGTTATTTCAAATTCACAAAATTATAATTAGTTTTTTCACAAATATGAAATACTTTTCACAATTTCACAAAAAAAGAACCCTGTGAGAAAAGTCTGGATAAGTCCCTGGAAACATTTTTTGAAAAATTATTAAACTTTTCTCGTGTATATTTATATAAAAATTCTGTAAGCCTGTCTTAAAGCTATCTTAGCACATTTCGCTCTTTCTAATAACAATAACTTTAGCTGTTTTTCAAAGATTCAAAACAGTTTATTTAACAATTAAAGAGATAAAACATATAGTGAAACCAAGCAAAATTCATAATTTAAGTATAAAATATAAATACAAAAACCCTTTTATAAGTTGACTCCACCCTCCCTAATGAAATAAGTCCTATTAATTTGTTATACTAATCATTTTTAAGAAAAAAAAAAGAAATCGTCCAGCGTAAAGCAAGCCGTCCCCATAGGAAATAACAGGGAGAAATACAGCGAGGGTTTGTTTACATGTGTAGTGACGTCAGAACAGCTTTCGTCACGTGACGTGACTTTTTCCCGCCACAGCAAAAACTGAGTTTTAAAAGTAAATTTAATGAATTATACAAGTTTCAAATATATGTAAAAATGGTATCAAAATGTTCGTATTTTTACACTCTATCAGATGCAAGTTAAATTGAAAAACGTGCAATTTCCCCATTTTGCAACTTATCACGATTTTTTATTAGGGTTCATAAGCTATTTGCAGGAATACCAAATTTGAAAGTAATATCTTTTTTCTTCACTTCTTTATCCATCTGATCAAGAATTAATTATATTTCTTTGATACTCAAACACTTTCGCTTTGACATTTTCGAGCTATAAGAACAAAAATAACTAGCAGGACAAATCAAAAATCTAGAATACAGGATGAGACTCTAAATTTAAGGACACGGGGCAGCTCCATTGAAGGTGAAAGGGGGGGTATTGAAAGTCTGCACTTCTTGGATGAAATGCAAAGAATGACAGCGATTTTACTGCACTCAGTGAGTTAGACGCCTAGTAAAACCAATTCAAGGTCACTGATCATCATAAAATGAGCTAAAAGAAAGAATAAGTTGGAATGTTCGTAAATATTTTGAAAAATAAGGAGAAAAAAAAATTAGGTCACAAGAAATAGTTCGTTAAGTAGAGAACGCACTTTGCAATTTGGAGGTTATTTTACAAGGAAATTCATAAAATGTACTTGGTTCCAGGAAAAATTTCGCAAAATAGAGGTTCAACTGTATACAAATTTAATGTGTATTCAATACCTCAGGATTTTTTTTTTGGCAACGTGTCCAAAAAAAAAAAAAGCAGCTTTATCAAAAATAAAACATATCAACCTTTTTATACACAAAATACCTTTCACCGGGTATAAAAAATATAATGAAATTTAAATAATTCGATGCGGAATTGTTGTTTTAAAATAAATGATAATGAAAAAAATATTCTGTTAATTTAATGATTTTATTTCTTAGTGTTTTTACATATGTGTATAATTTTTAGGTAATATGGGTTATTTTGAGTAAAAAGTGGTTTATTTTCAAATTCTCACTTAATTGACTGTCACTTATTAAGATAAAACGAAAAATGCTCAACATTAAAACTTGAATCAAAACAAGCTGTAAAAATTTAGCCTTGTTTATTTTTATTTGCATACTTTATTAGACTTTACATAAAGAAAATTTCTACAAGGGTAGATGTGCCAGAAATGGACACCCTTAAAGAATTTCTTTATTTTTTAATTAATAGTTATAATTATTATATTCCACTCTTTTTAATATTATATTAATCTATCAACATTATTTAATCAATCTCATAGTCTTATTTCCCAATGTGAATCAAAATTTAATTGTAAATAAGAGAAATCTATCAAAACACCCAAAATTCCAGTAACAGACACCTTACAAAATAATAATAATAATAATTAGATAATTGTTTTATGATAGTATTTAAGTTTAAGTTCAGAACTTAATGAAAGCATATTAATAACAGAAAATATTGAAATTTAAGATAGAAATTTATTACATTAAAAGAATTTATAATTTAAAGATTTAGTTTTACAATAATTAAGTTTGGTGACATTTTTTATTGCCTCATTTTATCTAATCTTCACTCATATAAATGTCCAAATGATGTGCTGTGCAATTATGGCATTCAAATGCCAAATCTTCAATTTCCTCATCACTTTCCGATAATCTAAAGCATTCAATATGTGACTTTGGAATGCATTTAAAATAAGCATTCTTGCACTTGTCACATTTTACACACTTCTTTGCTTTTCATCATTGAAACTATGTTTACATTTATAGCAATTAGAAGCTGCAGATTACCATACAAGTAATAATCTAACTCTAGCTTAATTTGTTATTTATTTAATATTTGTATGATAATCTTCAGCTTTTATTTCATAACTCCTGATCCTATTGAGATCTCACTCTAAAAATGTTTAGCTTATATTACAAAAAAAAACATACATTTTTTTCATAAATTAAAAAAAAAAACTTAATTTTTTTAAAAAAAAATCAAGCATAGTCAACTTGCATATCAAATGAAACCTTGTAAAATTCTATTTAAAATGAGTGGTCAAACAGCTCCCTATGCCTGATAGAACCTGAGAAAATGAAAATTGAAAACATTTATGGAAGACAGAAGATGATTTTTCAAAATTAAAAAAATTAATTGCATGAAAATCTAATGGAAAAAATATATATACAGATATATTCTCATTTACATCATCAGGGAGAATTATTCCTGACAGTATCATTAAAATCTGAAATGGTCAGGTTGAATATTGACATTTTTTGGCTGATATGACATGGAATTACCCTATTTCTTCCTTCTTTTTTTTAAGTGCTTATTACATTCTACTAAGAAAGATTTAAAAATTAAATTTAATTAGCTTTTCATTTAAATAAAAAGATTGTATGCACTACTGAAATTACACTTTTAGTATTGACCACATGAAGTGTCCAATATACTGGAAAGAGACTAATTAAGCATTAGAGCAATGGACACCAATCCTAAAATCTTAACAATAAATGAAATTTTGTAAATGGCCATTGGTACATGGAATTCAAAGTTTTATATTACTGTCCAAACAAAACCATGCAATTTTTGCAAGAAAATCAGGTCTTAGCATGTTCATTAAGATTTTCACAGAAAAACAGTGGAACTGTGAAACATTTTTTGCTTCCTGATTGGTTTGATTAAGAGCGTCAACAATAATCCAGAATATAAAACATTCAAGGGAGAGTTATGAAGAAAAAAAAAAAGTAAAAGCGAAAATTTTATTGGTTATTTTTTTATAAACCAAAAACATTGGAGGGTGTCCATTGGCACATCTACTTATGTTTTTTTTTTTTAGAGGACAGCACAATGCTTTGAAAACATTACAGGATGAAAAGTTGATTTTAGAAAAAAGGCAGGGTGATTTTTTATTTCTAAGAAGTGCAGAATACATTGCCACTTTAAAAAAAGGGGGTGGGAAGGGGAAGAGTGAAGCACCCTTTGAAAAATGTCCAACAGGAATACTAGCTTATTCAGGGGTCGATGCAGGTTTTTTTTTTTTCTTGGGGCCCATTTTGTGAAAAGTAAAAGTTATTTTTATGAAATTTATTATATTTTTGTGAAAAATAACATTTTGTAACAAAAGTTGAAATCCAGTTAATCAAATTCGAGCCAGGCATTTATAAACAAAAACTTTTTAAAATCATTTTGCTGAAGTTTTCCTCTTTGGTGAACTTGTTTCTTTACAAATTACACATTTTAAAATATCACAAAATAATAAATAGTAAGTTTTTATGGAATAGAACTTTGTGAAGAAGTCCATTTTATCAAATTGATTTTTGTGAAGGGGCCCATTTTATTAAATAGATTTTTGTGAAAGGGCCCTAAATAGGCCCCAAATTTTCCCTGGATCGACCCCTGTTATTTCAACTATTTCAGTATGTATTACTAATTTATGGAATATTCAATTGAAAGACTCAATTTTTATTAAAATCTTCAACAATAAAGAAATGTTACACTTGAGACATACAACACACATTGAGACTACATAAGAAAAATATTACAATATACACACCTTTACATAATAGCAGCTTTTACAATTTTCGTAATATTTTTTGCAAATAATATTGAAAAACAAAACTTCCTAATATTAGTTCTCGGATATGAATTTTACTGACGTAGCTATAAATGTACAAACAAATACACAAAGTAGTAGGAACTTTTTTTCTACAAAGGTTTACAACTTTACTTAAGGCAAACAAAAACTGGAAAAATAGTGTTTTTATAAAAGAAATTACAGGAATCGTTAATAATATATAATAAATTGCCATAAACGTTGATATTAAAAAAATAATAATAATAATAATAGCAAGAAAATTTGAAATTGGATTCTGCGGTATACTCACAATCGCTGCTGATGGCAAAAGGTCACTGGCTTTTATCATAAGATAACCATCCACACCGAATAAAATAGGAGCAAATATATTTTCGCTCCTCAAAGCAGCATCATCCTTCACACCTACGACATGACTATGTAAGCAACGATTTTCACACTCATCAAAAAAGAATGCCAAAAACTGAAAATAAACTATGAGCTCACACATGCAAACAATTAAAATTAGGCTTAGTTAAAAAAAGAACGTTTGATTATTTAATAAGTTAAATTTTAAATTATTAATTGAACAAAATCTGCTTAATTTCAATAATAATTATGCGACAAAAACTGTTATTTTTTATCGGATGCATATCCTGGCATTAATCACACAAATCCGAAAATTCCTTAACTTATTTTATACTATATAAAACACATAAGTAAAATAGTAGTCTTTAAAAATGGTAAAGTTTACTAATATGAAAAGAAATTGTAATGTTTTTAAAATGTTATAAGCAAGTGTGATTCATTATTCCAAAGTTCAAAAGAGTTAATGAATAAATCTTTAGGTAAAAAGTTAACCTTACTACTTACCATAACAAAAGCTGTAAATTTTCTGTTTCACTGATGGTTAAACAAAGCAAATGGGTGAAAAAACGATAACTTTAATTTAAAAGGCATTACTAATTACAAATAATTCTCACAGACAAGGGGGGGACCAGAAACAAATCCTTGAGCTTATATGTTGCCATACCAACTAAACAAACTTACAAAATTTCTCTAATCGTCGTTGATTTTTTTTTTTTTTTTTCGTCGTCGTCCAAGCTCGTTGGTCGCTGAATTATCGATAAATTGAATCGATATATTTGATTAGAATCGATATTATCTATTTTCAACAAAATTTAAACATTAAAAATAATTAATAAAAAACATCAGGATAGTGTATCCCTGCATTTGCAATCAATTAATAATTTTATAATTTAAAATGATGATTGGTAAAAAAAAATAAATATACGTAAGTTAATATAAAACTTAATCCCGTTTATTCTGAAAGTAATGCTTTTTAGATTCACTATTATTAAACACTACGTCTGAATCATTTTAAAAGTTTGATTAAAAATAAAATACGAAAAAGCAGACTAAACAATAATCGAAAAGATAATCGCTATCGAAATGAATCAATTAATGCATATTTGTTTCCACAGCGACGACAACGACTTCAGCTGGGTCAGGTGTCGGACTGAAAATATTGTAGTTTATTGGAGACAGTGGGTGGTGTCAAAATTGTTTAGTGTTGTGTCCCAGAGTTTTAAATTGTATAAAAGAACGGTTGATTTCCTTATTTTCTGGATTATTAATTGGATTTCATCAGATTTCGTAAGTTTATACAGTACTATATCTAGTTTCTTTGAACTTGCCGCAATAACAACTCTAAACTCATGTATGTTTTTTTTGTAATTTCATTTCTAATCTAAAAGTTAAAGGTTTTTATTTCCATTTTTTTATCTCCTCGGTGCATTTACGATATTCATTATATACTATCATCTACTCTTATTTTTCACAATTAATTTAAGGTCAAATTTTAATTAATGTCTCTTTCTTTCTTTTTTTTTTTTTTTTGTTGTTGTTGTTCCTTTTAAACTAAATTTGTTCTTATTTACATGATAATTCTTTAGCCTCTTGACGCTTAAAAATGTGTGGGATAATGTTATAAAATTAAACTTCTTTTGAAATTTATTATTTGATTTTTATTATTATGTTCATTTACAAAATTAGCCGCTATTTTTAAAACAATATTTAAATATTTTATCTAATCCATCGCAATGATTTTCCCATCAAATGTGATTATACCAAATGTAAAATTTATTCATGATGCAGTATAAATTAAAACATTTGTTTAATAAATTCTTAACAAAATAATTTTTAAGATCAGCGATTAAAAAGAAAAAAAAAGAAGAAGAAATTAACTCATACATAACCCCTGCTTAGTGCTCAAAAGAAAAGGTTAAAGTATTTCTTGATTTATATGACTAAATAACAAGGTCGGATGATTTATATCACCTCAATTTTAAATCACTTGATTTTTAAAGAAGAAAAATAATTGATTTAAGTAATGTATACAATTTCATATTTTTACGTTGTAATATTTTTGTAAAAAATTGGTTTGTTTTCTTATTTTGTAATAAAATTTTTGCCCAAGAATCAGATTTCTTTCAAGATTTTGAATCTGGTGTTGTAAATAAGATTTCTCCATTTGACTGGCATTAAAAATGCATTTCGATTTTCATATGAAGCATGAAGCCACCAATAAAGAAGGTGAGAGAGCAGTGTCTCAAATTTTTGCAGCCACTGCTTCTTCAGCTGCTGTTACGAGTTTTTTCCACCTTATTAATTTGCAGTCAGCATTTAGGAATAGACAGGGAAATGAAAATGCATCTAAGCTTGTATTTTTGTTTAAAACTAAGTAAAAACGAAAAATAACTGTTGAATCTACAGTTGTAAATTTTTTCATTGGTATTGGTACTCTTTTCCTTCTCTTCAGAATGAAAAACTTGTTCTGCCAAAAAACAACTTGAACTGTTTGTTGAGGTGTTAATTTTTTCAGTGAGTTAATTTCATCTATCTTTGACATTAAGAGGCTACATCACTCGCTTGCTAATGTTAATCCTATGAGACAGTTATTTTATAATACCCCATTTGCATTTCAATAATAGTATTGCATTTCAAATTTAATTTTTATTTATTTATTTTGCATTGGATAGCTGAGATTGATATCTATCTATGCAGGCCTTTTTTTACTTTTCTGATTTTGTTAATAAGTTTTTTTATTAAGATACTTTTATTTTCGGAACCGGTTGTGAAAGTGTCCTCATGAAACAAATCTGCAAACAAAATCAAAAAAGTAAAAAAGGGACTAAATAGAGATTTATTAAGATACTTTTATTTTCGGAACCGGTTGTGAAAGTGTCCTCATGAAACAAATCTGCAAACAAAATCAAAAAAGTAAAAAGGGGACTAAATAGAGATTGACTTCAGCTATGCAATGCAAAAAAAAAATTGTTTAAAAATATTGAAATGCAAACGAGATATTGTAAAGTAACTGTACCATAAGATTAACATTAGCGAGTGGGTGTTTTCACGTGAATAAAGTAGCCCCTCAACTGACAGAATTTTATGGCATTGCAATTTATAAGAAATTTTTTTTAGGAGGGCAAAAGATTCATGATTGCATGTACAGGTAGTTTCAGGGATCATTCTAGAGAGTTTCAGAAGGGCAGCCTGCCCTCATGCCCTTTTTAGATAAAATCCCACCCTCCTTGCCCCTTTTCCAGGTAGAATTCTACCCTCTTTGCCCTTTCTCCAGGTAGAATTCTACCCTCCTTTTATTCCTGGGTAGAACCCTGCCTTGTTTGCATTGTACTTTCAAAAATTCTTTACCTATCTTTTATTTTTAGAATGCTAGTATGGGACATCAGGAGTACTCCTCTTTCCCTCTTTATTTCTCTGTGAAATGCCCTGGTATGTCTAATCTTTGACTTTGAGTGATTCATTTTTTCCATTGAACAAGACATAGGGTAACAACTTAGGGTCATTGATTAATTTCACATTGTCTAGTGAAATATAGTATTAGATCAGGCCTTTGACCACATGATAACTTACTTAAGTCCTATAAAAATTTGAGAAGTAGCTTTTGAACTTTTATTTTGTAGCTTTTTTCAAAACCAGTTTTGCTAAAACTGGGAAAAAGTTATCTAGTGAATAAAAGTTTTAGAGAGAGAAGTTTTTAAATATCGTAGGGAAAGGGGAAATTACTGTGAATAGAGTAAACAATTTTACAATAAAAATCGAGAACAAGTTTCATTTTCTATTTTTAATACTTTTCAAACAGTGAAGTTATGGAAATTAGAAATGTTATTGGATTTTTTTTTTAAATTAAGGAGTACTTTAAGCTGTTGCCAGACTTCCCCCCCCCCCACCAGTATATTGTTATATGCGCTTATTACAAAAATGCCCTTTTTATGAAATGATGTGCCCTTTTCAACAAAATTGCCCTTATTATGTAATGTGCACCCTGTCCTTTTTTATGTTCTAGAATGATCCCTGTAGTTTATCATAATGTAAATATAGCTGATTATAATTAAGCACAAACAAATAGAATAGTGAAAACTTAATCATTAATCATAATAACCATAACTTAAATAATTTCATTTGCAATTTTTATTATAAAAAAAAAGGTTTACATTATGATTTTTTAATAATATCCATTTCAGATTTTTTTTCTCCCTTTACTAAAGCATTACTTTTAATATTTCTTTTGCAGATATTTATCTAAGAATTAATAGAATTTGTTGTTAATGTGATTCATACAGTTTTAGTGCAATTAAATTTGTGTTTTTAAATTTTGAACCGCATAGTGTATTATAAATATTGCTTATCTATTTATATGAACCTGATAATTTTTAAAGTAACTCCTCTTCTCTTATTAGTTTATAAAATAGCTATTGTGAGTTTGGTTGGAGGTATAGCTCTTGGCTAGTTTATGTATATATTTAATTATTAAAAAGGAAAAAAATACATAAAAATCGAATAATTAAGCATTTTGAATTCCCCCCCCCCCCCCCACACACACACACACACACACAGAGAGAGAGAGAGAGAGAGAGAGAAATAAAAAAAAAAAAGAAAGAAGGGGTGTAGGGGAATTAAAATAATTAAAAGGAGAAATAATTTCATAAAGTTTCATAACTCAAATTTCAGAAAAATCGCCTTGCATATATATTATTAAAGTTACTTTAGTACTTAGTAATATTTGTATCAGAAATTTGAAAATATTATTCAAAGAGCTGCACTTGTTCAATGTAGTGGCAAAATTCTTCAAAGATTAACTTTCTAAATTTTAAATTGTTAAGTTATGGATTTTTTGCATTACATTATAAATCTTCACTAACTGATATAATTAAATCAAGTTGACAATTAGAATCAAAATTAAGTAAGAAATTTAAAGTAGATAACAAATTAAGTAACTGTCGAAAAATATTAATTAGTTTTAAGTTATTGTCATATTTATAGGGTCAAAGATAGGTAAAATAAATAATTTAAAAAATAATAATAATAATAATTGTTTTTCCAGAATAGCAGGGGTCTGTCCAGAATTTTCTCCCATGGTCTTGTTTTTGTGAAATTGTGAACGCCTTTTAATATTTGAGAAAAATCTAGTCATAATTTTGTGAATTTGTAATGATCATTATATTCAGGTTCTTGTTTATGCATTTTTAAATAGATATATGTATGTAAAATACTCATATTTTCTTTATACAGTAAAATCTCATTAAAACGAATTTCTGGAGACCACCGATTAAATTTGTTAAGGTGAAATTCCAATATAGCAGTTTTGTGAAAAAGAAATTTGCAATAAAAATATTAGATACTTAGCTACACTTATATTGAATTTCAATTAATATACAAACATGTCAGTAAATAATAAATATACAGTACATTGCTGAGTTGTGAACTTACTAGTTAAAAATATAGGTGTAGATTCACAGTCGCCACGTGGCAACTAAATTTTTTGCTTTGGCCACTAACTTTCGATGTCTAAGTCGCCAAGTGTTTTACAAGAATGCCCCTTTTCCGCCAAACAGATTTCAGCTTTTTTTTTTAATCAAATTTGCAGATATTTATAGGGCAAAATAATCTGATATTCACAATTTTTTATATATACTTCTGTGTGACAAAATCAAAATAAAAAATTCCTAAATAAGCTATAATAATAATAATAATTTTCCAATACTCTCCATTACCATGGCCGATTTATACATATATATATATATATATATATTTTTTTTTAAACTGTATCTTGCCCAACTTTATCTTCTGAATTTACATAGTTTAAGATTTATATTATACTTAATAATCAAATTTTAAAGAATTTTATGATTAAATTAGATATACACATTTGCTGTAATTAGTCTGTGTTTTGTTGTACATGTTTATATAATTTAAAAATAATTTTTCACTGCCTGAGTTTTTCCCCCCGTATAAACGCTACTATTGTTTTTATGCGTTTGTTTCACAATGTGGCCACTAGATTTTTTGGGTTTAGGAGCCACTGGCTCCTTTCAGATTTTGGTAATCTGCACCTATAGTTAGAAATAAGATAATTATTAAGTTCCTTAAGTTTCAATATTTTATTTAATCTTAAATGTTATAAAGGAATTTATCTTACATATTTGGCGAATTAAAAAACCTCTCTGACATGACATCTGCCATTAATGTAACTTTATTTCTTTACAAAAAAGAAAGAAAAAAAAACAATTATTTTTCTACACTGAAGTTGACAATGCATTTTTCAAAACAAATTGTACAAAATGTTGTTTCAATGTTCTATAGACGCCTTTTAAGTCTTTAATAATTTTGTTAATTTGAAAAATTAGTTAATATGAAATTTGTTAATATATTTATAATGTGAAAACATAGGATGTTTTTTAACAATCCAAAAAAATGTGTTAAACTGAAAAATTCATTGAAGTGACATTTGTTGTAACGTAACAGGATTCTACTGAAAGGTTCAGTTTGGACTTGGAGGGGGGAAAGTTTTGAAAAGGTCTATTTTTAAGACAAAGAATTTTGTGAAGGGTCCTATTTTTGAGATGAAAAATTTTATGAAGGGTCCTGTTTTGAAATTTAAAAAAAATAGTGAAGGGTCTTTTAATGGAGCTAATTTCTGGCTTAGATTCTTTATACTCACACACATATATATATTTTTTGATTGGTTAATAAAAAGAAAATAGTCGCCAAACTTTAGGGACTGTTTTTCTTTTATTGTAACCGAACTATTATGCTTGTATCAGTTATTGATGTAGAAATTTATTAATGTAACCCTTGTTTGTGTGGATGTTAAGGAAACGGTTGTGCACGTGTATATTATGTCATTGATGATTAAAATTTGAGAAAGCATGTGATTGGCTGTAAAAAACATTCTCTTGCATGCGATTGGGCAATACTGTATCCGAAATATTTTGTTTGTCCCTGTAAATGGATGATAAATGATATGCACATCATATTCTGCAGCAAGTATCTTGCAGAAAGCCTAAGTAATGTGTATCAATTTCATTATATTTGAAATAGTGTAACATAATTAAAATATGCTAAAAACAGTTTTCCCCTCTGGCCATTATATAACGAAATTCTTTTGCGTGGCCCTGTAAATGAATAATTAATTCTTTGCAACCCATATTGAAAAAAATCCATGTTTTAGTGCACTTCATAAATGGATATCAATTTCATTATGTTTGAAATGATGTAACAAAATTTAAATGCATTTGAAACGATTTTTTTCCTTTGACCACAGACCTTTGTAACAGAACTTTTCACTGTCCCTGTAAACGAAGTATAAATGCTACACACTTAATTTGTAATAGCAAATGGGCTATAATAAACGTCAATAACACATAAAAATGACAGGGCAATCCGAGTAAACACTTACGAGACTTAAAGCTTGGTCAGACAAACAGAAGTCATAAATACTTTTCAACTATGTTGGGAAGTGTTAAAAAGATACTTTTTCGTTTAAAAATAACTAAACCTTGAGATTTTTTATTTAAAAATGTATAAAATTAACAAAAATTGCCATGTTTGAGAATTTTGAATAAACTCGATATACACTGAAAACCGCTTTGTCAATATGTCTTTAAAAAAAAGAAAGAAAAAGAACTTAGTCTCAGTATGTGTCGGTCTGATCGAGCTCTAACTTTCATAAATATACTCGGACTTTAAGTTTTATGAAAATTTCCTACACTAAAAACAGAAAAACTCGTTTTTAGTGCAGGAAACCTCCGAACTTTCCTAAAATTCAAAGTATCATAACTCTGAGTTTTGGTCGAAGAAGAATGGCATTTTCCCTGTTTTACTTGTCAGAGCATAAAGCACTGTTTTCTAAATATAACTTACAAGACCCAAGGACCATGTAAAAATTAAAAAGATGCAACTTCTTGAAGATTGGCAGGACTATTTCATCAACATGATCTTAATTCCTACCTATTTTTAACTTATGCAAAGAAGTTATTTAAAAAAAAAAAAATTAGTTGATTGCATCGCCATTTAATAAAGCTTGTTTAAATAAACGAATCCTGACGTTTTATACTTTGAAGTTCCGAATTAAACAGTTCTGTCGCAACTTTCCTTGTTTATTATAGTAAGTAGGGAGACTGGTACACAGTGGACCACTTTTTCAGTTAAAATTTTTTTTCTCTTTAATGGGCAAACCGTTCTGCATGAAAATATTTTTTGATATTCCTTAAACCTTTATACATTCATCATAATTTTCTCATAACGTAGTTTTCAATACATTTTTCAAAAAAAAAAAAAAAAAAATTATATGCACCTGTAAAGTGGACCAGTGTGCCCCAGAAGTAGGACACACCGGTCCACCCACCAGGGCACAGTGGACCGCTGTTAGGTATTATTTGAAATACATCATAAATCTATTTTTCATTAATCTAATTTTTTTTTCCCTTTACCTGCAAAATAACATAGTAATATAAATTTATAGGTAACATTTTGAAACAAAAAAATAATAATGATAATAATTTTGAAAATAATAGATTAATACAGGAACAATTGCAATTTAGTTGAAGTTATTAAGTACAAAAAATCAGTGCACATTAAAATTTGCAAATGAAATTCCGAAATACTTATGAGTAAGATTGCTCCTGGAATTTTCCTGAAATACTTTTGGGTCTGGGAGCAACATTATGAAATCATTGACATCAACAACAGATTCATCTACAGTTTCGGGAAAAATAAACTGATCTCCATTCAATTTGCGTCTCATGAATCTTACTTGAATAGAATCATCACCAATTAGACTACAGTTATATTTATCAAAGGCAGTAAATACAAAACAAAATATTTCTTACTATGTTAAATAAATTGTTATTTTTCTTTGTTTACTTTATTTTACAGTTAAATAACTATTTTTAAACAATATTTCTTTATAGTAATAATAAGAAATTATTAAATATTTTGAACATTCTGCATTACAGGAGCAGAGTGGACCACTGTGACTCATGTTGAAGTTCAATAAATAATATTAATATTGTTTATAGCTTTCTTTTAAACATATTAACTTTAAAGTAAAATAAAAACAAGTATCTTAGCTTTGCAAAAAAGCTGTTTTATTTTATTTATCTACAACCTTTAATTACTAAAAAAATAAAAATATGATGATGAAAAATTTTACTTTTAGAAGCTCAAAGCAACCAATCAGAATAAAATAGTTCAATCAGTGTCATCGCTGAGACTTTTTATTGAGGGGGGAGAGGACCTTAAATTGCTAAGTCAAATTTCAGTATTTGCCAACTCATTGAAAAGAAAAAATAAATAGCTCTCGCCAATTCAACAAGTTTGTCAGCTAGTTTTACAATTTACCAAAATACCACAGTTAGAAAATGTAATATAGTTCTTATTTGTAAAAAGTTTAATAATATTCCCAATTAGATTTGTAACTTTTGCCAAGTCTATTAAAAATAGAGAGTATATTATAGTTTTTATTAAAGTTTTATACAAATTTGCCAAATAAGAGTTTGTAAATTTGCCAAGTGTAATAGCATTCGCAAACGTTTGGGGGGGGGGCTCCCCCCCCCCCCCCTTAGCGAGGGCCCTCAGTTCAATCTGAGTTAAACATATTTTCTGAAGGCTATAAATAATCAGTGCAGTGCTGTTCTCTATTTAGATAGAAGAGAAGCTTAAAAAAATTAAATAAATAAAATATTAGGGGGTGGTCCAGTGTGTACCAGTCTCCCCTACTGTTCATTTCTAGCTTTTTATTCTCACTGAAACCAAAGTACATATCCTTAAGGCTGTTACTTAGTCACTTTCCCAATTCCCCTCACTGATGTTAAACCTATGGATGAAGAATAGAATGCATTCGTATATTTAAAATATTTTTAGTCCTCCTCATATCCCTCATTTTGGTAGTGTAAAAGAAGATTTTCGCCCGAAAGCGCAGTACGATATAATCAGGGGCATTTTTAAAAATGCTTATTGTAGCTAACACACATATATTTAATTTTACTTAAGATGTGCGGATAAGGTAACTTTTTTTTTATCTGAGATATGAAAAAAGATATCTGATGACCGAATGAGTAATATAAGGACTATTGATTTTTTAATGGACGAAAGTAACAGGTCTAAGGTAAATATTATCTAGTTTAGTGCTTTGATTCGGCAGCAAATTTGTTTTCATTTTTGGTACATACAGTCATTTGTTACAAAATTAAGTTTTATAAGATATAACTTTGAAGTTCCGAATTAAACAGTTCTGTCGTGACTTTTATTGTTTACTAGCAGAACCACCCGGGTTAACATAAATTAAAATACAATGCGACAATGACAATGACAGAGCTTTGTGCATTCTCGACCATAAATCGATAAAAAAGACACTTAGAAAAAATAGCGTTACTTTGACTCAGCCATAGTAAAATTTCTCAGTTCAGGGAATAAGAATGCGCGTTTTCTTTGCACATACAATAGAAAAATATACGATTTTCCTGACAATGATAAAAAATCAACCAAATGTCGTAACATTTTGCGAAATTCGCTTTCATATGGCATCTACCAAGTGTACTAAAATGGACTGACTGATTTTAAAATTCAATAACTTCCAAATGATGACAGATATTTAAAAAACTCTTCCACGAGAGTAATTTAAGCTGTCAGGAGTTTTTTTACTGCCTGATAATTCCTGATTTTAGTTCAAATTACAAGCAATAAATGGTGCTGCGAGTGATAGTAGTGCAATCCAGGCCAAAACTAAAACCACCCAGCATTCATGCGAAGGATAGAGGTTCAATTCATGGAGTGTGTCTCATACGCTAATACCATCTTGTTCTTAGGGCACGATTCTGAATGAGATTTTATTGGCGAATGAGACCCACTCCATGTTTTGAACCTCCTTCCTTCACATCAATGCTGGGTGATTTCTGCTTTTGCCTCGATTGGATGTCTAGTGTTGATAATTTGAACTAAAATCAGGAATCTCGGTTTAAAAAAAACTCATGACATCATACATTACTCTCCCGCAAGAATACTTTTAATATCTGTTACCGTTTGGTTGTTGAATTTTCGACATCATATTGGCAGTAGCAACGACCTAACCATTAAATTTTACTTATACTGCATTTTTATAACTACTAAATATTGCATAATTTCATTTTTTAAACTATCAATTAGGAAAAAAAAATTGCACTTTCAAGTGTAGTTTGAAAAGTTTATCATCTCAATTTACGGATTTTTTATGGATTTTAAAGTAATTTCAGGGCTAGCGTTCCCCCTAAAATTCCTAAATTTCCTAAATATTATTTTATCCCCTAAAATTCCTAAAATTCTCCTAAAATTTTCTTCTTGTTCCTAAAAATTCGAGATCGCCAAAATTTCACCAAAAAATATCGTGAATTTTGACAAATGGTCACCGGAAAAGATGCGTATTTCGTCAAAAGATTGATAAAACAACGCAAATTTTGTCAAAAGATCGTGTAAAAAACGCAAAATTCATCAAAAGTTCACGGAGAAAAACAAATTTCGACAAACAATCCTGAAAAAAACCTCTAAAGATCATCTAAGGATCGTGACAAACACTAATTTCTTCAAAGGATCGCGAATTTTTTAAAAACATCTCAAGAAAAAAAAACTAGAATTTCTTAAAAAGATCGCAAAATAAACGTGAATTTCGATTAAAAAAATCGTGAAAAACCCCTCAAATTTCATCCAAAAATCAAGGAAAAAAGATAATTTCTTCTAAGAATCACGGAAAAAAAGCGAATTCCGTCAAAAGATCGCGGGGGAAAAAAAAGCTAATTTCGTCAAAAGATCACGAAAAAACGTGGGATTTTGTCAATAAATCGTGCAAATAAGGCGAATTTCGTGAAAGAATCTAAAAAGAATGAATGTTTCGTCAAAATATCGCGGAAAAAACGCGTGAAAACCTTTCAGAAGTTTTTTCTGTGAGCTTCAGAAATTTTTTTTTTTATAATCACCCCTATTTCCTGCCTCTTGTTCTCTAGGTTCACCGAGAACATCCAAAAGAGAGAGGAGAGCATTCATTCTGGTTAGGCTCAATTATTAAACATGTTCAAATTATACATCCAAAAGTATGAAAGTACCATATTTTTTTTTTTTAATCTGATCTTATTAAAAGATAGGCCTAATGTTAAATACATTAGGCCTACATTATTTTTATTTCCCAACAAAATATTTTTTCATGATTGTATAATATATGGAACTCAAAATTCTAATTAATACAATTGTAGTAAGCATAAGCTGTCAAAACGGTTTGTAATATGAAGCCGGTTATTGCGCAAATTTAAATGCGCTCATTCGCAACAAACAACACAAGCACATGGAACAAGGGCTGAATTCATTGGAATGATGGGAATATTCTTTGGCAGTGTACCACATGTGCCTGACTAGCACAAATATACTGTTATTACATAACTTGTAATGTTAAAAATATCGCAAATGCCCCTAAAATTTTCCTAAAATTTGGGAAAAAATTCCTAAAATTCCTCCCTAAAATTTTGAAAAATCCTAGTGCTAGCCCTGGTAATTTTAAAACATGTATATTTTTTAATCTGTGTCCAATCCAATTATGAAAGATTAACTTATTTGATCTTTATAAAAAGACATTTACTTCTAAAAATAGCACATTCAATGTTTATGCGGTTCAGAGTTCCCCCAGACAGTTTCAGAAGGATGTTGCACCCTGCCTGCCCTTTGGTGCACAAAATTGCACCCTTCTTGCCCCTCATAAAAAGAATTAGGCCCCTTCTTGCCCCCTCAGTAAAATAATTAGCACTCTTCTTGCCCTTTAGTAAAAAAGGTGTCTTTCTCCTTTTTATATTAAACAATTTGCTTTCATAGTAAAAATTGACTCAATGTTGTCTTGAAAAGAGTGTCTGACTTTTAAATATCAAAAGTGGCTTTAAAAACCAAAAGAATACCTTATTTGTTTTAAATGCTAAAAGGTGTAAATTAACAACATAATACAAATTAAAATAACTTTTATTAGGTTGTTTTACATGTTTCGACTCACTCAGAGTCATTTTCAAAAACAAATGAGAATATTCCATAATTGCGCAGGGTTAATTTCATTTGTGACAGACATGACTTCAGACAACTGTTTTGTCCAATTTGAAGTACTAAATATTAATTTATCTTAATAAATTTTGGTGTGCTGATATATATATGTACCCTATTTACAAATAATACAAAACTTTTAACCTAACAAAAAATAATTTAAATTAATAAGGTAAAAATATGCTGTGACAGACATGACAAAAAACAGACATGATTTTGAGGGACCTTTCCATTATCTCCCAATTGCTCTAAATTGGGACACATTTGAAGTTCAGAAATTTTTGCTCGTGCAAACAAAGCTTTCTTCTGATATATAATTAAAAAAAAGTTCTGAAATTTAAATTAAATAAATAAAAATTATTTAACAGCGTGACAGACATGGCAAGGATTTGTGACAGACATGACACGTGTGAAAATTCAAACTACCATTGCATATTCCTTTTTATATTTTAATGGTATTTTTCATAAATGATGTACATTGTTGTTTTTGATATATAACGTGTTACATTTTTAATAAAAAGTCTTAAAATAAAATTTTAAAATGTATAAAATCCCCAAAAATTCAGTAACATAGGAATTATAACTGCTAATACAATTTGCTCCTTTTTATACCAAACAACATGCACATTAGATTCAAATTTAAACATTACTTTCATTTTAACCGACACTAAACATTTTATTTAATATTGTTCTTCTGTCATTGGCCCGTGAAATTCTACATTATCAGACTTTGCAATGACCCACTGTCCACATTACAGTTTCAGATTTTCTGTTTTTTCCTGTTCTACAGTCTTTTGAACACATTTACCAGATCGGAAATTAAATAAAGTACCCTTTTCACAGTAAGATGTAAAATATTACACTGGATCAATATTAGCGAAAACAATGTGCTCTTCTTGTTTCAGGCATTCTTTTTTACTTCATGACCATTAGTGATCCACATCTCATCCAGTAGTTTCTACTTGTATTTTCTCGTCTGACTCATACAGGACATTTATTCGGGAACAGATTTTCTCAGCATCATTTTCAAATTCAAGAGGTATTCTGGGATTTGCCTTTCTGGTTCGACTAACTTCTCAAACAGAGCACTTTATTATCCCACCTACATCATCAATACAGCCTTTGCCATTTGATATAGTTGAGAAATACCACATTGTGAATAGCTTAGTTCATTGTCATTGTAAAAATTGTATATTTTTGTTCAAAGTTTTCTGAAGTTCATCTGATTGGAATTCTATCTGTTGCACTCTAGGTGTTTTTCTGGAAAACTTTCTAGTACAAATTTATTAAACTCTGTGACTGCATACTTATCATAATGGTTATAATCAGAGATCATGACATAAGGCTCAGAACTGACATCAGCAGCTTTGGCATTATCACGATAATAGACCATAGTAATATAGTGTAAAAGATGTATTCTGTTAATGTGCAAACTGAATTTTCATCCTGATAAGTGTGAGAGTCTGAGAGTAAATTTTTCTAAATTCAGCTTGAAAAGAAAGTTCCCCATAAGTCAGATTCTGTTTTAAGTTCATAAAGAATTTAGACTGTGTGCACTTTACATAAACATGCTACAAGAAATATGTATGTTGTTTCTCTAATAAATCTAACAATGCAGCATGATTTTTGGTTTGTACGACTGTTTTATCTGCTGATTTTGTCCATTGTTTAAAATGAATTGAGAGTCAAGTTCACTTTCTTCAAGTCCTTCTACAAACTTCCTGTAGAGCTCGATGTCCTTATGAACACTGCATGTTTTTGAAGCCTAAAAATATCACTTGGTATGAAATCAAAATAATTTTTGAGTTGAGTTGAGGTATGTACTAATGTTGTACAAAAAGGTGTTGCCTCCAATAATGAGAAAAATTAAATAATATGAAAATAAATTAAAAAAACGGATTGTGACAGACATGACAAACGTGACAGACATCACAAAATGTGACAGACATGACAATATTTAAACACTTATATTTCAGTTATTTTTCTGACTTTATTTTCCCTTTTCATCATAATTTGTTTGTTGTGATATACAGAAAGAGAAAATAAACTATAAACATTTTATACAAGTATATATTTTGTTTAAACTAAAAAAATATTGACTAAAAATATATATATTGACTAAAATATTGAATCTAAAAATTTATGTTTTCTGTGACAGACATGACACAGCACTAACGTAAAAATGTTGGACTTCTAACAAAAAAATATAAAGGTTATTAATGGTAATTTTGGTGTTTTTTTAGAAAGTAGTGAGTCAGTTTTCAAAATAAAATTTAAAAAATAAGATTTATGCAATAATTGAATGCTTCAATTGATATCAAAGTTTGGATAATCAGAGCTGATTTTTTGTTTCAAAGTAAGAAGTAAAAAGAAATTAACGGTAAAAAATTACTTTTTCATATATAATGTTTTTCTTGTTGTTTTCAATAGATTTGATGTTTTCGATAAATTAAAATGAAAAAAAAATAATTTTGTTCAAATTTTAAAAAGGGTCTCTATCTCAAACTTTGCGTTTGAAGTTATTATTTTCATGTACTTTTTTATAAATTACGCACACTATCTTTTATTTTTACTTGGTTGTTTTTTTTTTCATATCTGTGACCATGGAGTAACTTGAGCCACAGTTTTGATAAATTAAGATGCCGCATCATTACATATTGTATTTTTGCGTGTTAGTATCTCTATGGTTTCTCTTATTATGGATGGATAGTATAGACTGGAGGGAAATATTATTTTACTTTCATTGAAATTTATTTGGATGGTTTCTTCTTGATATAATCTTGCCAGGGCTGTAGTTTTTCTATTAAACTTAATATCGGCTATATGCTCTTTTTTTTCTATAATTAAATTTCCTGCTGTTCATGCCTATATAGTAATTCTTGGATCCGTCTTCTTTAATAAAAGATATTTCATATACTCCTGAATAATTCTCAAAATTAATTGGGTCTATTTTACTGCAAATGATATTCTTTAATTTCTAAGGGTGTTTGGCTCTTAAGCAGATATTGAAACGTTTAAGGCTGTGTTTTAATTTTTCAAAAAAGTCATTGGTCATTGTCTATTCAATCAATTGTGATTGATAATGCTAAAAATGTTAATAAAATGTGGGACTTGTTGAGCAAAAATGATGAATTTAATTTGATAACATACGGCTGCTAAGCACATGTGCTGAATTTACTAGCAAGTGATATTGAAAATGCTTATCCTGGAGTTAAAGAACATTTATTAGAAATTATAAAGTTTTTTTGCAATAATCAATTTGCAAATGCATGTTACAGATCGCATGAAAATGCTGTCAAATTAGTTCTTCATTCTAATACTAGATGGAATTCTTTTTCAGATGCTTTAGACGTTTACCTTAAAAATTGGCCCACTTTATTTAAAATTTGTGAAAATAGGAATGTAGTTATTGATAAAAACATTCAAAAACTCATGTCTAATCTAAATCTAAAAAGTAATGTTGAAGATATGTTTGAACTGTTAAAGACTATTGCAACTGCCTTGGATAATATCTAAAGTAATAGTTGTTCCATTGCTGATGCAGTTTATATTTGGAAAGGTCTTCAAAAAATATTAAAAGAGAAAAAGGTAAAGAAGTCTCACAGCTTTTTGAATCCAGGTACAAAATGGCTCTAACAAACACCCACACACTTTTTGGCATATAATGCTTGATCCACGGTACAATCAAAGTGAACTATCTGAGCAAGAAAAAAAAGATGCATTAAATTTTGCAAAAAATATCCATCTAACTCTATGCTTGCACTGATTGTAAAATTTAACGCCAAATCTTCACCTTTTGAAGAACATTTTTTTGAGCAGAATATAGTAAGAGAAGTCACCCTATATGAATGGTGGAAGAGTCAGCAAATTCAAGTAAATAAATTTAACAGCAAAGTCTTTACTGAAATTAAACAACTTATAACAGCAAAAGCATCCTCAGCAAGTGTTGAAAGAATATTTTCAACATTTGGATTAGTTCAATCAAAAATACGAAATAAGTTAGGATTGGAAAAGGCTTCAAAACTTGTCTTTTTATTTAAAGCTTTTAATTAAAATTAAATGCATGGAGTTGCTTTTATAAAAAAAGAATGTTTTCCTAAATATGTTTAACCAAGAAAAATAAAGTTAGTATTTTTAAAATTATAAATGATTTTTTTAAGTTTATGTCTCAATTTCTATAAGTGTTACGCTCACAGATAAATCAGGTGAGTCAAATACATATGTATTTTTCCTAATTAGAAAAAAATGATTTTTTGATTTTTAAAGTAAATATATAGACTTATTATCATTTGTTGATGTTGATATTATTAATACTGTAAATAATTTTTTAGTTATGGACACAAATTATGCTTATGAAAATACTTTCTATTTTAGCTTATTTTTTGTTGATTTAGTAAAATATGTTTTTTTTCTTTGCCCCTCATTATGTTTTGTATCAATACTCATAATAATTTCTTTAATTATTTTCCAAAAGTTTTATATAAGTATAATAATAAAATAATAGCTAAGTTTTTCAAACTATAAAACTTTCCCTATAGAAATCTATACTTATGAGGTAATTTAATTATAAATTTTTGTATTTATTAATTATTAAAAAAAAACTAAGTACTAATCTGAATGTTTAACATTTACTAACTATTAATTATAAAAAATCCTCATGACTTACTAAAATCTATACTCTTTTTCTTAAAAATGCTATTTATATAATAATTTTTAAAAACCCGGTTTAAACAACAAAAAAAAAAACTGGGTTTTTTTTTTTTTTTTTTGGGGGGGGGGGGGGGGGAGGTTAACCCTGGGTAGGATACAAAATTTAGTCAAAATCGTTTGAACCGTTTTTTAGATACAATTAGCTTGACCATGACCCAAAATGACCCACTAATCGAATTTCCTCGAACATGTGACCTAGCCCAGTGGTTTTCTGGTGCCTCAAAACGGTAGAATACAAAATTTTGTCAAAATCGTTAGAGCCGTTTTTAAGATAAAATTTGCATATATATATATATATACACACACACAAGATTTGCTCGTATTAGAATATATGATATTTTAAAACGATTTTTTTTTCTTTTGTGCGTTGGATAAATGAATCCGGATGAGTCTCTATTGCGTTGGATGAACCTCTATTTCCACCGTTCATTACTTTTTCGATTTTCTTTGCATTGGATAGTAGAGATCAATCTCTATTTCCGCAGTTGATAACTTTTTTTTTTTTTTTTTTTTTTTTAACGGAGATACTTTTAACGGCGGAAATAGAGATTGATCTTTGCTATCCAATGCAAAAAAAATCGTTTAAAAATATTGAAATGCAAACGAGATATTAAAAAATTAATTTCCCATAGGATTAACATTAGCGAACGTGTGTTTTCGCGTGAGGGGAATTGGGGAGTTAACTGAGCAAAGACAAAAATTTTCTAATATTTTTTCACCCGCACTTTTTGTTGGAAAATTATAAATGCAAAAAGTGTTTTAATAAAAACATTATTTACTATTAGCAAGTATACTTATTATGAATATTTCGAAAAGATGAAAAGGTTATCCCGTTGCATTAATGTTTTTCTTGGACGCAAGCATCTTCTCGGAAGATGCGCCTTTCAGATGTGTCCAACCTTTCGCATTCAAAACAGTTTCTTTGAAAACGGAACACGCATTCTTCCTTTTTGTTTTCACCTTTTCTCTGCACTCCGAAGAACTGGTTCCTTCTTGTGTATATCTAAAGAAAATGCATCGCAATTCGCAACGTGTTTGGAATCCTGAAGCCTTTTTGTCTGTCGATTAAAGATTCACATTAGCAATTTTTTTTTTTTTTGTTTTTTTTTCCAAATCTTCAATGTTGATATATTTCTTCATGTTAGGACATCAAATGAATAGAAAAAAATAATGCTGCGTTTCATATAAGAAAGATCCCATATGAAGATTCTAATAATATGAAAGTCCAAGATCTTAAGGTTCATAAACTCGTTCTTATCACTTACAATAAGTGAGTTATGTGTTTGTAGCATATACATCTTGACTCAAATGTTTTTCTAAATTTCAAATTTGTGGATCAGCTGGTTAGTGACTAACTAGTCCATAAGTTTATTCCGTGGATCCGCGATTTTCCGCTTTTTTTCATGAATGAAAGAGTTATTCCTAAAGGAGCAATTTCACCTTTTTAAAAGCAATTTTGAACATTCTCTGAATCGATGCAAAAATACAAAGAAAACATTGGAAGCATGTAGGTGGTGTGTGTGTGTGTGGGGGGGGGGGGGGTGTCCTATAAAATTTATTCAGACATTATGTTTACTCAAATCCTTGGAGTTAGTTTCTGAATTGCTGTGCAAAAGAGCCATCAAGTAAAAGGTGAGTTTATTGTATTATAAAGCATCTGAAAATCATGTAAATGAAGTTGTTTAAAGTGTCTTTCCAGAGTGAATTTTTTTTTTAGACTTTAAAAGAGAAAAATTTCCATAAATTTCTTTTTGGAATTAAATATTTTGTCCTATTTATACACAGGGGTCGATGCAGGGTTTTTTTTCTTGGGGCCCATTTTGTAAAAAGTAAAGTATATTTTTGTGAAAAATAACATTTTGTAACGAAAGTTGAATTCCAGTTAATCAAATTCGAACCAGGCATTTATAAACAAAAACTTTTTAAAATCCTTTTGCTGAAGTTTTCCTCTCTGGTTAACTTGTTTGTTTACAAATTACACATTTTAAAACATCACAAAATAATAAATAAATAATAAATAGTAAGTTTTTATGGAATAGAATTTTGTGAAGGGGCCCATTTTTTTCAAATTGACTTTTGTGAAGACTCACTTTTTTTCATCATATTAAATAGATTTTTGTGAAGGGGCCCTAAATAGGCCCCAAATTTTCCCTGGCTCGACCCCTGATACAACACTTTTGGGTCATTTCAGTGATGCATTTTTGGAGACTTATTTCAGGAGCAAAGCATTGACGTGCATTATAGCATGGAAATTTTTTTTTCTTCTTGGGGAAAATCTTAAAACAGCCAAACTATGCAAAATATTCGTTTTCAAAAATTAATCACCGTACTTCACATAAGTTCATCAGCTATATTTTGGATTTACACCTTTAGCAAAACTGCCTTCAATTTTCTTTTTTGATTCAATGAACTTATACATTCATTGTTAGTTTAATTTTTCTTTTTGGGTTCGTTCATCTCACGAAACCCTATTACTCTTGCTTCATTGTCTGTCCGTCACAGAGCCGCCTCTCAGAAACTATTTAACTTACAAACATGAAATTTTGTGTACTTATAGCTGAATACCTGCTATGAAGCTCAAAATCATAAAATTTGAAAAAATCGTATTATTTTAATATAATAGAGAGGAAAAAAAAAACAAGATAAAAAACCTAACAGGCTTTTCCTATTAAATGTAAACAATTTTCGTTATAGCAGTTGCCAACAATTAAAAATCCACAATAAAATTCTTTCTACAATAATTAATTTTCTACATTTTTCATGATTTACACGATTTTTACGATAGTCATATCTCAAGAACTAATACATGGAATTTAATAAAACTTTGATTCAGTTAGACCTTGATATAAATTGGTGCTGAGATTCTTTTTAGTGTATGCGAAACCTGTATGAGATAGAAGAAAGTTTTGGGATTAGCGCATCCGACTAGTTAGTATAGCTTTTGAAGTACTAATAAATATATAGTTATCTAAATTCTTCCCCATCCCCGGAAATTTTTTATCCCCGTTTACTCTCCCACAAACACACACTTTAAAATCTTTAAAAATATTTCTGCGCTATTTATTTATTGTTTTACCCTAATTATTTTATTTGTTACTTCGAAGTATTATTAAAAGAAAAATAATCATCAAATTCTCAACCCGCACACCCTGAAATTTTCAATTCTCCCTTTGCTCTTCCCCACAAAATCTTTTAAACTATTTTATTTAAAAAAAAAAAAAAGCCGTATTATTCCTTTGAAGCAACAATGAATGAATAGTTACTCATCGATCTACATTTCCTCAAGAAATGTTTTTTTCCTATCTCTCCTCCGCCTGTCCCCCCCCCCCCCCTCTTTACAAATTTACAAATTTTAAAACATTTTGAATTTTTTAGAATTTATTTGTTTTGTTATATTTGTTACTTTGCAGAAACAATGTGTAAATAATCTGTTATTTAAATCCCTTCCCCTGAGATGCTCACTCTCCCCCCCCCCCCACCTCAGCACACAGATTGGAATGTTTAAAATTCTTAAGTGTTTTTATTATTATTATGTCCTAATTAGTTGTTGTTTTGCTTCATTTGTTTTATTTCGTATGTCACCTTTGCTCCCAAAGCACACAGCGTAAAAAAAAAAAGAAAAAAAAAAAGAAAGGAAAGGGGGAGATTACGCTGAAAGTAAAAAAATTAGCATGGATACCTCGAAATGTTACAAATACACTGCAAAAAGAATTTTACAAAATTCCAATTAGAACAGAAGTTATAGCTAAAAATATCTTGCAAAAAGCCATTTGCTGTCATGCTATAAAGTTACCTTTGAAGCCCTTTTTCGCAAAACTGTATTTTTTGACATAGTGCGCACTCTCATTTGAAAACTAATTATCAAAGAACCTTGAAATTTTGCGTATAATTAATTTTCATGTATACTTTTATGCTGAACCTAAATTTAGTCTGATTTTTGTCATAGAAAATTTTGCAATGAAAAATTAAATCTATTATTTTTGGTAAATTTAGTGAATATCATTATAAAAGTCATTAATTACGCTAATGAATTTGAATATACTTTTAAATTTAGGTTCAGTGTAAAATATAGTAATACGTATAAGTTAAAATAAATGAAATATTAAGTGTGTGTCTCCAGTAGAATTTTTTTAATCTTCCGCGCAAAATGCATATTTTAGTATTTATATTTTTAAAAAGCCTTTTTGTCGTTATATTGCTAAATATATATAATTTGAATAATTTTTTTAAACTACAAGAATGTGTGAAAATATAGAAAAAAAATTTTTGTATTTCATTCATTGGTTTTAAAACTGCAGAGTTATTCGCACTGGTTTAATTATTGTCATTTTCAGACTGCTCAACTTGATCCCCCCCCCCCCCCTTAAAATCTTTAAAAAGCTAATTAGATTTTCAATTTTTCTGCCCTACTTTTTAAAATTAATTGTAGGGCATAATAGTAAAAAAATAAAATACATAATTACTTTGAAAATAAACATATTAATCAATCATCCAAATTCCCACCCACCCCATAATTTTTGCTTTATTCTTTTGCCTGCTCCCTAAGATACAAATTTTAAAATATTTAAAATTTTTTATTTTATTTTATTTTTTGTTGTTGTTTATTTGTTTTTCAAAAACGATAAAATCATTTTTCAATGATTTGTAGTGATTGCACGCTAAAAAAAAAAAAAATAAAAAAAAATTAAAAATTAAAAGTTATTTTAGGGGAGACCGGTACACAGTGGACCACTTTTTCAAACATTTTTTTTTCTCTTTAACAGACTGACCGATCTGTATGAAAATATTTTTGAATATTCCTTAAACCTTCTTACATCCATCATAATTTTCTCACAACATAGTTTTCAATACATTTAAAAAAAAAAAAAAAAAAAAAAAAAAAAAAAAAAATTATATACACTTGTAAAGTGGACCAGTGTACCCCAGAAGCGGGGTACACTGGTCCACCCACCGGGGTACAGTGGACCACTATTAGGTATTATCTAAAATACAATATAAATCTTTTCATTAATCTAATTCTTTTTTGTTGCCCCTTCACCCGCAAAATAACATAGTAATATAAATTTTGAAACCAAAACAAAGAATTTATTATATTTTGAAAATAATAACAGATTAATACAGGAACAATTGCAATTTAGTTGAATTTATTACTTAAGTACAAATAAAATCAGCTCACATTAAAATTTGCAAATGAAATTCCAAAATACTTATGAGTAAGATTGAGCCTGGAATTTTCAAGAAATAATTTTGGGTCTGAGAACAACATTATGAAATCATTGACATCAACAGCAGATTCATCTACAGTTTCGGGAGAAATAGACTGATTTCCATTCAATTTGCGTCTCATGAATCTTACTTGAATAGAATCATCAACAATTAGACTACAGTTATATTTATCAAAGACAATAAATACAAAACAAAATATTTCTTACTATGTTAAATAAATTGTTATTTTTATTTGTTTACTTTATTTTACAGTTAAATCTTCTTTAAAACAATCTTTCTTTATAGAAAATAAGCAATTATTAAATATTTTGAACATTCTGCATTACAGGAGCAGAGTGGATTGTGGACCACTGTGCCCCAGGAGTGGGTGGTCCACTGTACCCCATGTTGAAGTTCAATAAATAATCATATTAATATTGTTTATAGCTTTCTTTTAAACATATTAACTTTAAAGTAAAATAAAAACAAGTATCTTAGCTTTGCAAAAAAGCTGTTTTATTTTATTTATCTACAACCTTTAATTACTAAAAAAATAAAAATATGATGATGAAAAATTTTACTTTTAGAAGCTCAAAACAACAAAGCAGGATAAAATAGTTCAATCTGAGCTAAACATATTTTCTGAAGGCTATAAATAATCATTGCAGTGCTGTTGTCTATTAGGATAGAAGAGAAGCTTTAAAAAAATTTTAATAAATAAAATAATAGGGGGTGGTCCACTGTGTCCATATGTCTAGTGTGTACCGGTTTCCCCTACATGTTCTTCGTCCTTTAGTTTCTACCAAGTAATTGGAGGCGCACTAGCCAAATTTCCTAATTTTTACCTTTTAAATATTTTATTTTAAATCTTTTAAATAATATTCCAATATGATTTCAAAATACAAATATTCCTTTCTTTGAATCTCATTTGGGCCTATCCTGTTTGCAATAAAATTAATGCCAGTAGTTTTTATGGGCGAATTACAATGTAATAACACACTGTTTATTTTTTAATTTATTTAATTCTTACAAACAGGATCAATGTTACTAACATTTAATTATAAATATTAGTTAAATATTTTGGGGGGATTTCCTCTCTCTTTCTCTTCAGTTGTCATTATGAAAAATCTAATTAAATCACTATATTTTGATGTTTTTTATGTTTTTCATACTACAATACCTGGGAATTTGGTAATATATATGAAATTAAAAAAATAAGTAGTGTTTGAAATGCTTTCCTGCATAAATTAGTTTAAAATTTCTTTTGAATGATTCATTATAACGGGGAATTTAATCATTAAATGAAATTTAGTTATCACCACCACCAGGAAAAGTTTTACCGATCAGTTTGATTTTTACCAATATTTCATTTCACTAAAAGAATGCTGCCATGTGGTAATAGTGGTATTATTACCAACATTAGTGTCCAAACCTAATTGTGTATGTGTGGAATGAATCAACACAGTCTCGACGCTACTGGATGAATGCGTGTGGTTTCTCGTATACACTTTTAAATACGCCACGTTATGTCATAAAATACTTCTGTTCATCAGAAATTACCGAGAAGTGTATATTTAAAATAGATATGATTTTAATAAAGTAATGTATAATTAATATTTTGTCCCCAACTACAATTTTCTGTAAAAGTTTTGAAATTTTCATTACTTGTTATGTCTATTTTCCCCGAAACAACAGTCTTCAATGATATAATATCCATTATTTATAACAGCAGAATTCTGCGTTAGCGAAACGTATGCTTTGCCTTTTATCCAGGTGATTACGTGCTACGCACTCATGCATAGAACACGTCCCTTGTCCTTCATTAACGACAGAAACTACAATCATTAGAACACCGTTCGTAAGCAGAGTTAATTACGTAATTCAATTGAAACGGATTGTATTCAGTTTTTTAAAGCCTTGACATTTGTCTAATCCACTGTGGGTATGCAAGGGTTTCTTTTTTTTTTTTTCTTTTTTGGCTTTACTTTTTTTTCTTTTTTACTTTAAAGTAATTATTTTGATTTTCTGGTAATTCTTGTTTAGATACAAAGAATGGTTAACGGAATACTTGATGAATAGTCAACTTTACTTTTTCTATCGGTTCGCTCCATCCTGTAATTTTAACTCGAAATTCTCAACATAGCATATTTAATCATGGCCATCTGTTGTCATTTTATTGTTATTTATTTGATGGTTTATGGGGTTATATTGTATAATTTCAAATACCATTTGTATAATTTAAATAATAATCGCTTTAGACAATGTAATGTATTCAAATAATTACGATAGGATAGTCATTTTTAAAACTGGAAATTGTTATACTGTGATGTTTTCTGTAAAGGGAAAAAACGGGTGTTGCTTAAAGAAAAGGGAAAAAAAAAAACATGAACTGCACTATTATAATTTCCAAAAATAAAAATAAGGCCGGCTGCCCTAATAACAGAGAGTATTTTGGCGAAATTTAGAATAGGCAAACAAACGGGCAAATATGTCATTTTTGTATAGCAATAAAATTCAAGAAGATAGTGATTTTTTACCTTTTCGACGTATAGGTTGATCGCTTCTCAGTTTTCTGTAGGCTGTTAAAATTTTTCATAAGATAAAATATAAAGTTTTTCAAATGGCGAGAATTACATCAGAAAATTCATTTAAAAGGGAAATTCATCGTTCTGAAGAAATCCAGTCGTGTGAAAATGCCATAAATGAATCATTTCTCCATCAGAGAAGGGATACTCAATTTTCTGGACAAAACTGGCAAGAGTGATGTCAAAAGCTGCATTTCGAAATGTTCAATTGAACGAGAATCATGTTAACCACCGAAGCATGGAATACTCTTTTATGTTGGATGGATTTGGGTATAGCATTGTGATCTTTTCCAGTGATTGCCTTTCAAATGGAAAAAGTCGCTAGCAATTCAGCTTTTTTTTTTCTTTCTTTTTCGGATTTTTATATATTTGACTTTAAATTATAATCCAGTTTCTGCAGTGGATCTTTAGCTTCAATGATACGAAATCAAAGATCTGTCTAGACTTTTATCATAGCGTCCTGTTTTTGCGAAACTGAAAACGGTTTTTATACTTTTGAAAAGTCTAATTATAATTCTGAGAATCTGAATTTCTCGTCATATTCAGTTCCTATATAAACATTCTTAACAACGTCCTTTACATTTATTTATAGCTAGAAAATAGGTTCTTTTGCGACTTCAACTATTTTGTGACACTTCTTTTTTATAAATAATTTTGTGAAGGGTTCGATTTGAAATGTTTTGTAAAATACCTATTTTTTTTTAGACAAAGAATTTTGTGAATGGTCTTGTTTTAAGATTAAAACAAATTGATGGCCCCTTTAAAGTTCTAAAGAGCTCCCTGGAAAGTATTATGCCGATGACTCAGCGAGGTTTTTCGTAGTTTTTCCTTTACAAAATTTTATCGCGATAAAAGTATAATTGGACATACCTACTCTATCAAACGTCTAAAAAAATTTGTTAAATATATAAAACTATGCCCGGTTTTTTTCTTTTACCTTTATTGTAGCATTATTTACAATTTTATTTACTGATTTAAAAGTAATTTAATATCGCAGGGTAGATAAACAGTATTTCTTATATGACAGTAATATGTTGAAAATAAAAGCTAATAATGGAAGTACATGATTTTCAGCAAACCTGTTCCCACTTTCCGATTACATTTTTTTTTATTGGAGGGAGGGGGGGGGGGGTAGAAGATTGTAAGTTTGCATGTGCTCAGATTTGTTAGTTTCATCTATACATGTATGAAAGTGGCATTCAAATTGGGTAATCTTGTTTTTTTTTTTTTTTTTTCCCTCATTGCTGTAAGAAAAATTAGTGTTGTTCCAATTCCTTCTGAAAAATCCATCTGATATTCTGCAAAAATTTACTTAAAACATATACCCTCCCCCCCCTCACACACACACAAACAAATAATGATCACAGATGTCGGAAAACCTTATATCAAAATATAGATTGCACTTTATTCGATATTTTATCGCTAGAAGGAAAATTCGCCGATAAGATTTCTAAAGATGAAATTTGGAAAATCTTAATATTTTCGTACTAGTCTAGGATTACCCCTTTCTATCTCACACATGAATTACCTACCTTTGAGCGAATTTTCACTGTCGAGTAACCCGATTTCACCAGATCAAATCGAATCGGGTTAGTCTGTTTGGCCCTCATTTTATTTCTGCCAGTCGGGTTTAGGTTCTTGCGAGTCGGATTGCGGGCATTTTCGCAAGAAAAAAATGGATAAAAATGAATAGGGGTTAATTTTAGGTGAAAATAAATACAGATTTGATTGTAAATGAGTTTATAGGATGTCCCTTCTTATCGTTGACCAATAGTTAATTTGATTTTAGAGTTAGTTCTGATTACTAAAACGTTTCAAATGAAATGACCTTCTTCATCATATGAATATCCATTTACATCAAAATAATTTAATTTTTTAAAATTTACGAAATTCAAATTTTTATATTGTCCCTGGGTCCTTTATTTTATACCATGCAGGGTTTTTGAGGGGGCGAAGGGTTTTTTTTTGTTTTTTTTGTGAAAAATAAAAAATATTTGTGCGAAAAATAACATGTTGTATAACGGAAAATCTAAGTCTTTTATCTACGATTGACCATACGAATCTTTGATGTGTTTTAAAATAAACGAGCAGGGAAGACCGAGCTATGCTCGGTCAAAATTAAATTTGAGTTCAAATATCATGACCCATGACCAAAATGACCCACTAATTGAATTTTCTCGAACATGTGACTTAGCCCAACAGTCTTCTTGTGCCGGAAAACCATAGGATGCAAAATTTAGTGTAAATTGAGCCGCTTTTTAGATATTGACCCAGAAATGACCCACTAATCGAATTTTCTCGAACATGTGACCTAGTCTAATGATTTTCGCGTGCCCGAAACTCGTAAAATACAAAATTTAATCAAAATCGTTAGAGCCGTTTTTAAAATAAAATTAATTTGACCCGCTTTGACCCAAAAATGACGCCCTAATCGAAAGTTCTCGAACATGTTACCCAGCCCAATAGTCTTCTCGTGCCCGAAAATAGTCGGATACAAAATTTCGTCAAAATCGTTTGGACCGTTTTCTAGATACAATTAGCTTGACCATGACCCAAAATACCCAAAATGACCCACTAATTGAATTTTCTCGAACATGTGACCTAGCCCAACAGTATTCTCGTGCCCGAAAACCATTGGATGCAAAATTTAGTGTAAATTGAGCCGCTTTTTAGATCTTGACCCACAATGACCCAGAAATGACCCACTAATCGAATTTTCTCGGACATGCGACCTATCCCAATGCTTTTATCGTGCTCGAAACTCGTAGGACACAAAATTTAATCAAAATCGTTAGAGCCGTTTTTTAGATAAAATTAATTTGACCCGCGTTGACCCAAAAATTACCCACTAATCGAAAGTTCTCAAACATGTGACCCAGCTCAATTGACTTCTCATGCCTGAAAATGGTCGGATACAAAATTTCGTCAAAATCGTTTGAACCGTTTTTTAGATACAATTAGCTTGACCATGACCCAAAATGACCCACTAATTGAATTTTCTCGAACATGTGACCTAGCCCAACAGTCTTCTCGTGCCCGAAAACCATTGGATGCAAAATTTAGTGTAAATTGAGCCGCTTTTTAGATCTTGACCCACAATGACCCAGAAATGACCCACTAATCGGATTTTCTCGGACATGCGACCTAGCCCAATGCTTTTATCGTGCTCGAAACTCGTAGGACACAAAATTTAATCAAAATCGTTAGAGCCGTTTTTAAGATAAAATTAATTTGACCCGCGTTGACCCAAAAATGACCCACTAATCGAAAGTTCTCGAACATGTGACCCAGCCCAATTGACTTCTCATGCCCGAAAATGGTCGGATACAAAATTTCGTCAAAATCGTTTGAACTGTTTTTTAGATACAATTAGCTAGACCATGACCCAAAATGACCCACTAATCGAATTTTCTCGAGCATGTGACCTAGCCCAATGGTTTTCTGGTGCCCCAAAACGGTAGGATACGAAATTTCGTCAAAATCGTTAGAGCCGTTTTTAAGATAATTTTTGCATATATATATATATATATAACCACCCACAAGATTTGCTCGTATTAGAATATATGATTAATGTCTGTTTTAATAGGTAGTACGAGATAATAATTATGTAATCAAATCCAATTACTCAAATTCGAACCATTAATAATACATTTTTTAAGTATTCCTGCTATAAGTTTTCCTTTCAGGTGAGTTTGTTTTGTTTGCAAATTTATACATTGTTTAAATCTAACAAAATAAAAGTAATTATTGAAGAGTATGCTTTTATAGAATGGAATTTTCTGAAGGGGTCTATTTTACTTAAAAAAAAAAAAAAAAAAAAAAAAAAAAAAATGTAAAGGGACCTGTTTTATTAAATGTTTTTTTTATGGGTGCCCTAAACAGGCCCCAATTTTCGCTAAGATCGACCCCTGCCGTTTTCCCTCGAAAATAAGACCGGGTACTGTGTTATTATTATTAATTTTTATATATTAAATTTGACTTATTATAAGCAATTATATTATTATATTGCAATAATATTATTATATCAGCAATTATATTATTTTGCTAAAATTAATTTTTGCTCCAAAAGACGTAATAGGTCTTACTTTCGGGCGATGTGTGTTTTCATGCATTGCAATCAGAATTCAGGGATGGAGGAAATACATTATTTTACTCGCAGTGCATTGCAGTTATAGTACGTAAATATTTTTACAGTCGCGTCCATTTTGTTCTAAGAATTTTCAACTGTAGCTTCTTTCTGGCTGGTAAGATTTTCTGAAAATTCCCCACCCTTGATAGCAATTTACATTTATCTTTTATATTTAGGTCTTATATATTAGGAGCATCCTGAAAAATTCAAGCTAGGTTTTATTTTTGGAGAAGATTAGAAGGGGTATTTAGAAAAACTTTCTCTGTGCAATTAAGGCAGTAAAAATTCCCTTTTTTGTTCGACCAAAACTTATCGAATTATGATGCTTTGAGTTTTATGAATTTTCGGCGTTGTCTGGTTACAACGCCGAGAATTCATTAATTATATTTTATAATCACCAGGCAATCGAACCTGCGCTACACGGGATAAAGATGCCTGATATACAACCCTGTGTACAGAACGTAGATGAAAATTGTTTTTAATAGAAAACTCCAATAGATTTTTTACATTGACGTAAGATTGTCTACCAACTACATCAATAAGAATTTTTTGTTAAAATTTCAGTAAAAACCAAAAAGCGTTTTTGGTTAATAATTTCTTATTACTTGCATGACCAACGGTCAATCGCGAAACATTTCACTATTAAAAGCGCAGCCTTTGTTATCGTTATTATTTCAGTGTTTAAATGCGTAGTGCGATTACATATCTCTTAAATTCGCGTTTTACTTATTTATTTATTTGTGAAGTTTTAATTTCGTTTACCCATTTCGTTATGGAATATTACACGAAAACAAAAACCAAAAAAAATGCTGAATTATTTACATTGTTTTCAGTGCAAACCGGTTAATCTTCCGTAATTTGGTTGCACGAAGTTTTAAAAATATCCATGCGTGAAAATTATTTTTTAAAACAAGTGAAATCAGTAAACTGAGATACAGTTTTCAAATAAATTGCATTTAAAAGTACATTTATTTTTCTATTCGACGGTGTAAAAATTGAAATTGTATGATGTTTAGAAGTTAAATTGCAACGGAAAAGAAATTTATTAGTTATGTCGTTGCCACCATCAATATGACGTCAACACGGACATGTTATTCATGGACATGTTTTTGCTTGTAATATAGATAGATATATCTTTATTTACATTGATTTATTTACTTATTTTGTTTTGATCGAGATCGGTGTTTATTTGGGGGGGGGGGGGGGATTTACGGAGGAAAGTGAGAGAGGATATTTTTATGTAAAACGCCAAGGCTTGCCTAAGTTGCTCCCTACAAAAGGTTAATAACAAATATCCTTTACTATTTTCAACAATAACCGTTGTAAATATTTATTAAGAAGTAACATAAATACTCGATTTGATATTTCTAAATAAATACATGTTTTCATAGTTTGCCTGATTTCTGTTAAATGAAACTTTATTTTATCAAATCCATAGATGAAATTTCGTATATAAGCTTTCAAGTAGTACGAGTTATTATTATTTTTTAAATTTGGTTAGTTTTTTGAAGATCCCTACGTTAGCATTTAAATAATTTCCATTTTTATTATTCACTTCCGTTCGTTACCTGTTATTCACCGTGCTTTACATAAATGCTACATAAGTTCGTTACACGAAGAACGTTGAAGGAAAAGGTAACTATTGTAATTTGCTCCCCACCTGTCCCTCCCTCAGGTACGTGAACGCTGCTGTCAGGGTTGCTGCTTCCTGTGACCTATTCATTCACCAAGATTGCTTCGCAAAAGTTTTTTGCGTCATAAATTTTCAGATTTTGTTTAAATATTCTGTTGTTCAAAAACTTTAATTTTACTTATTCAAATGGAATTGCATAGATAGCAGTTACGATAAACAAAATCCTTCATCACTACCACACATTTACGCTACAACAACTTCTCATAGTAAATGGAATCTATTAAATAATGAAATCTGTAAAAAGAACTGGCTTACTGTAAAATGAATTCGATTTTTGACCATTGCCGTTTATTAACAGAATTTATTTATGTGCCAGAATGACTCAGATTAATAAATTCGTAAAGACATTTCGCTATTATTTTGCAAAAATAAAATTTGCAGAAGAGGCAGATTTTTATTGCATTCAATTGACAATTAAAAAAAAAAAAATCAATTGAAAATGATGACGTCACAAAGTGTGCGATCTGTACAGGATATTTCCTTAATTCCATTTCACCTCAAATAACTGGTGAACTGAGTTAGTTACTGGTGAACTGAGTTAGCCATGAACGTGGTGTCCAGGTATAATAAAACGGGTATGCGCTCCACTCAGGGCCTGATTACCGAATAGGCATATGAAGCACGAGCTTTCCCTCTAAAATTTAAGAGGGCCTCCAACTCCCATTTATATTTGTTTACATATAATTTTTAAAAGGTTATTTATTTATTTTATTTGAAAGTTTGTCTAAAACAAGAGAAAATTTCCACACTACATTAAAAAACTTCTGTTATCTGACTGAAAAATCTGACTGTTATCAATTTATCAAGTCTTTTAACTAATCAATAGGCACCCTGGTTTCATGGTTAGAAACTGGTTAGCCTGCGTAACTACAACTATATGTACATACATAAAAATAGCTGTTTAATTGAATGTGAATTCTTTTAAGCGGTTTCCGGAAATAATATTTGTAGGATTAATATTTTTTTATGCACATTTTAAAAACTTAGATAAAACGGGGCCTCGAAATGATACTGTGCTTACAGGGTACATTGCAGAGCCCCTAGTGGCAAACTTCGGAGTCTATCTTGAAAACGGCACGAGATACGTGGGGTAAAAAATCAATTACAACGTTGTGGAGCGTTCTTGATTTAGTATTAAATGAGTGATAGTATTAAACCTTTAAATGTATTTTTTTTTTTTTTTTTTTTACATTCAATCACTGGCTTAAATGCGTCATGGTAAAATTGGGTGTAATATTATATGGCGGATGCATATTTACTAATAGAACCAACGCATGTAAGCCTTATACCGTTTATTTTATTAAGAAAATCAAGTATGCTCAATGTATCCATAGGCGTAACTAGTGGGGGGGCCGGGTGGGCCGTGCCCACCCCAGGTAGTTCCAGTGCCCACCCCAGAATTTTAAGTTCAAGTGAAAATTTTATGCTGCGATATGGTCAAAATTTTAATTTTCAAATATTTGAATGATTATACCAATAAATTATACTATATACTTCTGATTTGAGAACTAATGTAACGAAAACGGCGCGCACGCATATGTAAATGTGTGTATGTGAGGTATAAAAGAAGCAACAAAGAAAATCCTATTACTCTTCTACATTCTTTGCAACAGTTATATGACCCGGAGTCTATAGGGTTCCAAAAGGAACAAAGTGAAATATTATCTGAAAGCTCTAAATCTGAACGAGGGTTTTCTTTTTTGTCAGGAGGTGATGGGGAAAAAATCAGTTCCAGATGTCCAGTTCCGTATTCTTTCAACTAAGTCAAAAAATATCATCTGCTGTGGTGAGAGCCGATAAGAGAGAGAAGGGGATAGTAGGGGGCACAGGTGCCCGAACGGTTTTTTCCTTACAAAATAATGACCAATTTAAAAAACAGGATGTAATTGACACTTACTGATCAATTAATTGTCTGAGTGATGAGATACGGCAAAAGTCGTAAATGAGAACATCATCGCAGGGGGCTTTACTTTGAGGGTTAAGGTAGGGCGAATTTTTTGCAATTTGCCTGCGGCTGTAAGCGTGTGGGATTATTTCCCTTTTCCAAGTTTGCATGCGTAATTATCAGTGCTCAAATAAATTCTGTAGTTTTGGCAATTTTTGTTTGTATTGCTGCATGCTGCTTCATGGATCAAGGCTCTTTGCTTCATGTTTCTGAATGTACTTTTTGTGAGTAAATTTTTCCTTATCAATCTTTGATATTCTGAATAAATAGAAGGGCTTGGTGAAATAAGATGTTACGCAACAAAAATAAAATTCTGAGACAATTTAAATGAAAGCTTTTAGTTGCAATTTTTATTTTATTTTTGTTCTTGTACCTTGTATTTAGTAAGTTAACGAGTAGTACTAAGCTCTCTCAGAAAAACTTAGCAACATTTAATTATCTAATATAAAAATTATTAATAATATTTAAGTTATTTTTATTAAAATATTAACTTTTAATAAATAATATATCAGATTTTAAAGATTAATTAAAATATTGGTATTTTATCTTTACCATATGACATATTATCTCATAACACCCTCATCGAAAAAATAAACTGTATTTTGAGAAAATGTAACATAACAGGTTCTTGCTCGAACCTCTTTAATTAGTCATTTATTATTTTAAAAAAACTATTTGGTAAAGACAGAAATTTATTTTTGAAATTGTCAAATTTAACCTTAATTTTTTTTTTTCAAAATTTTAGGAAATTCCTGTATGTTTGCAACTTCTAAAAATGATCGCTCGCTGTGGTGCATTTAAAATTTTCATTGATAAATCAAAAGGAGCAATAAGTTTTTTTTTTTTTTTTTTTTTTTTTTTTTTTTTTTTTGCCGAGTTGCCAATTGAATAGAATTTTTTTTTCTTACTGACTTACTGTTTCTTTCTGACAAATAACACTATATAACAGTAAAATTTCCCTTCTATGTCCTTAAAAATTTCTTTTCAATATTCTAATATTTATTTTAAAATAAAGAAGCTCTTATAAATTTATTTTAATTTAGAGAAGGAATTATGGAATTTAACGTTTCATTAATTAATAATTTTTAAGATCATCCTCTTCTTTAAAAAAAAAAAAAAAAAAAAAAAAAAAAAAATTGAAAGCTTTTTTTTGTGTGTGTGTGAGTTTACTTGTAAAATAACTCATTGCTGTACTCATTCCTCAAAACACAAGTATTTGTGTTAAATATGGTGTACAATTTACTTTAAAATTTATTTTTGAATACTTTTAAATCTTAAAATACATTAATATTAGGCCTACCGAATTTTCAGCATCTGGTTTACAGATGTCGAATATTCGCTATTGGATCAAAATCACTAATCGATGCATCTCTATAAGCACCTTTCAAATGTGATAGAAATAATTTTGAAGAATACTTTTGTTTTCCCATGAAAAAAAGGTAAAACTTAAGCTTTTTTATTTATTTATTTTGAGCGAAAATTATTTTAGGTAAAAATGTTTTCCATGTGAGTTCTCTTTAATCAAATCTCTTTCTGCTGAATGCTGATGGAGCTAATTAAATTTAAAATCAATCCACTACTATAGAAATCATCGTAGTTTTAAAATTATAATGTACTATTAAAATTTAAGAATATATATATTTTTTTAAACTTTAAAATACTTCTGATTTCTTTTTCTTTCTTTTTTTTAAAGATTTTATACACTATTTTATGTGATATGTCAACTTTTGAAAGGACTATTACTTATACAGTATCGAATTTAAAAATTGTGTTCTTATAAACATATTTTGCACATATTAAAAATTGAGGATTTTATGCAATAAAACAGTGGAGTATCCACTGAATTTTAAATAAACAAGAACGAAAAATCATGCGTCAAGCATAGATTATGTAACACTTTCCAACGCTTCCAAAATAATTTTACAAATCATACCGTTTAATAAGCTGAAAGATAACATCTAAGTAAACAATTTGGAAAACGCATAACATATTTAAAAACATAATTTCAGGAATTTCCAACATATACAATATTCGAAAAAATATCCGAATACTTTTATTCAGCTCTGTATAGGATCTATAGATTTGTATATATACTACATAGGATGCTAAATTTTAGTTCAGTTAGGAAACGCGTAACACAATTTAAAATTCTCCTTCTGGAGTTTCTGTCAATAAACGGAAATGTGTTCGCGAACTTTTGTGCTTCCCTGTATAGGATCTACAGAATTTATGCACACCACGTAATAGACAAAAAGCGAGTTAAATTTAAAATCGCGTTCAGTAACTTAAAACGAACTTCCAGGAATTATTGTTAACAGACAGTAGAGAATTCTTTTGTGTGTCCCTGTAAATGAACGATGACTGCTATACACACAGTATTCTGTAGGAAGCCTCTTGTAATGCACCTTAGTGATATATATAAATTTCAATGCGTTTAAAATAGTGAAACATTATAAATAAACCGCAGACGATTTTTCTCCATAGACGTAATGTAACGGAATTCTTTTGACTGTCCCTGTAAAGTAACTATAAGTGCTTTGCACAGCCTATTCCATATTAAGCTTCTTGTAATGCACCTTAGATATATATATATATATTTCAATGCGTTTAAAACAGTGAAACATTATTTAAATTAACCGCAAATGATTTTTCCCCATAGACCACAATGTAACGGAATTCTTTTGAGTGTGCCTGTAAAAAAACTATATGTGCTACACACTTCCGTTTAAATAGGGAACATGCTATAGATAATGACAATAAGATATAAAAATTGCAGAGCAATCCGAGCCTATTTACGGGAGTTAGAGCACGGACAGACGGCCATACGGCAGACAAACAGAAGTCCTAAACACTTTTCAACTAGGTTGGAAAGTGTTAAAAACGCACTGTTTTCAGTACCGGTTTCGAAGATTAAAAAAAAAAAAAAACATAAGAAAAAGTAAAATGCGGTCTATGTAGAGATTGACCTCAACTATCCAATGCAAAAAATAAAATAGAAAATCATTTTAAAAATATGAAAATGCAAACTAAATATTGGATGTTTTCGCGTAAGTGAAGTACCCCCCCACCCACCCACCCCAATCCTCTTAAGAGCTCAATCATACATCCTCCCTTTTCATTTAAAATAAACGATTTATGTGAATACTGTAAATTAAAGGTGAGTCATATTGAAGTCATATTTTAATTTTTCTTGTCAGAATCTCAGGCTGACGTATCATTTTTACTTGCAGTTAAAGGAAACATTAATTGTCTTTTGCTTATTTAAATGTTTCGTCCCTCAAAATAAAAACTAATCTTTTCCTTCCGTTCCTCAAAATATTCTTTTTTACATTCTTACATTTCTTAGAATTTTTAATCAAATTTAGAGTTTACATTAATGATTTGAAGAAAATTTTTCTCTAATTTTTCCGTTTATTTATTCTTAAAATAAATAGATTCAGTTTACTTTACCTGCATAAAATTACAGTGATCGGAAAACTTCTACATTTTAGACAGGTTTCAGTTGTATACATTTTTCAGACATGTATAAATTATATCTATATGGTATTCGTTCTATCGGAAGCACAAAATTTTTCTCAAGACAGTTTTCTGTAATAGACACAATTCAACATTTTGCTGTTGGAGAAGTGGAATTCGGTAAGAATCAAAACATTCATTTTTTTAAAAATGAATTTTGGAGAAGTGATAGTTTAAGTGCTGTGTTTAAAACCGGGACATTAAAGAGATGTATTGGGACACCCAGACATTATGCCTAAAATCGGAACTTCTAGTCATCTTAAAAATTTCAATGGCATAGCAGTGGTGCCGACTTATATGGGCCCATGGGGCTTTAGCGTTGAGCCCGCCCACCCCTGACCCACCTAATTCCCCTTGTTTTATTTCACTACGTATTTATTTAAATTTTTAAATCTCTGAAACAAAATTTCATTTTCTATTTGTTGGACAACAAATAAGAGTGAAATATGCCAGCCCAGGATATCGTCGGGATAGCTCAGTAGGGAGAGCGTTGGTACGGCAAACCAAAGTACACAGGTTCGAGTCCTGGACGTTAGTCCTGTGCCTTGGATATAATTTACTTAGTTGAATACACTTTCCTCTGTTCGTTATGAAAATTTCATTTTGTTGACGTTGGAAAATAGCATTGACATCCGTAACAGAGACATCAAGAGCACTAAATGTTCTTCAGTACACATATAATTATTAAATTTCTCTCAACAGTTCAATTTCCTATGTACTTGATCAGCAGTATTGTTGTCGTATGTAAACCAAAAGGTAAATGCTAGAATCATGTGAACTTTAATGACTATGCTATAGATTTGTTTGAGAAAGAGAATGTATACGGAGCATTTAAAAAAAAAAAAAAAAAAATCTAAAATGTATACGGCGAGTAACTTCGTATGCCCTCCACTATACCCCTTTTGATCAGTGAGTATAAATCAGTGAGTGAACATTATCTATATTTTAGTGTCCCAATCCTGATAATTATAAAGCTCATAAATGACTGAAAAGCTTTGCTTCTTGTGTTTTTAATTTGTATTGATATTTATGATATTATAGTAAATATTAACATTATTATGCAAAAGAATTCACGAATAACATAAGCAAATAATAAAACGTGCCGTGCTATTTTGCTTAAAAAAATTGGGCCCATACAATATATTTCAAAAGTTGGCTCCATTGATCAATGGCATTCCTAAATAATAACCTTGATAATAAGTTGTTTCTAATTTTAAGTCAAAATTTTCATTAAATTAACGTGTTTGGTCTCAATTTCATGTTTTTTAAAATATTCTTGCACCTTGCACGCATCAGGGGTGCAGCCAGAATTCTGCTCTATGGGGAGGAGAGGTTGAATTGTTGATAATGGTGGTAGCTGGTTACTTGAATCACCGGCTAATCGAATCAGTTTAGGTAATGAAGTGATAATCATTTTTTTTCCCTCGAAGAGTAGAATCAATAGTTACATTGACCATAATTCATTTCAGCAACGTTTACTATATAAGAGTTAGAAAACATAAAATGCACCAATGGAATAACAAAAAACTGTTAGATTAATATAGTGTTTGAAAAATGAGGAGGCAAACTTAAGAAATGGAAGGGAATAGTACAGCAAACAATTTTTTGTACAGAAAATCAGGAATCGATTTTTAAATCAGAAATACATAGGATTTCATTCCAAGACAATCCCGAATTCTTGTTCTTAACTTTAGTAATAATAAAGCCATTTTAGCAAAATTTCCAATAGACTTTACTTTGCTTTGTGTCAGATGTAAAATAGCACGAGAAGAGGTAGAATTTATTATAATCCGCGTCCAAACAATGCCAAATTAAGTATTCCATATTTTAGGATGTAGTTGACATTAAATGCGGTATCGTTGACTGAATTACTGTGCACTTCCAGCACTTTATTTGACATCTAATTTCGTATACAGCATACTGAAAATTTCGTTAAAATATCTTCATTATTATTAAAGTTCTCTAAAAATACTTGGATTCGACTTGACTTCCTATATCCTATATTTTTCACTAAATAAATGGATCGCGACATGGTTTCCTATACAAAAATCTTTAATTGTAGTGTGCTCTACCACCTTTTACAGATTGTTCTACTTTTTTTTAAACACATTGTTTATGTGTTAAGTATGTTTGCTTTCTAAATATTATTTGTTTTTAACCTTTTTCATGATGTTGGAGAATATTTATCTATTAAATCACACAAAAACAACGCCTGCATTCAAGTCTAAACATACACACATACAAGCTATAAATACAATAAACCGGACAAGTGTGAAAAATTAGCCAGAGCCAGGAGTCGAACCTGGGACCACAGCATACAAGACTAATGCTCTAACCACTGAGCTACCCCGGCCAGTACCTGGGTCTGCAATTTATTAGTGAGAAATTGCAGACCCAGGTAATTGGCCGGGGTAGCTCAGTGGTTAGAGCATGAGTCTTGTATGTTGTGGTCCTAGGTTCGATTCCTGGCTCTGGCTAATTTTTCACACTTGTTGGGTTTATTGTATTTCTAGTTTGTATGTGTGTATAATGTTTGCGTGTATGAATATTTATCTATATTTAGTTTTCTGTTAGAAACACCTATTCAGAATGAAAGATAGGTTGTACCTGCCTTCGGCTGTGGTAAAAAAAAATACATTATAATAACAATTTTGAAAAAAGAGGGTACTTTTTAACTTTCTCTGCCCCTCCCTGTAAGTAAGGGCGAAAGGATCTACTTATATATACATTTATTTAAATGAAATACATTATAGCTAAAACTCTAAAAGATATTCCAGTTTTTACTTCTTATCTGATTTAAACACGACTGTAATTTTGTCCACATGAAAAACAATATGTCATAATTTTGATGATATAGAGGCAGCATTATTTAAGATTTAATAAGTGTAGATCAATGTATAACTAATTTATTACTTATTAATTTCAGTTAAAGCATAATTAGCATCAGTTTGTGTGTAATTATAGTAAATTTTATAAATTCTATGAAAATGCTTCATATTTAACGCATTTCTTTTGAAAACCTTGCTCATAGGCATGTACCTGTAAGTCAAAGTCAATAAAATTGCAATCAGTGCTTCTTTCCTCCGGGGAACGCGTGGCCTGAAGAACATTTCGAGCTACCTTACTAGCTAATAAACTACACTCTTTAAATATATAGTCCCCCCCACCCCTCAGGAACAAATTGTTCGAATGAAACACTACAATAATCTGTTCAATCAAAAACACATTTTACATTTATATCTTTATAGCACATTTTCTTAATTCTTACTTTGTCAAAGATTTTTACCTGCATCACTCACATACCTTGGTCTTAGAAATAACTGATAGCAAAAACACAAAACAAGATGCACATGCAGAGGTCTGTTTGGGCTCGGTCCTGGCCCGAAACCGGACCAACCCACGGGGCAGTCTCCGGCCTATTTTCATTCATGGCAATCGGACCGGGCCTGGCTTCCTTTTTTCCAGGCAGGGCTGAAACTGGAATTCATTCTTCCTGAAGGTCTAGACGAGTTGAAATTTTCGGATCCTGTTTTTATCAAGCCCATATGAAAATAATTGGCCATGCCTACCCTGACCTGACCCATGCAAAAATCAGTAAAATTTCGATCGGCCCAACAATTTTTGCAAAAAAATGCATATATTTTTAAATCGTCATTGTTCTATATTAAAATTTTCAATTTTTTCTTTTTAAAGAATAGTTCATTTTCTAGGCAATAAAATTAAAGTACAATAAAGCGTGTGAAAAAGAACCTGCCCATGACAGAATCCTGTTTCAAACGGAAAAATGTATTTATCTATGCAAAATGAACATAATAATACGTGAGAAAAGAATGTAATATATTTACAACCAACAGTGTATATGCTAAGAAGGTAACTTTCCTATAACGGATATTTCTGTTCTCCTATGAGATTCCGTCTTAGAAATTTTTACTATACTATAAGAATTTTCAGGTTTTTAAGTCTCCAAGCCATGTAATATGGATTAAAGTTATTAATAACAACTTAGTCATTTGAAAACAAATCGAGATCCAGTAACAAAATAAATATCTCAGCACAAAGTGTTTTTTAAAAAAACGAAGAATGCAAACAACATGAAAAGAAAAACTAAAATAAATATTTTTGTCAGAACTCTTCGTAGAAGACAATTTTTAACCATACCAGTGTAAAAATAGGTTTTTGTTGAAATTCAGGCGAGCTGGGAAGGGATAATTACGTTTTTGTATGAGCCGGGCCGGGCTCATGCCGAGATTCTAGCTTTTATACTGGGTCGAGCCAATAAACTATGTGTATGGCCCAGACCGGATTCGAGTCTAACTTTTAGCTTTTTTTTTTTTTGCCAGGCCGGCCTAATATATATACATACATATATCTTTTACGATCCGGATCGAACTTTTAACTTTTATACCCGGCTGAGGGGCAAAAAATTTTCTACAAGTCGGGTCGCGCTCGAACCTAGAAATTTCTCTGGTGCAGACCTTAACAGAAAGTCTGAAACTGAGAAAAACCTATAAACATATATTTTATGTTTGTTTTTTCTTTTTTCTCCTAGAAATTGATGTCTATTATCCTTTTGAACATGAAGCAAAGACAGAAATTCAATTTAAAAACTATCCACTGTATAATACTCAAAGCGTATGACGGTCAAAATAATCATTCTTTTACTGTAAGATGTCTGAAAAATGTAATTGCTACCCTTTTTCAAAACAAATGACAGTTTTCACTTAACCAGTGCATCTAAGATCTAATATACGCTTCCACAGTTTAAATATAATATTCGCTGTCTAATTTAATCACTTTGTTGAATATAATTTGATTCAACAAAGCTGCGAATTTCAAATAAACTAAAAAAACTTAATATTAACTTTAGTTTCGATTCATGAAAGCGTCTAATTTGCTTAACTAGTGATTCATATCAGCGGCAATTATAATATTTTTTTTAGCTCTGGAAGGGGTTTTACCCCTCCCCCCCCCTTGGGCTGTGCCACTGGACGCATACACACATACAAAGGACTTATGAAGTTGGGGGCCTGTGCCCACCCCACAAAATAGCCCTAGTTACGACTATGAATGTATCCACCATCGGTAGCAGGAATTTTTTTCTTTTTAGCAGTTTGGTTGTTTTCATTCCTGAAGAAATAGCAACCTCTTGTTCTCTGAAAACCAGAGCTGCTAATTGTTACGTTGTTATGTAATCAGGATTTATTTCTCATAAAATTATAAGCATGCTCCCGTTTGTACTCGAAATTTTATTTTATTTTTACGTACGGTTAGTTTCCATATTGCATAAAACTAAAAAAAAAAATGAGGTGTGGAGATTTTCTTACAGAATGGGATGAAAATCTCAGTTCTTTCGATGTTTTAAACATTAAAAATATCTGTGGAAAAATTTCATCCCTGTTCTATCTTAATTTTTTAGGGGCGTTTGTTGTTGAGAATTTTTTCTTCTCCGTTTTACCCCTATATTTTCTTTTCCTTTTCATTAATATTTTTTAGTACTTCGTGGGACATGTTTTTTTTTTTTTTTTCTTTTGTGAAAGGAGGTGGAGTATCTTTTTATCTGTACATTTTGAACACAGCCAAGGAAAAGGAGGGAAGAACATTAAAAATAATAATAATGAAAGATATTTAGCTTCGTGCTTCTGTCATGTTCAAATAGTGCAACTTATTTTTCCCCCACCACTCCAATAAATGGAAATATTTGCATACTTTCTCATAGGGTTGGTCATTTTGCAGGCAAAGGGGTATTTTGGCTAGGACAGTGGCAAAAAGTTAGAAAAACAGGCAAAAACTAGAAAAAAATGGCTGGTTTAAGAAATATGCAACAAACAGTGTAAAACTTTTTACTTAATATAACTGAAACTTAAATTCCGAATAATAATTTGGTATTTCATTGATAATAATTTGATTAATTAAAACAATAATATAATAAATTATAACACCTTGTAATAATATAGTTCTTTGAAATGCTAAAAGGTGTAAATTAACAACATAATACAAATTAAAATAACTTTTATTAGGTTGTTTTACATCTTTCAACTCACTCCGAGTCATTTTCAAAAACAAATGAGAATATTCCATAATTGCACGGGCTTTGAAGTTATTATTTTCATGTACTTTTTTTAAAAATTACGCGCGTTATCTTTTATTTTTACTTAGTTGTTTATTTTCATATCTATGACCATGGAGTAACTCGAGCCACAGTTTCCTTAAATTAAAAGATGCCGCATCGTTACATGTTGTATTTTTGTGTGTTATAACAAATATACAGCACTCTCAAGCAGTGGTGTAGTCCTGGGGAAAAAAGTGGGGGGACGCTCATAGTCTCGATCATTAGTGTCTGTATCTGTATCACCCATAGGGCAAACTTGATTATGATTCTTGCTTTTCATTTTGAATTGCAGAGAAAAGTAATTGAAAAATTAAATAAAAAAATTTAAATTAAAATTTATTTAAATTAAATTAAAATTTATTTAAATTAAATTAAAATTTATTTAAATTAAATTAAAATTTATTTAAATTAAATTAATTAAAGTTTTTTATCTGTTGGTCGTTCATAGCTTCCCATAAATTAAAATATTGTTAACCTTATTTCATGCGTAAAAATATTTGAAATAGAATTCGTAATTTAATAACACTAATCCACGCAACGAGACTTTTGTTAGACATTGTTTATTTTTGAGATAGTCATAGAATAACTATTGTATACTAAAAGCATTGAAAATTATTGCATTTTTACATTACGGACACGTATAGTGTAAGGAAAATATTGTAATCATGACGAGAAAAAAGATTATGAAATTTATATCTTTACTTTTATAGGTTCCTGTATCGCAGCGCCGGGGCGAGACAAAGCCCCTGGTGCGTTATAAGCCCTTCAGAGGCTTGGGCGCCATGGTCGTTTACGCGCGTCGACGACCCCCGTGGGCGCCGACGGCGCAGGATAGAATCCGCTTTTCCTATTTCTGTAACAATTCTCTTTGTATGTGCGTATGCATGTGTGCGAGTCGGTATTTTCTTTAAGATTCCCAAAGTCTGTGTTTGGTGATTTTGCAATGAGTCAATATGTGTATGTGTCTGAGCAGGATAGCATTTAAACGGTGTTTTCGGCTGAGATTAAATTTCGCAGGTATGTTATATATGATGAAAAGATTATTTAACATTCTGGATTATATATGCCACTGCCCAAACTCTGTACAAAATTTTGAATAACGTGTTTCGTGTCTAGACAATTTTTAAGCCATTTTTTGACCAGAAGTAAAAATATGTGCAGTTTCTGAGGGGGAAAAAAACATTAAAAAATGTGACCGATGCCGAGGATTACCCATAAATAATGCTTTTTATTGACACAAAGACTATCTTTAGGATTCATATGCTAGCCCAAATCGGATTTTTAAAAAAATATTGGGTTGTTCGGAAAGTTTCTTCCGTTTGGGAAAACCAATTCGTACCGGAAAATTCTATCATTTAATTATTAGACATTAATTTCAATGTCTAATGTCAATTGACGGGCAAAATTTTCCGGTACGAATTGGTTTTCCCAAATGAAAGGAACTTTCCGAACATCCCAATATGAATTTGAAAGGGATGAAATAGACCAGTATCCTTATAAAAAAAAAATTCTGAAAATCGCGTTTCATCAATATTTTTGTAGAATTAGTAACTCTTTAAATCAGTAACTAGGTTACTTCTAATCTGTAAGTATCGTATTTTTACGGAATGAAATGGAGAAAGACGTTCAGAAATATTGGTTTCATCATGATTTGTGTGGAAATATTCGAGCAAAAGCAACTGACTTAAAACTTGGCACACATGTACTTTCAGGACTTACATGCTCGTAAAATCTTATTTATTATTTTTTTTATTTACATTTTAAAAGGATGAATTGTCCAGGGCTCCCAAATGGTTCGCCAACTGATTACCAATATTTTTTAACAGAAAATTTCTTAGTAGGTTTCTAAAACTTTTCTGCAAAAATTTACTTCCGAAGGTTGTTTCTGCAAAATTTACAAGAAAAATCTAAAAATAAAATTTTTCTAAGAAAATGCTGGTATTCAAAAAGCGGACCATTTGGGAGTCCTGATTGTTAAGTAAATCTTCTAAACTCGTTTCATCACGATTTATCTGGTAGCTATTATTAACATGCAGATGCTCACGAAGAATGGCTTTTAAAATATTCGAAATTTTAAGTGCTGAAATAAGCCGAAAACTTTTTAAAGTTATTATTCTTCTGAAACTATCAGTGCTAGAAACTTCAAATTTGACATAGAAGTTGTTTAACTCGTATATATTCTCTACGATGAATTAAAATTTTAATGTGGGAATAGTCTCCGTGAATGTTACCACACTATTAATAGCGATATAAAAGTCTGCTCTAGTTATAAATTGATTTAAATCCATGCCATTCTATAAGTGTTTAAAGAATTGAGTGGAAATTTTTTAAAGATATAATTTTGAAGCAGAGTTTCTATGGCAAATAATACTTATGCTTGTGTCAGATGACTTATTTAAGAAACACTTTCCTAATAAAACTACTTCTAACGTTAAGAAAAATAAATTAAATATAGAAAAAAAAACATACTTTCATTAAAATTCACAAAAAGTCAACTTATATTATAAAGCACAAATGTGTGCATCGCTCAATGATGTCATACTGACGCGGACAGCAATGTGGTGAAAATGGGTGAATTTTGAAACAATGGAGCTATTTTTTTTCAATTAAACAATCGTAATGTTATTTCTATGGGGGTAAATGCATTTTTTGTGCCGACGTTGACCCCCCCCCCCCCTTAGGGATCAAATTTATTAAATGAATGTCCAATTCATGTATTTTCCTCAGGTATACATATATATATATCCCAAATTTCAAAGCTCTACGTCAACAGGAAGTGGGTGAAAAATGAATCACAAGATTTGACTGTCACATACATACAGAAATGTAAAATAAAAGAAAGTGGGTAAAAATGTGGCTCAAATTAATTTCTTTTATTTATTAAATATTTAAATAAAAGGGGGAAAATGGGTTGAAAACAACAGCAATATATTTAATTCTCTCACAGTTTAATAATATGTATTATTTTCCCTCTTTCAATAAACTTTACAGAAATACTTATTTAAAAAAAAAAAAAAAAAAAAAAAAAATCATCTCTTTATATTTTCTAGATTTTACCGCTATGATTTACCGCTTTCCAAATTTTGAGTAAGGCTGTGGTTTTCACTTAGATAAGGATGAATCGTTAAAGATTAGAATTAGAAGATTAAACAGATTATTATTCATTAAAGTTAAATTACTATTATAAATTAAAAGCATCAAGTTTTGTCACTAAAAACCATTTTGAACCACGTTGCTATCAAAGTATTTGCATTTTTTTGACAAAGTCTTCAAGTTTGAGCTAAGGTCGACTTTTACAGGGCGTCCGAAACAATTTAAACTTGAAGATAAGTAATCAATGTAAGGTGCAAAAAAGTTTAAAATAAGGTAGGAAATATGCAGGGGGGAGGAAGGGGACAACGATTATATCAAATTAGAAAAGCTATGAGGTATTACAAGACGGTAACAGTAACATGGATGATAATAAACATGTGCGGTTAACCCCCAGTTATGTAATGCAGCTGACGGAAAATACATAGAGTATGCTTAGCCAATTCTTATTATTATTATTTTTTTTAATTTGTAAGTTTTAAAACTACACTGTCTCGTTACATGATTTCTGCCCGTGCAGCTTTTAATTTAGATACACTTGCGATGCATTTTTTTTCCTTTTTACACTTATTAATATTTAATTTTGTTCTAAAAATGCTATCGCCAATATGTGCACAGGACCATTTTCACTGATAAAGTAATATTTAAATGGTTCGAAAAGGTTTTATAAGTCAGCTTTCTTCCTTCATTTTTTAAATTTAATTTTAAATATATATAGGTATGCAGATTTTTAATGATTTTATTGCAGCAAAAAGGAAATTTTTTCTGACTGACAAATTTTGAATACAAGAGTCGCATAAAGAGTTATTGCGTAAATGTTTGAAAATTAACAAGATAATTATTTCATCGACAATATTATTTCAATATTATTATTTTTTACTTTATTTTAAACTTTTTTATAATTTACGTTATCTACTTATCTCCAGCAGGTAACAAATTAAAGTGCGTGTCAACTTTTATAATACACTAGCAAGCTACGCCCGCTAAGCTGGTCAATTTATCTTAACCAACCTTTAATCAAACAAAATATTGACATTTCATAGTTCACTTTTACATTTTAACAGAATAATAAGACTACTATATTTTGGGACTCGTGCTATAGCCAATATAAACGTCAGGACACGTCGCCCTTATCATTATCTTTTCGCTATGGTACTCCATTGTGAAATTTGGTAATATTTGAAATTCAATATTTGAAAAATGGCATAATCATTAGATTGGAAATTTATATTAAGAAATATACATTTTTTTACCTTTCAAACGCAGTTTGTTTAACAATTTTCTGACAAATACTTTTCGAGCTATTATTTTTTTTTCAGTAACTTCAAATGTTTCATTTTCCGAGATTAATCTGTGGCAAAGATTAGCGAAAAACCCAGTCGTCAGCAACACATAGCTTTATATTAAAGAGGATGTTGGAGAAGGGATTGTCACCATCACTTTTGAAATCGGTTCTGTAGTTCCAGAGATTCCATAGAAATTGTAATTTAGAATGATTTTAGAACGTTTTTCGCTCCTTTCACCCTTTTAAATTTCGATTTTTTTAAAATTTATTTTTAGAGAGCATTTACATCTTATAAGTAACTATCATGCCAAATTTCAAGTTTCTAGCTCCTTCGATATAATAAAAGTCGCAATTTACGAAATTTTTTT